>LDEF01000108.1:19036-50994 GCA_001455505.1 Leptographium lundbergii
GGGGGTGGTGGGGGTGTGCGTCTCAGATATTGAATGCAAGGTGCAGGTCTTTGTCATGTCGGTGCCTAAAATTCGACTATATGGGAGTGCTCGGGAGTATGCAGTGCAGATCTTAATTAGTAGCCATGTAAGCCTCCAAAACTTATGGGTGATCGCCCAATCACGCAGAAAGCTTGGCCGGTCTGCGGGTAGTTTTCAGTTGGATCTTCTAGTGTATGATCCAGGTACTGCGTTTTTTTGTGTGGATCTTTCTGTGTTTAGGGAGCATGGCCAGAGGGACACATACCGTGCCAATACGCCGTAGTTCGCTACGCTTTTCGTTACTGGCGCTCACTTTCGGCCTCTATTCGAGCGAGTCGCCCCAATATCGTTCCCTGTTGGATGGCCAGACCTCGTGAAGCTTTGTCGAGTGGCACCTGAACATAAAACTCACCGTTTACGTACGAACCTGCATTTTTTCCATTAGGTCATCAACTTCGAAAAGTACGGTGGCAAACGCTTACCGGGGCTTTCCATTGTTTGAGCGTGCCCAGAAAAAAAAAAAAAAAAAAAGCAGCGAAGCGAGAAACTGAGGAAGCTGCTGTCCTTTGGGGCACTGTAGCTGCCAAACAAACTCCCCCCCTTCCCCCCGAAGTAACGCATCTTTCTGATGTAGAAGACTTCTCCCTAAGTGAACTGTTTCCATTAACGTCTACAAACGGATGGAAAAAATTCAAACATAGCCATTTCAATTTGTCACTAAATCTACAACCTTTGTTAGCGAAAATCAAACATCACGTACGATATCCAGAGCATTAAGAATAGACGAGAGACCAACCGTGTGCGTTGATCCCTTCCTTCGATCACGCCTGCGTAGTCATGTTGTTGTAGTAGTCACAATGATCTGCAATATGTGCCTTATATAATGTTGAGGTCCGTTGCTCCTTCTCCCAACGCCATATATATACTGCCGTCCCTCCTTCGTTATTTCAGTTCATTATATCTATTTCCATACCTCATTCGCTCCATCAATCTGTCAGTTCATCTTTCTTCATTCCATCTGGTTTTCCCTCCATCTTGACCTCGTTTCATCGTTTTTTTCGCTTCGCTTTCCCCGGCCCCATCTCTCGCGACAGATACCACATCCATTTAAAACTTTCCATTTTTGTAGCCCACAGCCTTCCAGCCTCGTCTGCATTTCACTTATCACGACACCCACAACCCACGTAGAAGCCAGAAGATTAGCACACAATGCAAAGAGAGCTTCCATCTCACATTATTTCTGACGAAACCTTCCAAAGAATCTACGGCAGGTTTCAAACTGATCGTGATCCAGCCGAATTGCATAGAGTTCAAGACAACGAGGACCTGCTTCGGAGAGCATACCACATGGAAGAGGTGCCGCGAACTGAGCACACTACGGCCACTCCTACGGTACCAACCACATCCTACGACAGGTCTGGATTAACAATGTACCAATGGAACGACCACGTTTGCACTGAAGCTTGTGCTACCCCTGCCCAACCACAAGGCGTAGCTTCGATTGGCGAACAAGTCGCATCCGCTAGAATCGCACCCGCCAGTCCAATTTTTCGCCCAAAGGTTTATCCAACGGTAGCCATGAACCATGGCCCTGTGATGCCCGCTCTTCCGACTCAGATAGTTTGGATCCATCCCGATGTTGGACTTCTTAGTCGCATTGAAGAGGTATGTCAACAACTTTGGCTCTGCTATCGGACGGGGAGTGCTGACAGTGTCACAGGAATCACCTCACTGGGACAATGTCCTTCGGCACAGAGAAAGGCTCGAAATAGGTCACGGCCAGGATATTGGATCTAGATGTAAGTAAATTCTAGTCCTGTCTCTTATGGCTCGCTGGCTAACCAACCTTGCAGTCACGATGCAGCAGCAGCTTGGCGCGGGGACGTATGGTAACGTCTACCAAGCACGTGACAAGCGTACGCTACAGCTCGCGGCTGTCAAAGTCAACAGGATTACGAGGCCCAGTGTATACCACAAGCCATTGAGGGAAGTGCGGATCTTGAGGATGATCGCCAAAAATGATCCCCAAGACCGGTTTCGCTGCCTCCGTATCCTAGACGCTTTCAGGTTTCGACATCATCTATGCATCGCCACGCACCTGCACGACAAAAGCGTCTTGGACTTTATGGAAAGTCAGTTGGATGAGTGTGATGAGCACATACCACTTCCATTCAGCCAAGTCCGCTGCATTACACGTCAGCTTCTGGCCAGCGCTTCCTGTAAGCCCAACCCTCATTTTGGTGGAAAGATGTAAAACAAGCTTTAACACGCGATCGCAGTTCTTCATCATATGGGCATCATTCATGCGGACATCAAGGCAGACAATTTCGTTCTACTCAACAGCCAGTCCTTCAAGTTTAAGTACGATCGGCAGATTCCGTCGGTCTCGGGTGAAACGGTGCGTTGGGGTCCAAGAATGATCAACGTCCTCGCCCTGGCCGACATTCGCCTCATCGATTTTGGCTGTGCGATCTTTGAGAAAGAGGACATCGACGCCCCGCTCAGAACGTCCAAGTTGTACTGGCCACCCGAGGCCATTTCCGGTCAGAAGTGGTCGTACACAGTGGACACCTGGAGCATTGGTTGCATGATGATCGAGATGCTCACGGGAGAGCCGCCTTTTGGGTCGCAGTGCGACATGGAGGCCCCGGCCCGGATGCAGCGCATGTTGGGGAACTTTGACGCCGACCTGGCCCGACGGTGGGACGGTGCATTCGTCGACGCGAACAAGGAGATACGCATGTTCGAGAACGGCAGTCTCAACTTCCCGACACCAAGCGCGAGTACAAGAAGCAGACGCTCTGTGGATTACGCAAAGACATTGGAGGAAATTGTGCCCCCGACTACGACTTTCAAGAAGCACTTTGTCGACCTTGTGCGACAGATGCTCAATTTTGACCCAGAGAAACGCATCACGGTCGCAGAGGCACTCGAGCATCCCTGGTTCAACTGCCCGGTGGAACCCGATGAAGGCAGCACGGCAGCAGCATTGGCGTGGAGAATGCCCAACGTTGCCCAGCAAGGAGAGATGTCCGTTGACATTCTTTCGAGCTCCAGCGGACCGAGTCCACAAGTGGACAGTAATGGACGCGTCATTGTTACGGTCTAACAGCGTCTCTTTTGGTGGAAGACTGTACTCCGTATGCAATATGTACCTTATTGGCTTGACCTCTATTTGTTCCCATCATGCGCGGAGGATGAGCAGCCACAGATGGATTACCCCTTTTCATGTTACGCCTCAAAACAGTATGGAGACATGTTTACTGTTTACTGTTTTTTTTTTTTTTTTTGGAGGGGGTTGTGCCTCTGTTCGACCAATCCGGCTCTTTGGTCGTTTTGTACAGTTTTATTATTGCCATATTGGCTAATGGGCACTTGAAATGATGGAAACGGACTGTAAACTACGAAAAGTATTGGGAAACATACAACAGCTAAAATAGTAAACTCAAACATTAAGACAAGATAAAAACAACATACGCGCAAAGGTGTAATCAGATGCGGCATTTAAGCCTGTGATTTATTGTAAAGGGGCCGTTTCCATCATCTGTTAGAGGCGCAGTCTAATCATATCACCCCAGTAGTAGATAGTTACGCAGATTGCATAAGGCGCTGTAAGATACAGACGTGCTTATGCGAAATAGGACAAACGAGGACAAGGAAACAAGATGGAGAGAAAATGAGGAATGATAGAAAAGATGTATCCCTGGTAAGAGTGCAGCAGTAACGCAGATATCTGGAAATGCATGAAAGCGTTGAGAGGAAAAAGACGTAGAAGGAAAAAGACAAAAGAAAGCAGCATTATGTACGCCCCATGGGATGCCTCATAGGCCGTGCCGCCACGCCTGCACGCCCTCGTCGGCGTCGTCTGTTGCACTGTCGTCTGTATTTTCAGCCGGAGAAGTGTCTCCCTGTCCATCTGCCACAACAGCAGTCGCCGGGGACGTGCATTGTTCCTCTTTCTCTGCCGAGGTTCGTTCTGGTGCTTTCACGCCAGTATTAGTAGTGGCCAAGCTGTGTATCTCAATCGACGATCTCGACGGCTTCATGCCCGTAAATACGTCTCGGTCGACAGCCACGCGTTGCGGTGAGAAGGGCCGTGCTCGCCCGTAGCGACGCCCGTTGCCATCAGGAGAACGAGTGCGGGACGAGGCTGAGGCCAGGGCCGACACAACGGCTGCCCTGTCTGGCTGTGCAGTGGCCACACTGTCGAGGCTCAGGTACTCGTGGCCGTCGACGGTGAGGCTGTCGGCACGGCTCTGTCGTGCGTGTGGCTGCACGTGTGGCTGCACGTGTGTCTTCTCTGTCGGGCTTTCGTCCTGTTGGGGCTGGTGGTCGTCTGTCACGTGCTCTTGGTCCTTGTCATCGTGGCGTACGGCGGCGTCGTCACGTGACTGGGAGCGTGGCCTGGGACGGCGTTCCGATATGGTTAAGGTATCGTCCTCATCGTCTTCGGTGTTGCCGTCGTGATTGCGGCCACGATGGACGATGTGGAGGCCGTTGAGGTCGTCGTCGTCATCGTCATCGACATCGGAGTCGAGGCGGGTGGACACGGGGCCGGCGGTGCCGCCGAGCAGCAGCAGCTTGGGGCCGAGGCCGAGGCCGAGGTCGGTGGCGTCGGAGACAGCAGCGCCGGAGGCGCTAGGGCCAATGCTGCCGAGGCTGCCGGCGATGCTAGCGATGCCAGCGCCGCCAGGTCCGCCGCCAATGCCGCCAGTGCCGTCGTCGTCGTCGTCGTAGTAGCCGTTGCGGGAGAAGAGATCGACGGCGCCGTCGAGGACGACGTCGAGGCCACCGCCGGGCCAGCCCTTGCGCGCGAGGCTGTCGAGGATGTCGAGCTCGGCACGGACGAGGTTGCGGCTGGCTTGGCTGACGACGCCGCTCATGTCGCGGCTCTGGTCCAGCAGGGCGACGGCGTGATCGGCCTGGCGGGCGGTGAGGGCGTCGAGGGCTCTGGTCATGGCGACGAGGTGGCTGCGCATGCGGCCGACGTCGCGCTGGCGGGGCTTCCGCAGCTTGACGCCGTCCTTTTCGAGGCGGCGGATGTCGCGGGCGGCGTCGCGCATGCCGGCGGCGTAGGTCTCCTGCTCGGCCTCGACGTCGGCGCGATAGCGGTCGAGCTCGTGGACGATGGGCAGCTCAAAGGAGCGGTACACGGTCTCGGCCAGGATACCCTGCTGGTTGGCGGTCAGGTAGTAGAGCCCGGACGTGGCCAGCAGCACGTCAGCCGTGCAGGACGGCTCGCCGCCGCCGCCGTCGCCGGGCAGCAGGCCGCTGCCGTACAGGCTGAGGCCACCGGCCGTCGAGGTGCCGCCGCTGCCGCCGCTGTAGGGCCCCGGCGGGTACGGCTGCGTGCGGGCCTCCTTCAGGCGCGCGCACGTCTCCAGGGCGGCGCCAAAGTCGGACGCCGCCACCGACAGCTGCCCCAGGGCCACGCGGTAGGCCTTTGCGCTCGCGGCCAGGGTCTCGTAGGCCAGGTGCGACCGCTCGGTGTCGTCGCGCGAGAAGGACAGCGGCCGGGCCGTCGACGCGGCCGAGGCCGCCGCCACCGGCGACTGGGCGTCCGGGAACGAGCTGTAGGCAATCGAGGAGCCATCGTCGTCGTCGAGGCGCGAGCCCGCGCTCGTCATCGTCATCGTGCGGCGCGACCGCGACGAGGCCGACGGCCCGGCCATCGGGGACCGTCGAGAGGGCGGCGAGCCAGGGGCGACCGACGAGGCGGCCGACGACGCCGGCGCCCTGCTGTACGAGGCGGCCATCGTTCCGGCGCGAGAGCCTGTCGAGGACGTGCAGCAGCCGGAGGGCGGGGTCTCGGCGGGGAAGCAGGCAGCGATGTTGGATGGAGGGGACGCGAGGAGGCGGCAGTCCGGCAGTCCAGCAGTCCAGCAGCCGGGCAGGACGTGCCGGTCGGGTTCAGCGTGATCTCCGGGGGCTCGTGCAAGAGTGGCAGGTTCCCTTCAGCCCATCGGCAGCGGTCGGGCGCGGTTCAGCCGGAGAGTGTCGCAGATTGATGCCCCAAAGCCGTGGCAGCAAAAAGATGGTAACCAATTGAGCGGCCAAGGTCAGATAAGATAGGATGTCGGCTGCATAAGCGGTGACCACGTGCTGTGGCATGGCAAGCAGAAAGCACGTGCGCATTGTCGGTGGCGGCCACGTGACCTGGGTCTTATCGCTCGGGTGGCAGACGGACGGGAACATCGCGGAGCATGCCCCGTTTGGGACGTCCAGCTGGTGCGGGCTTGGGCAGAGCTGCAGGTGGCGTTCAGGAGAGTGCATTGCTGCTTTACTCAAAACGGTGGTGGCGGCTGGGCATCGGCTGCCGGGCGTCAGCGGAAAAACAACGCTCGGCGTTGGCCCGGGTCGAACGGTGCTGTGTGCGCCTATGTGGATCGGATGCTCTGGCTACGAGGTGAAATGCTACGCAAGATATCTTACGAAGAAAGAACGGAGGATGCAGTGCACGCAAGTGCAGATGCAAGTGACGCAGGCGCTGCCACCGGCACCCAAATGCTCTCAGGCCACCCGTTTACTATTCCTGGCGTGGGGCTTTCTTCAGGCGTCCCCACCGGCAAATTGGCGGGCGCTCATTGGCACGGTTACGCGAGACCACTGCAGGCTCCGGACCTGTTGAAACGCTCAGACATGGGGAGCGGCCAATCGTCTGGCGGCCATCTCCCCGACCAGCGCTTAGGCCAGAAGAGAGGGCCCAGCCAGCCGCCGACGGCCTGTGCTTACCGCAGTTCTGCTGCCTCCATGAGGGGAGGGGAGGATGAGGGGAGGCCGGATGATGTGTTGGCAGGCGGCAGTGCGTATTTCCCCCCCTTGTCCTCTGCCTTTCGGCCGTTCTTATTTTGCTCGTGTCTGTCCCTCGCTCTCTGGTGGCCTCGGACAAGGATCGATTGCGCTCTTCCTCTGCTCTGCCGGCGGCCGAGCTCTCTCCTGCGAGAAGTGACGCTGCACAAACCACCAGCCGACGAAACAGTCTGTCGGTCGCAAGGCTCCTCGACCCTGACCCTCGAGCTCGCCATGCCTGCCATCCCGTCGTGGACTCCGCAGTGGCCTCACGGCCTGACCAAGGACGGCTCCACCTGTCCATGCTGCCAGCCGGGCGTCATGGACCGCCAGAGCCAGGCGCGGCGCCTCAAGGACCAGGCCCTGCTGGACGCACAATACGAGTATCTCCGCGACCTCTACCCGCGACGCAGTCCGCCCCTCGACCGCATCCTGTCGCCGTCCGATCGGCAGGACAGGTCAATCGATGGTGGGCGAGACAAGGAGCATACGGCAGGCGAACTCGAGAGCCTTGATGGCGGAGATGAGGACGGAGATGACGACCGAGGAAATGATGGAGACAAGGACAGGGATAAGGAAGAGCAGAACCACCAGAATGCACAAGACGGGGACGATGAGCAGGAAGACGAAGATGAAGACGACGATGAAGACGATGAAGAAGATGAAGAAGATGATCAAGACGGAGAGGACGAAGAGGAAGACGAAGACGAACAAGGCGAGGACGATTCAGACGACGACAGAATGGTGAAGAAGGAGCCTGAGGAGTTTTGTATCGGAAACAGCGGTGTCCTCGCAGCCTTGCTGCAGCAGCCGCCGCCGCCGTCGGGCCCACGGCCATGCAGGGACGAGCAAGACAGTGTCGTGGTCAAGATGGAGCCCGGCGACATGGATGTCGACTCGGACATGTTTCTCCTCGACGGCGACGACGAGTTTGTCGCCCTGGACCACCACCAGCCCTCGGGCCTGCCGTCCATGGCCGGGCTCCCCGGCTTCGATGCCCTCCACGGCCCCCTGGCCTATAGCGGCCAGATGTCGTCGGCCGCAGCAACGGCCGCCGCCGTCCGGGCGATACAGCAGCGACAGCGGCAGCAGGACCAGGAGTGGCTGAATCCGTGGCAGCGATCGCGGTCTCGTCACCGGGCGCGGTCGAAGCCGTCGACGCCCCAGCCGCGGCCGACCGTGGTGTCGTCTGGCCTGGCCGCCCGGAACACACACTTGCGGACGCAGCCTCGGCCGCTGCAGCCTCGGCCGCTGCAGCCTCGGCTACCGCGCGCGACACGTCCGCCGCCGCTGCCGCAGCTACACATCGACGCGCCCGTGCTGGCCGATCCGAGCGATCCGAGCACAGCCCACACGCCTGCCGGCATGGACGCGTTCTGGGACGCTGCCCTGGAGCGGCTGCGGTACGAGAAGCAGAAGGAACAGCAGCTGAAGGAACAGCAGCTGAAGGAACAGCAACTAAAGGAACAACAGGAACAACAGGAACAGCTGCTGCAGATGCAGCAGATGCAACACATTCAACAGATGCAGCACATGCAGCACATCCAACTGCAGCACATTCAGCTGCAGCAGCTGCCGCTACCCGTACCGGCATCAACACCCCAGAAGCTGTCCCAGCAGCTGCCCTGGCCGCCCGCCGCCCAGCCCTACGACCTCGCCCTCCCCCAGAGATACGCCGTCCCGCAGCCGGTCCGGCCGGCCGGGCCGCGCGTCATCATCTCGCCGCCGGCGTACCTGGTCGCCTCGCCCGACGGCACCGTCGTCGAGGCCCGCCAGCTGCGCCGACAGGCCCGCACACAGGCCATCGAGGTCGCCCGTCAGCGGCTGCGCCGACTTCGCTCTGCCGAGTCGCTCCGGCCGCCGGCCAGCCGCAGCAGCAGCCTCAGCAGCCTCAGCAGCAGCAACGCCAGCCACAGCATCGGTGCGGCCACGGCCAGCCCCCACGCCCTCGCCAGACGAGAGCCTAGCGAGCACGTCGACATCCTCGACGTCGACGACGTGGACGACGACGAGATGGACCCCGACGACGACGACAATTCGCCGCTGCCGAGCGGCTATCGCAAGCGGCCGTGTCCGTGCTGCAACATGTTTATTCGCCGCGACAGGAGCATCTTGCCAGAGGAGGACTACGCGCGCGAAAAGTTCTACGGTGGTGTGTTGCCTCGTCTCTGCTTCCAATCCTGTCTTGTATCCTCGGACATGACTAACTGTACAGACCACATCCCCATCAGTATCCTCTACGACATGCTGCCACGGCCTCCAAATCCGTTTGCCGACGACTACTAAGCGCGTTGGAGGCGAATCGGTACCGCGTGCCTCTTGTTGTGTCAGCAGCCATTGTCATGTGGGCCTTTTGACACCGCCCTCTTACTCTTGCCGAGGTCTTTCTTGGCTCTGGACAAGAGGTATAAATATAAGACTGGTCCCTGCTTTGTCCAATCTAGACGCATCTCCTCTTCCCCAAGCGCCAACAGATTTTCACATAGAGTGCACAATAAATCATTGCAATAAACCAAACAATACCTAATTTCCATCAAAGACGTGCTACAGGCCTGATAACCTTCATAAAGTGACTGCTGAAAGCTCTAGCTGTTTTCGCAATAAATTAGAACAAAATGCAGCCACAAAGGCAATCCAAGATGGAGAACCAGCTGGGGCAGGATACCAATCCACTTTACAGTCGTGGGGCTCTGACTTCCTCAAGTGCAGGCAGAATGGAGACGGCCATTGACGAGGGTTGCAATCGAGCAAGTCATTCTCTGGGCAAGTCTCGTCCATTCGTGGAAAGAGACTTTAAGAATCGGGCTGCTCCTTCGGTGGCCTCTTCGGTGGCCTCTCCAGTAGCGTCTCCAGTAGCGTCTCCAGTAGCTCCAGCGGCCTCTCTAGCCGCCCCTCCAGTGGAGCTCGAAGAAGACGGCCCACACGAGACCAAACCGAGCATCTACGATCGTTTGACCGTACCCATCATGATCGACATGGGGCGTTATTTGTTCAGCCTTGAGGATTACCACTGCAATGAAACAACCGTCATAGACGAGCCTGACAGCCTTGAGCTTTGCAGATTTGATAAGAAACGTCCGCACTTGAAGCCGGACACCAAGATGGCACTCAACGACCGCAGTGGCTTCGTCGCTGTCTTCTCGTTTGCCGAGCAGTTCTTGTACACTGACGTCGGACGGCATGCTGATTGGCAACGTCTACGATCCTGGCAGAACGCCAGCTTCAGGCGCTGCATACGTACGTCCAGGCGGCTTGCCAAAAATGAGCTCGGAACGATATTGGAGTGAACGGGCGAGTGGACAGGCGATTCCGTTTGGCGCTATGTGGTGTGCTGTCCGGAAACCCCACTACCCTGCCTAGTTACAGCGGGCCTGTCGAGATAATACAGGGAGCTTTGGTTTGCAAACATACGGAGTACTACGGCAAATATGTAAATTCATTTTTTTCGTGTACTGCATCTCGTGCACGGAGTACTGAACAGACTGTAAATTTAGACACAAAAAGTCCGCCTCCTTTTTTCTAAACACAATAAAATACGATTGTCAAAGAAAGGAGAACCAAAATGATAAGCATCTCTCAATGCTCGCCTCAGACACTAAACTCCTCAATGGGGTGTCTGTACTTCCTGCCAGCATACCGCAGCATCTTTTGTTTGCTGTAGCGTGACGGAGGCATTCTATTTGGGTCAATCTTCCTCAAGTCTCTGCAGCAATGGATCGCCACTGCACATGTCGTTAGAGGGAACATACGGCCCCCTACGGAGCTTTCGATGATGGACTGGGGCACTTACTCCGATAGAGATAATGATACGCATCTTGGGAAAAGTATTCCTCCGATCCGACTACTGGCGCCTCGCCCGGAATCCCGTAAAGGACCCAATACATCTGGTTCATGACCTCCCTCAAGTTTTCCATCGTGAACCGTGCCACAATGTTGAAGGGCTGCGTGTTTTCCTCTTCTTGCTCCCGTTCGCCCTCGGCTGGCTCTTCATCCGTCATCTCCGTATCAGCGATCGTCTGTGGCGCCGGGACAGGGCCACAGAAATGAGCAGGAACAGGAACAAACACGTCGTTTTCCAGAACTGAACCTCCCCAGAAATGGTCTCTGAAAAAGTCGGCCCAATCCCTGTCGACTTCCCTGCCATAGATCCACCAGTTTTCCGGCAGCATTCCAGGCCGTCTGAACGGCTGGCCCGCCAGTGGCGTCTCTGCACTGCTAGTCTTTCTGGGCACCATTTCGGACCGGTTATTCAGGATATGGTCCAGACTGATCGTCTGTCGGTAGAACACCATCTCCAGCATCTCGCGCACACGTTGCCAAAAGGCCGTCTTCTCCTCCGGAGACACACGAGTGCCGCAGTTATGATTTTCGGAATCCGGCAGTAGGCCTGACACTGTCAACTTATATTGCCAGGAGAATCAAAAGGAGCAGACATACCAAAATTTTCCAAGTGGCGACCTAGGAAATGAACGATGGAATGCAGTCCTGCAGCTGCAGCCTCGTAGTAGCCTCGGTTTTGCTGGCCTCGAATCATCTCCAAGCCGATGAGAAGTCTGGTCCAGTCCTTGTATCTTCCGGTAAGAACGACGTATTCCGAGAGGCTGATGTCTGCACGAACAGGACTCCTGCTGGCGTCCCCAAAACATTTTCTCGGCATTCCCCGCCGCAAGCGGGTTCTGTAAATGGGGAGGAAGTCGTGATGTTGACCACGGTAGGGCAGAGCCAACGGAGAGTCTGTCTCGTACAGACAGCGAATATATGGCAGCGCCATCTGTTCTGCGGCAACCAACAAACATCGTTCTGGCGTGAAAAAGCCTGCATTTGGCATGTCGTTCAGGAAGTACGGCGCCCAGCCAACAGCAGGACCAAGATAAAACGGGTCCTGCTCGTTGTTGTCATCCACCTCGTAAGGACAATGCCCCATTTTTAAGCCAGCCTTGCCATCCGCCTGCAAAGCCGCGATCGCCTCAAAGTAGTTCTTCCTTCCTGGATGCCGTAGCTTCAGCATGTTCCCCAAATCGTCGTAAACGATAATCGGTGGCTCCTCTGCCGATCCATCTCCTTCGTCTTCCGGCTTTGGATCACGGCGAAACCAGGGCCCCGGCCTCATGTTATCGACAGGGACCGAGCCGTCATCGGACTCGACCACGACTCTGGTTTCGCGGACCCTCAGTGTGAATTCAGCTGATGGATCTATCACTGCCATAGGCGCTTCGGTAGCAAAGGCCATCGAGCTCATTTCCCCTGTGAACCTAGGTTCTTGTCCATCACACACGATAGAGTCGTAGAGGACATTGTTCCGCAGGCCAATGTAGGGGGCATCGTTGGAAAGCTTCATATGGCAGTGAAAGTCCACCAGGTCTTTGTCATCAGGGTACATCCATTCGAGAATCTCACGAGGAAGAGGGGCCTGAATGGGAACAGGACCGTCGTCTTCGTCATCATAATGAATGAACATTACATCGTCGTCGTCATATGCGGCCTCGATCATGGTGTCGCGGCCAGCGGTGTCCATCGTTTCTCTGAGCGCCAGTGACTGTCACGTAGTGGGGGTATGGGAAACACTGAAGCGCTGGAGCCTCGGGGCGGCAGAGCGTAGGCTGCTGTGCAGTTACGCACTGCGCCACAAAATATGCCGCGGAAATGTGTGTTTTGCTCTGTGCCGTCCTGCAGGGTAGAACGGGTGGTACCTGCAAGAAAGAGCACATTCGGGGGTCGCAGTCTCCCAGGCAAACAGCAGTCACAACAAGGGGGATGAGAAAAAGGCAAGAAGGTGGAGGCAGGTGAAGGGGGTCTGCAGTTGATAGAAGAAGGCAAAATTCACATGCGTAGCAGGCATTGGCTGTTGTTTATACGTTGGAGGCCCTTGGGGTGCAAGGCAGCAAGTGTTCACTTCACTTGTATATTACCGGTTGCATTAAATCATGAGACGCTGCAGCAGGCGGACAAAACAGCAGAAGGAACGCAGAATACGAGGGAGCTCTTCCTGGCAAGTCTCGTCTCAGAGGGCGTGTGGAAAGATACTTCCAGGGTGTCCGACATGCAGCAGCACAGGCATGGGTGGCAGGAGAAACATAAGTACAAGCAAAGCACGGCATTTGGTGTGTCGCAGCCATGGACCAGGCGACGTGTGGTTGGTGAAAGTGCGAGGCGTCCAGGACTGGGAGATTTGTACCAGGTTACAGCTAAGCCGCAGTGAAAACGAGCGTGAGGGGGCGAGAAAGCAGGGGGTTCAAGACGGACAGCTTCCAGAGTGCGCCTGTAGAGTGGTAGGAGGGGGGGTAAACCGACATGACGAGGTCAGCTTAGACACATCCAAGGGTGATTTCTCTTTCCCTGGCTTGCATGCCATGTTGTCTTGCATGGTTGGGGGTACTTGTGGTACCGCGCACAGCAATAATGGGGGGCAATGGAAGCTGAACAGACAGCACCCCTGTTCGTAATGCATGGGACGAGGGACAGCCAATACTTTTGTTCATTTCTGTTCTGCTGACCGCCCATTCCCCCCGGCTGTTGCAGACTCTCGCTCCAAGTCGAGCAAGTGGGCCATTTTGAGGCACAAGGCGAGGGAACAGCCGGAAAAGGGCTCTCGAAAGAACAACATTTACGGCGGGCGTGCTCTGTGCTCGCACATGGCGTGCTCTTGTTGGCAAGCAGCAAAACAGGTGGCCGGGTGGAGATCAACAGCCCTCAACTCGTATTGTCTGCCTTGGCCCACTGGCCGATTGACATCTGGCGCCAAGCGATCTTGATTCCAGCCCCGGCTCTCCAGCCCGCTTTTGTCGATGCTCCGTGAATATTTGACTTTCTTTTTCCTGCGCTCCGAGGCATTTTCGGCTTAACTGCACGGCTCGGGATTACCGTATTCCATCGGGTCAGGTGGGTAATCTGTACTTGTTGGCGGACATGCATGCTTCGAAAAAAAAAAAAAAAAAAAAGGGGGGGCTGGGTTGCCAAACGGAAACCAGCCGGCGATCTGAGGCAGACGCCAGCATGTATGCGTGCGGGGTTGCGAGACAGTCGGGGAGGAAGTATCATGCTTTGCAGCTGCTGCATCTCATTTGCCTGATGCCTGATGCCTGCTGCTGGCTGCCTACTGCCTGCAGCAGTGTTTCAGTCAGTGTTTCTTGCATTCCAGTGCGCTGCTGCACAACGGAAACAAGGGCCAGCTAATACGAGTAGTGCACGTCTACACAGCCTGACATACTGTCGGGGATATTGCGCGATCCGTCCGACCACCCGCTGCTTTTACATCTCGTTGTATTAGTGCCTAGTTTACCGAGCCCAATTGACATGATGATCAGGTTGACGTGTTCCTTCACCACATAGTATACATTCGTACCTTATTATATCAAGCGCATAGGTGAGATGGCCGAGTTGGTTATGGCGTAGGATTAAGGTTCCTATGGAGCAATCCGCGTGGGTTCAAGTCCCACTCTCATCATTACTTTTTGCCCCACATTGGTCCCCCAGTTGTTTCTGTTGGAAAACGTTCTGAGCTCTTTTTTCCGTCACCTTCTCTCGTTATCGCTCATTCCTTGTTCTTTTTTTCTTTTTTTTTTCGTGTTTTTTTTAGCCTGGTATCGTACCCCCCCGTCCCCCCTCCCACTACCCCCCCGGGGATATTCCGGAATTGAGTCCCGGGGTATCTGGACAGAATTCCGCTCCTCCCACTGTTTACCCCCATTTTCCAGCGTCCTCTCGTCACATATGCACTAATATCTCCACTCGCACCCTCCTTGATTTTTTTTAAAGTCGAGCGAGAACGGCGGGGCGCCTTTTCCGAGCGAAAAAGCAATGTCTGGTCAAACGCAGTTCCTGCTCTCTGCATCCTCCATACTGGCCAGAACGCTGTCTCACCGCCCTTTTTCGGTCCTATGTCACGAGCGGCAGCAATGAGGAGGTCGTGCAAAGGTGACGTGCGCGTCTGCCTTGTCCGGGGTAAGATACGGATTACAGAGGCCTGCTGGCACAGATGGTGGACAAGACAGAATGCAGGCACCTCAGCAATTGACGGACGCCCGATTATGTGTCTGGTTGAAACGAAGATGAAGCACGAGAACACCACCCTGGACTCAGCTTGTGCTTGCATAACTCACAGACACGAACACAAATCTACTCGGTCTAGCCTGTACACGTACTACGTATTGGCTTCATTTATTGTCTGCAGGGTGGCGGCACTTGTGGCCTGCGTGTCCAACCCGGATTCGATGCTGGGCGCATCCCTGACAATCTGCTGTGCTCCGAATTCCGGTGCATGACGCAGAATGGCACATTGTGTGCACAGCCTATTCCTTGTACGATACGATCAGCTCGTCCGGTTTATGCCTGGACTATGTGTGGTCGTGGAATTGTGCCGTGGTAGATAAAGAAAAAGAAAGCAGCGGTAAAGGTGAAGAAGAAAGATACGAGGGGATTCGCCTGCGGATTTTGTATGGAGTAATTAAGATAAGAGCTGTAAGATACAGGAGATATAAATGGGAGGGGTAAGTCCATGTACATACGGATTACTGTTGTTTGCGTTATCTCTCAGAACTATGCCTTACTTTTCTTAGCCAAGAGAGGGAAAGCCTTGGCTGGTCCTTTGATTTACGAAATTCCTTCCCATCTGGGCCAGACTGGAGCGTGTTTGTGTTTGCGTTGTGTCTGTCTACGTTTACGAGTTTTCGGGTCGAGTATGGCGTCTTCGGCTTGTCTTCGGCTCTGAGAACCGGAAGGCGATGGTGAAAATGAATCCGAATAGGCAGACAAATTCTTCATGCATGTGCATTTCAGCTGGCAAGCCTGGTGGCTGGTTGACTCATTGCAGCAACGGCCAGGTCTCCCACTGTTCCACGGTGTTCCGTTTCCAATTTGCCTCTTGCTATCTACAGATATCCGTAGTCTTCTTCCTTGGTCCTTTGGTCGCTGACCTCTTGCCTCTGGCCTCTTGCCTCTGGCCTCTTGCCTTTAGACCTTGCACGTTTTTCTGTTATTTCCAGAGACTCGCTGAAACCATGTCACCTCCGTGAACAGCCTTGCTTGCTTAATTCTGCTTGGCAATCTCGTGCCTGCCCCTCCCGAATATTGGATTTGTTTGCCGACCGAGGGTCATCCCCCCTCAACGGCTGCATGCATGTTCTCTCACAAACAAACACTCCCACTCGCAGCCAACGTGCACTTTGGTGCAGAAGCCACAGGCAGATTGGCCAGACTGTACAGATACTAGCTGGCTATTCGTCAGGCCGTGCAAGCAGCGTCCATGCTGACAGCCTCAGAACTCCGTCTCCACAACTGTGCAACCAGCCTTCCCACCAGCATCACATCTGGTGTGCGTAGAAATGCCACCCTTAAAGTGTTTGCTCGATCAGACGACACTCCCATGTAATTACGTCGAGGCAGCTGCCTTTCCCTCCATCCGTTGTGTTTGCCTGTCTGTGTATTTAATTCACGACGAGTCCCCGAGAATCTGCTTTCCAATTTTCCAATTCAACCCATCTTTTCTCTCTACAACTCCCATATTTCCAAAACCTCTTCAGCTATCACCAATTTGCATGAAGTACTTCTTCCAAGCACTACACCTACTCTGAGACAGCCCTGTGCTGTAGAATTTACATTGCATCCGTTTCCCTATTCCCTTGCCAATCAGCCAATTCCCCTTCCCATCTACACCAATAACTCCACTTGTTAGTGTTTTGTTTCCCTTTTCTAAACTTTTAATCGTGGACATGGAGCTGACTTTTTGTATCGTAAAGGTTCAAGATGCCTAGCATCGACATCCAGTTTGACCAGGCTGGGCAGAACGAGAATGAGCCTCCCCTGCCCAGCCCCATGCCTGAGGCCGCCCAGGGCAACACGTCCCTGTGGAATGCCTCTGGCGAGATGGCCATCCGGCTCGTGAATCCGGCTCGTCTCTCGACAACGGCATCCTCGTTCAAGTACCAGTCGTTCTACCAGGAGATCATGTCGGAGCTCAACATTGTCGTCACCGGCCCCGAGAATGAAGCTGCCGTTGAAGAGAAGGCGGCCCAGATTCTCGCCCAGGCCAAGGCAGAGTTCTACAAGCACTGCCCATCATCTCTTCACTTTTTCAACGCCTGGGCCTTCCGGGTGTCCAAGGGCATTGACGCTACAACGACTGGAGCCGATGTGTTTCATCGTCTTCTGAGCTGCACGAACCCTTTTCCCGAACCGGGTGAGAATCTGAACCGACTCCTCGAGATCAGTGAGGCTTTTGGCTGCAACTACACCACGGTCATGATGGCATTTGGTCTCTATCCTGGGTACCGCCCCAAGTCCGAGATGTTGAAGATCATGAACCGACTGGGTGCCATCGTTGCTGCAGTACAGCCGCTGTCGCCCGGGTACATGGCTGGGAACCACCTTCTTGAACGCATGGTTCATTTCGCCATCACAGTGCGCACCATGCGGATCGTCTCAGGTGGAAACGGCACCGGAATACCGCGTGGTGTGTTTCCCTCCCCGTCAGAAGTGGCCCTGACTGTGCAGTGGTGCCTTGAACAGCTTCCGGGCCTTACACATAACCTTTTGTCCTCTCTGGGGACGCCATCTGAGGGTCAGAACGAACAGAAGGTGGACGCCACTCCCACTTCTGCAGCCGCCACCGAAAGCCGCCTGTCTTCGTCCAGCCAGAAGGCCGTTGAGGGCGAGGAAGGTGACCGGTCGGAAGTCAAGCAGACGAACGTGGGCGATGCTCCGCAGGTCGAAGCCCTGGCTTTTGCTCAGCAGGAGGCTCTGGATTCCGAGAAACAGAAGCACCCACGAGTCCAGCCCAAGTTTGCTCGCGTCTCGGAATCCATTGCGCAATGCGACGAGGTGCTTTATCTGGTCGAGAAAAGCAACGGCATCTACGAGAAGTTCACTTCCGTGTCCAAGAACGTCTACGGAAACCACAACTTGAACCAGATCACTATTTTGTTTCTTCTTATGAAGCTGCATGAGAGTATCGTGGGCAAGCTCTTGAAGAACGGTGGGGAAGAATCTCGGACTCGTGCTGGGATGTCACTGAAGCGTGACTCGGAAGACCAAGATGACAAGCTCGAAGTGGACGCCTTTTATCAGACGCACCATAAGCTGCTGAAGCATGCCTATGATGTGCGCCAGAGAGGCGTGTTTCTCTCGTACGACGCCTGCCTTGCAGCGTACCATGCTGCTCAGTATGCAGACCACCAGCAGAAGGAACTGGAGACCGTCTTCCAGAAGTGCATCGATGGTCAGAAGCGTGCTGTAGCGCAATTCCGAGAGAACAAGAAGCTCCAAACCCCGAACGAGGCTCAGGAAGAGCAGAACGCAGCCCAGGTTCCCGCTACTGGGGACGAGGAGCAGTCAAGCGGCAGCCGGCTGACTCCGGATGAGCTTGACCAGTTTATTGATCACCAGGCATGGCTTCGAGCTTACATGGAAGAGGAGCTGCGCGCTGGGCGATTGGTTAGGGACGATGATGTTATATCCGACATGGAATACCTCGGGAATGGACAAGAGGGCGAAGACAGTGATGCTGAAGAGGACGAGGACGAAGAAGATGACAACTGCGGTAATTTGAGTGATTGAAGTGGAAAAGTGCAAGATGGAAAAAAGAAAAGGAAAAAAACCGTGTGTGATGACCGTATTGAATAGCTGTCTGGGCAGCAACCATGAGATGTTTTTTGTGTTTTAATTTTCTTTTGTTACCCCTTTCCTTTGTTACCCATTTCCTTTGTCAACCATTTCCTTTGTCGACCATTTCCTTTGTCGTCCATTTCTTTTGTTACCCATTCCCTTCGTTACCCATTACCATAGAACTTTGTGTTGGGAGTGAGTGTTCGTTCAGGTTCGGAACACGCCCAAGCTTTGAGCTGGCATACAAAGAATAGCAATAGCAATAGAAAGTTTCGAAAGCGCATTCAATATTCCTGTGCATGAATCAAGAATATCAGTAGATCAACGGCAGTGTCGAAATCAAACATACACGACAAATGCATTTGCTTTGGAGATCAGGGGGGTTTCTGGTGCAATCACTGTAGATCACACAGGTCGTAAGACTGAAAATACAAGAGTGCATTTTGGAAAAAGACAGCTTTGTGGCCATGTGGATCGTTGTAGAGTAAGTAAATTGAGAAACTGTCGTTGTAGAAGTTGTCTCAGCTTGACTTCACCAGGGCTGGAGAATTTGAACGTTAGCCTTTTCAATTTGATGATAGCTGACAATCTCACAGTATTTCACAAACATTCAAGAAGGAACCGCCCATCGTCGTAGACTTGGGCCATTTGTTCCTTTTCCCACTGTGAGTTTCCGGTATTTGTCCATCATTGAACGGATTGGCAAAGTTGGCTGTCTTGTTGCCAGTAGATCGATGTGGATGGTAGGCGCAGAAGTGGGTCGGGGAAAACTCAAGGGCACTGCGGCTGCAGGAGTCGCCGAAACCATCCGCATTGCCATCTTTGTTCTTCTGTTGTTTGTGCCTGCGGTAAATCAGGAAACCACAGAATATGAGGATGATAATGACGGATATGGCAATGGAAAGAATGCTCGTGGGCGACATAATAACAGAGTTGTCGCTGCTGGCGTCAGCAAAAGAACTGCTGCTGGCTTGTGGACGGTTGGTTGGGCCGACCATGGGCAATTTGCTGGAGATAGACGGGGCTGCCATCTGACGTATTGTGACCGGAGGGGACATTGTTCTGGTATGCAGGAAGATGGTTAGCTGCCGCTTGTCTTTTGGCTGATAGAACATGTAGGAATAAAAAGCTTCGAATCAGAGTAATAAAACAAGCTCAACTCGGAGATTCAAGGTTTATGGGAATGAATCGTGATGTATTTCTAAGTAGACGTTTGCACCGGAAAGCCGTGGACAGACCAAGAATGATATTGTGGATGATAAAAGGTGCGACAATAAATCCGGAGGAGTCGGCAACTATCCTTAGCAAATGTCGAGAGTTGTCAGGAAGCAGCCTTTATTTTTTTGGCTTGTTGAAGAGGAAAGCAGGTTGAAGGAAAGCAAGTGAAGTGAGCGAATGCTGGGACCTGTGAATAATCGAAAGTGCGAGGTTGAAAAAGGGCCGACTTCACGATGGATGGACAGTTTAAGAAAGAAAGCTAAAGCAAAACGTCTGTAAGGAGTTGACTCGTTCTAATCTGGGATATAGATCACAAGAAATCTGAGCTCTCGAGTGAGAGATACTGGGAACTCTGGAAGCAATTTACTCATATTTACAGGCGATCAATCGTCCGCTGAAAGGCGCACTAATGCAAATTGACGATACATATTGCGGAATCCTCTGACCTGAGAGGTACTCGGAAAAAGCCACAGGACGATTCCATGAACTGCTCGTCTTGTCTCCAAAAGGCAGGCATGCTAAATCGAAATTTTTCTACGACTTTACGACAGCATATGACCATCATTACGACTTCCTACTGGAACAAGCACTGACCAAGGAAAGAAGTCACATTCCGGTCTACATCGACGTTCCAATTTCCGGGCCGCATAAAGCGTTCCTGGCTAACATTCGCGTTGGCGGCAGGTGGCTTTGGACAGCTGCCAGCCCACCAAGACTTCAAAAAGGAACGGGCCCGGCGGCAGATGATGGCCGAAGTAGCAAGCTTGGGTTGACCAGGTGTCGAACGGACATTGCCGACCAACGACACCAGACCAAGCCCGCGGAGGCTTAGGTATGATGCCATGGCCATATCCTGTAACGACCCCCGAATTAGCGTCTGCCACGGGCTGCCGATGCACGCGCCGTTACCTTGACTCTCTTTCATCACGGCACAGATATTCACTCGGGACTGGAAGACCACCGGTGGCCGCGGAGGAGAAAGATAGCATGGTGGCTGAAACTGGCGCAATTGGAAACAACTGTTGGCAGCGGATTGGGGCGTTTCGTGGAGGACTAGACCATCGACTAGCCTGAGAAGGGAGTAGCTGGAGAACGGTTAGATGGAGGATGCCGCGTCGACGGATGGCTTCGTCGTGTTGGGCGACGGAGTGGTCAGAACATCCGAAAGCGAGAATGGAGCAGTAAGCACTGATTAATCAGGGCGATTACGCGGACCGAGACGGAGTCCACTGTAGGAAAGCGGGGTAGAACTCTGTAGGAGCTTTGTTTAGCGGCCTTTAGCGGCCATCAGTGCTCGAGATAGCTATCGATAACAGCGCTCTCAGTGTTTGCCAGCAATTCCGCGGCAACGGATTGCCGAGAGCAGCTGGGATTCTTTATCGACGGGACGGCATAAAGCTGGCTGGTCGAGAAGGGCTCTAGGGAGAAAGTGAGCGAGCTGGAAGCAGCCAATCTGACATTGCACAGGCCCACGATGGAGACAAAGGTGTTTTCGAGCTCGATTGCGGCGAAGCCGTACAGCTGGCCTCACGACGCCTCGTTTGGGCCGGAGAACACGGCGCTGGTGGTGATTGACATGCAGGTGGACTTTTGCGCGCCGGGCGGCTACATGGACAGTCAGGGCTACTCGATCGAGCCGGCACGAGCGGTGATCCCGCGCATCCAGGCGCTGCTGGCAGGCTTCCGGGCGGCCGGCTTTCCGGTCTACCACACGCGCGAGGGCCACCGGCCGGACCTGTCGACGCTGTCGTCGCGCGAGCTCCTGCGCAGCCGCAACAACCGGTCGGGCCTGGGGATCGGCGACATGGGCCCGCTGGGGCGGCTGCTGGTGCGTGGCGAGCGTGGCCATGAGATCGTGCCGGAGCTGCAGCCGCTCGCAGACGAGCCGGTGGTGGACAAGCCTGGCCGCAGCGCGATGCAGTACACCGACTTTAAGCTGCTGCTGGACAACCGCGGCGTGCGCAACCTGGTGCTCTGTGGCGTGACGACGGACGTGTGCGTGACCACGACGATGCGAGATGCCAGTACGTTTCTTTTTTTTCTTTTTTTTCTTTGCCTTTCTTTCTTTTCCTTTCTTTCTATTTTTTTCTCTGCCTCTCTTTTCGTTCCTCTTCTCACACTCTCCAGATGACATGGGAATGGACTGTGTCATTGTTTCGGACGCGTGTGCGGCCGGCCGGGAGGACCTGCACGACGCAGCCTTGGCCAGCATCTGCGAAGAGGGAGGCATTTTCGGGGCCGTGACCACGTCCAAGGACTTGCTGGAAGCGCTGCAGGGCTGAGCCTGCCAGATAGCCTGGAACAGACAGCCAACAGAAGAATACAGGCGCGTTGCTCGCAGGAAAAGCCGTACTTAATCATTTGCTATCTGATTTGCTATGGCCCAATCTCGGTGACCGTCCACTCTCTGCCGTCGACCAGGATCTTCTCGCCCAGCACGCGGGCCTTGTCGTCACAGGCCCAGAGGCAGGGAAGGGCGAGGCCCGTCTGCAGTGCGGCCTCGTCCTCGGCAGCTAGGCTGGCGGCCCCGACGCGCCGTCCGCTCTTGCTGCAGGCATCGCGCTGCCACGCGCCGTCCAGCCGCCAGCGCTCGAGCCAGAACCGGTCGCCGGCCTGCAGCATGGCCTGGCAGTGGCGGCCGATGCGGACGACCCTGCCCTGGACGTTGCCGTTGCCGATGGCGGTGCCGGTGCTGTCCATGATCTCGACGACAATGTACGGCAGTCCGTCGACGTCCTCGTTGATCCAGAGCTCCTTGAACATGCGCGGCCCGTGGCCGGTGCCCATGTCGATCACGCCGACCTCGAGCACCTCGCCGTTGGCCAGCAGGAGCATGTCGGCGCCGTCCGTGTCCGGGCTGCCGCTGGAGTCGATGTGGTGGGCCCAGGTCGAGTGGGCCAGACAGGCCGAGGCCTCGGGACAGGCAGAGGCGCCCTCGGACGCGGGCACGACCGTGGTCAGCGTGCCGGCGTTGGCATAGACGTCGGTGCCGAGCTCAAAGGCGCTCGGTATGACCGAGACGGCCGTGCTGTCGGGGGCCGGCGCCTTGGGCACGCGGATGTCGACAAACTTGCCGGAGGGGACGGTGAGGGCGATCACGGCCGACTTCTCGGTCGGCGGCTCAAAGTCGAGGCAGAAGCCGCGGCGGACCTCGATCAGAGGCCGCTTGAGCAGCTTTGCAGCCCAGGGGGTGACGGTGGCCATGGTAGAGGAGAGGAGGACGGATGGATGCCACGGCTGGATGTTGTGTTTGGAACCGAAGATCAGCTTGGAAGCTCGACAAAAACAGGACAGATACACCGTTGATGATTTGTTACTCCGTACTCGCAAAAACGGTCTTATATGTCACGGAAGCACGTGCAATCCGATCTGCTTGGAAAGACAGAAGTGCTTGTGCATGCGAATCTGCCAAACCGGCAATTCTGGCGCCGGTGGATCTGGAGAGTGATAGAGGCTGCGCCGCGGAACGCCGCCTGTGATAGTATGATAGTAGCCTAAGCTTGCGAGTCCCCGCCCAGCCGGTATCTCGATGACACCCTGACACCCCCGGTCTCTCCCTGGGATCGCTATCTGGTAATCAGCAATCTGCAATCCGGTAATCCGTAAGGTCCCTTGTATATGATGGGGCGGCCTGGCTGCGTCTCTGTTGCGGGTGACGAAGCGTGGAACAGGCCAACGAGCATCACACGTCGCCACCATGTCTGAGAAGCAGGAAATCAACAACAGTGCGGTGCGGTCGGGGTCGGAGTCGCTGTCGGGCTCGCTCGACGGTCCCAAGGCCGGCAAGGTGCTGCAGGTCGATCTCGAGGACGAGCAGCTCTTCTCCATGGGCTACGAGCAGCACATGCGGCGTGGCTTCAATGCCTGGTCCATGACGGCCTTTTGCCTTACCGGTCTGGGGCTGCTACCGTCTGTGGGCGGTGCGTCTCTCTGCCTGCCACTCTCCTGCATCTGGCCTCCTCGCTGACAGCTCAGGAACGCTCTGGTACAGCCTCGGCTATCTCGGCCTCATGCCCATGACCTGGGGCTGGCTGGCGGCCTCGTTCTTCATCATGTCCATGGTCTTCTCTCTAGCCGAGATGAGCTCGGCTATGCCGACAGCCGGAGGACTGTAAGTTGCGACTCCTGCTCTGTCTGGTCGTTCTTGGACTGTCCCGTCACTGATGCACTGCAGCTACTACTGGACGTTCAAGTGTGCCCCGCCCAAGCTCAAGAAGGTCGCCTGCTGGATCACAGCCTGGAGCATGGTCATGTCGACCGCCCTCAGCGGAGCCTCGTTTTTCATGACGCAGGCCCAGATGATCCAGGCGCTCGTCGTTATGTTCCATCCCGAGTTCAACCCGACGGCGTGGCAGCTGTACTTGATCTATCTTGGCTGTCTGATCGTGTGAGTTTATTTTTATTTTTTTCCTTTCCTTCCCCTTTCTCTTTTTTCTTCCTTCCCTACTAACCTCCATCCAGTTGTGGTATGGTCATGGTCCTTCCCAGTAACATCTTGGGCAAGATCAGCAACGTGTTCGCCTGGCTGGGAACCGTGACGTTCTTTGTCATCCTGATTGCGTTGCCCATCTACGCCCACAACAACCGGACCTACAACACGGCCCATGACATGTTCTTCTCGCGCGTCAACCAGACCGACTTCAAGAACGAGGGCCTCGTCTTTTTGCTGACCTTTCTGGCGCCCTGCTGGTGCATCAGCGGCTACGACTCGACCGCCCACCTGTCTGAAGAGACCGAGAACGCATCCGTCGTGGTGCCGCGAGCCATGTGGACGTCGTGTGTCTTTATTGCCGTCGTCGGCTACATCTTCAACGTCGTGCTGGCCTATTCGGCCTACGACCTGGACGGCATCCTGGGCTCGCCGCTGGGCCAGCCGCTGGCCGCCATCATCATCGGCGCCATGGGCGACGGCGCCTTTCCGAAGCTGCTCTGGATTTGCACCGTGCTGTCCAATTTTGGCATCGTCTTTGTCATGAACACGTCAGGCACCCGCATCTTCTGGGCCTACGCCCGCGACGGCGCCCTGCCCTTCTCGCGCTTCCTCAGCGCCATCAACAAGACCACGCGCACGCCCATGAACGCGTCCATGACTCTGTCGGCCGTCTTTGCCCTCATCGGGCTCATCTCGCTCGGCTCCACGACGGCGCTGCAGGCCTTTTTTTCCGGCTCGTCCGTCACCGGCGCGGCCGCCTACCTGATGCCCGTGCTCATGCGCTGCCTCTACGAGGATAACCCAGAGTACGTGCCCGGCCCCTTTTCGCTCGGCTGGCTGTCCCGGCCGATCCGCTGGGTGGCCACGCTCTGGACCGTGTTCACGCTCCCGCTCCTGGCCTTTCCCTCGACGGCTCACCCGGACGCCTCGACGTTCAACTGGAGCGTCGTCTTCTACGTCGGCCTGTTCGTCATCGTGCTGCCGTGGTACTTTTTCCGCGCACACAAGTGGTTCAAGGGCCCGGGAGAGAATATGCACTCGGAGTAGGTTTAGATAGGAGGTAGTGATTAGAGCTGTCTGTCGACTTTGTTCCTTTATTTCTAAGTTTTAATGTGTTCCTGAGCGCTCTTTTGAAGGATTGTATATTTCGAATTGTTAAACTTACGATGCACGTTAATGATTTTGTTTCTTATTATTGAAATCGTATTACTGTTCATTTGCTATCTTGTACAAAACTTAAACTGCCACCTCCAGAGGGTCTCTCCACAGCGGAACGTCTAGGGAGCGCTTGAACTTTTCGCTATAGCGGATGCTCTCGACCGGGGCCAGAGTTCCACCGTCGTCGGCGGACTCGATCACGGGCGAGATGAACGCGTCCCAATTCGGGTCAAAGAAGAAGGGGATGGAGATGCGCATGGAGTTGGACGTGTGGACGACACGGTGGAGCGTGGACTTGTAGAGGCCGTGTGTCCAGGTGGAGAGCATGTCGCCGATATTGCAGAGGTAGCAGCCCTGCAGAGTGAGTGGAAGTGACTATAGGAGAGGCGAGAAGATACGTACCTCGATGGGGTCGGCCCAGACCCATTTGTCGTCCTTGCTGAGGACCTGCAGGGACTTTGTGGTTGAGTCGGTGAGGAGGAAGGTGAGGAGGCCGAAGTCTGATTGTTAGTGAGGGAGGAGAGAAGGAGAGGAGAGGAGAAAAAGGGGAGGAAACAAAGAAAAAGAGAAACGAAAAAAAAAAGAAAGCAGACAAAAACAAAAAACAAACACACCTGTGTGCTCGCCAATGCCGGCATTTAACACGCCCGCCTCCCGCTCCTTGCGGCCCTCGTACGCGAGGATGCGCAGGTTCCAAAAGGCGCGGTCGATGCGCTCGACAAAGACGGTCTCGTCGACGCCCAGCCCGAGGGCGAGGGCGCGGATGACGGCGACGCCGAGGGGCTCGAGCTGGCCAATGTACTCGTCGGCGACAGCCTTGAAGTCGCTCGGCCGGCTCGGCCACTGGTTCTTGCCCATGCCGGTGTCGTAGACCGTCTTGTCGCCGACCACTACGACGCCCTCGCCCTCGGCCACGGGCCGGTAAAAATCCACAGCCTCGTGCGAGCCTTTCTCGGCATTCTCGATGCGCAGCCAGCCACGGGCGTTGTCGCCGCCCTCGCTGCGCTTCCGCAGCGCGATGCGGTCCTTGTCGACCGGCGTGGCCGTCTCGAAAAAGGCCCGGGCACCGCCGAGCATGCGGGCGATCAGCCCGGCCGACACCCCGTGGTTGCGCAGGTAGAAGAAGCCGACATCGCGACAGGCCGCGTGCAGGGCGGTGGCCACGGCTCGCCGGTCCTCGTCCGTGGCGCCGGGCGCCAGAAAGGGACCAAAGTCGACGATCGGGATCACAGACGGGTCCTCGACAGGCTCCATGGCGGGCAAAAGTATGTGTGGTTGGGAATGCGAGGATGTGATGAATCGGATTACATAAGCAGAAATAATAAGGCAGGCAAATGCAGGCAAATCGACTACCAAACACCAAAGAGAATTGCCTATCAAGACGAAAGACGGCACTATTGCAGCCTTTTACATGCGTCGTCCAGCTACAGGCCTGTCTGTCTCAGACCACTTCTTATCGCAGCTCGGCGTGCCGCGGCGTCTTCTCTTGGTCGCCCCGAATCTCGGCATCCGCGCTATCTCTGCGGATCTGCGCTCCACCCATTTACCCGCTACCTCCCAGACGTCTGCAGGCAGCATAGGCCTGGGCGGCGCCGTGCAGGGCCTGGCAGATGCGGTACAGCTGTTCTGCGTGTGCGGACAGCTTTTGCCACGGCTGCAGCGACTCCATGCAGCGCTGCAGGTAGCAGAGGTCCTCGGCGCTGGGCTGTTCCATGACGTAGCAGAAGAGCACGACAAAAGGCACGAAGGGGACCAGCAGGATGGTCCTGGCCGCAGTTAGCATGTAAATCACCAAAAGAACAGAATAGGACAAGCAGGACAAACACACCAGTGCATATGCATGGCCACCAGCATGGGATTTCCATCTGTCAGGTGCAGGTATTCGAGATGCATCTGCATTGTCCTGCGGGCCATCACGACACAATCGTCACAGAAGAGCGTGGATTCGATCTGTGGGCGTGGCGGCCTCTTGCAGGGTTTGAGATGGCCGAGCTCGAGCTCGAGCTCGCCGTCCTCATCCTCGTCCTCGTCGACTTCGTCTCCCGGCGGAATCGCCCGAAATGCCATCGTCAGCGACGACAGCAGCGTGACCTCGTCGACGCGCAGCAGCATGGCCTCGACCTCCATGGCGGTGCGGTCGTCGTCGCCGACGCAGACGACGTCGCCACCGTCCTGATCCGACCACGTGTGCAGCCGCTGCTCGAGACGGACCCGTCGCTGGTGCACGCTGCCGGCCTCGCGCAGGAGCACGTCCGCGCACGAGCGGGCGGCCTCGATGCGCGGCCGCAGCGGCGACTGTTGGGCGGCCGGGCTGTAGAGGTCGCGATACATGCGGCCCTGCACCTGGCCGAGGACGATCCAGCCGGCAATGTTGACGCGGTGGCCCTCGAACTCGGCCGCCAGGGGGGCCAGCGTGCGCGGCGCCGTGATGTCATAGTCATGCAGGACGGGGGCGCGGCCGAGACGGAGCGAGAGCGCGCGGTCGTGCATGTAGGCGAGCCAGAAGAGGACGTGGTGGTGGGTGTGGTCTGCCTGAGTCGGGGCCGATGGGCCGGCTTTTGGCCCCGTATCTTGTTTGGCATTTCGTCCGGCAATTTCTCCGTTTTGCTCCTCCTCCCGATGGTAGCCCAGCTCGACGGCCATCTGGCAGGCCGCCGTGTTGAGCCGCGAGGCCAGGCCCGGCCGCGATACCTCGATGCCGTAGCCGGCTCCCAGGACGAGGGCCAGCAGGCCTTCGGGACGAGGAGCCAGCACCAGCGGCATGTGTGCCAGCGCCGTCTCCATGTTGTCCCGACAGCGGTTGCGCAGCGCCAGGAACCGCACCACGGCCTCCTGGTCGCCCGTGTGGACGGCCAGCGCCATCTTGTCCTTGAAGAGGAAGAAGAGCGCCGCGTTGACGGTTAGGAAGGCCTCAAACGACACGTCATCCTCGCGCACCGGAAGATACAGCCGTCGGCAGTATTCGGTTAGCCCGTCGACGCTGCCAAACGCACACACCATCGGAAACGTCACCGGCCGCGTCTGTCGCAGCTCGCGCAGGAGTCCCAGCACCTCGTCCAGGGCCGGCATGGCTAGCTTTCGCAGGCCCTGCATCCCGTCGCCGTCCAGCGCCTGTGCATATGGCAGCCATGCCCCAGACGCCGCGTCTCTGTCGCCCGATAGCCGCTGCAGCGAAAAGAGCGCCTTGCTGAGCGCGTCCTTGTCCTCGTCCCGCACGTTGTTGTCGATAATGTCCTGCAGGTAATGGCAGGCAAAGGCCACCTGCGCTTCGATCGAGCTGCCGCTGCTGCCGTGCTGTCGAGGGGGAGGACTTGCCTGCGGGACGCTGCCAGAGTTGCTGCCGGAGATGCTGCCATTTACAGACGTTGTCATCTGCAGTGACTCTTCCACAGATCTCTGCGACTTGGACAGTGCCAGGAGTGCTCCTTCGATTCGTGCTAGGCGGTCTTCGATCCCGCTGGGTAGTGTTTCGCTGATAGTGTCAGAGGAGAAGAGGAAGACAATTGAAACAAAGGCGAATGGAAGGAAGGAAAAAGGAAGAAGAAAGAAGAAGAAAAAAGATGAGAAAAAACGTACTCAGTTCGTACCGGCCGCACTCTCGGCTGTCGGGGCCGCGAGCTGGCATCCGTAAATGCACACTGCTTCCTGGCCAGCCGACAATTGCAGCACGGCAGCTGTCTGTCGCAGCGGATCTGACGGATGTTAAAGAACAGAGGACGACGACCAAAGGACCATGGATAAGGCACCCCACTGCCTACTCACCTTGCGACTGCGACATTGATCACACTGCACCTGTTAGTTCGTCTGTACGCTCTGACGTCCTGCTGCATCACATCCTCTGACATACTGCGCGATGTGGCAGGTACAAAACACTGTCTGCGACCTGGGCGTACGGCTTCATGGCGCCTATCTCTATGCAAACCACAGAGACGACAGATTCCCCCCAGCTCAGCTGCAACGAGATGCACACTCACTAGCCGTCCACGATGACGCCTACGGAACACTTATCTCGGTATCAGCCACTGGCGGCCGATAATGTTGCTGTGACAAAACAAAACCTCGATTGCCCTTTGATAAGCTGCGGCTGCATTCTCACTAATCTCTTTCCGGTTCCGGCTAACCATCACCGACTAACTGTTCCCAGTTCAGACCCCGCCATTTGGATCCGGTTTCGTCTCTTGCTGGACGTCCTTCTTCCCCGTGGTTCCGATGTCAGCGTCCTTTGGACCCTCTGGATTCATCGTCAGCACAGGACCGGGACTCGTGTTTGTTCGGAATACGCTGGCTCACCTATCCAGACTAAGAGTAGTTCGATCGCCACCGGTGCCCACGTAGCTAGCGAGAGAACCTGCCCAAAGCTCCATTGCGCGTCGTCATCCACAGAGCCCATCTCACTCTCTACCCGGCTGCGGTACCCCGTAAAGAGGCCGAGGAGGGCCCACATGGCCATGCAGCAGAGGCAGCCGTTGACCAGCTTCAACAGCCCCGCTGTGGTGGTCCTGTCGTCTTGTTGCGGTTCTTTTTTGTGCTCGACCTTGAGGTAGCCGAGCATATTCGTATTCGTCTTCCATGGCAACGGGCTGGCCAGGACCTGGTACACCCACACACAAAAGTTGATTCCGAGCAGGGCCTCGACCACGATCATCACAATGCCAAGCGAATGACGCAGCTCCTCCGGCTCGCAGTCGTACAACCAGACTATCTCTGCCTCGGCAGACGCCCGGTACAGGAGATTGTCCAGGCGCTTCCGACTAAAGGTAAGACTGTAGTACATGGCAGTGTTGGTCACTGTGAAGGCGATCACCACGAGCCAGAACAGAAGCCGGACTCGTTTGTGTTCCAGTTTCTCTTTCGGGGCGGCAATCTGCAGCAGCAGTGCCGGGAAGATAGTGAACATGCCCATATACGTCGCGTTGGTCAGCCAGTACAACGAATGCGTCTTATCCGGATGGATGCGGGCCGACGTATGACGGTAGGTTCCGGCAACCTGGATCGAGATGCAGAAGAGGAGGGCCGCGTCGAGAAAGTCACCGGCCGACTTGGTAAAACCTAATGTAAACCGCTCCCAGAAGCCGCTCAAATGCGGATGTGTCTTGAAGGACTCCGAGTGACCCGTGGCGAGGAAAACAAAGTACCCCGTCGCCAGAGCGGCAGCCAAATAGTAAACAAACATCATCTGCAAAAGAGTCCACGTTAGTCGGTCTTCCTTCCTAGCTGCATCACGAACACTTACACCAATGCCGGCCAGATCAGGGTCGCCCGACCAGTTCAGCGTCTTGCAAACATCGGCTGCACAATAATCTGTCGGAAACGAGACCATATTTTTAAAAATTTCCGAGTCATCGCTCATGTTCCAGTACCAATACAGGGCTTGACCAAGAGTTGGAGAGTCTGGGACAAAGCTGGAGATGTAGTCGTAGGTCACCTCTATAGGTGCATCGAAACGCGCCGTGTCGTAGTACTCCAAGTCGATAAATCGTGTGAACCACGTCGCCGCCAGCACGCAGTTCGAGAAGTTTGTCTCGTTCAGCGTAGGCGGAACCCACCCATCGTAGCTGATCGTGCTCATGGTGAAGGCGTCGACAGAGGAAAGAGACTCTTGGGCAGCAGCGTCTGTTCGGATGCAATCGAGTGGCACTTCCCTAGCTTATAATTGCCCGCAGTTTCGTGCTGCGTGTTCCGAATTCTTCTCATTCTCCCATTTCTCCATTTCCCTTTTTCGTCCCTCTCTTTTCCCGACCTGCCACCCACCTGGCTCTATATTTGGTCCCGGGATGCAGCCACAGACCGGAAAATCCTTCAGGACTACTTCTGTGATCGGGAGCTTTGACCAATCATCTGCAGACGTAAGCTTGAACCCCAGTTCACCCCATCCTGCGGCAAATTCTACACTGCTACCTCGTAGACGACTTGCAGCGTAAGCATCGTGCCACTTTGGCGAAGCAGGTCGTCCCGACGCCACATTCTATCTCATTGGAACATATTCTCGCTTGTGCGCTGTGCAAATCCGTGCACAGCCCTCCCCTGGCTGCCTGGGTCGTCGGACGGGAGAGAAACGAGGACAGCTGAACAGACTACAGAGTGCAACGTGCAACCCTAGGTCAGGCGATGGCGCATTTATTACCACTTGACAGGGGTATGATACCCTTGAATGGTGAAAGACTCGACTGGCATCTTACGTCAGCCCCCTATTTTTCTGGCTTCAGCCTTGCCATGACATGCTCGCCCCATAAAACGAGGATCCACGGGGTCTCTTCATCCCGGCTTCATGCCTTGTCCTTCCCGCTGGCCAATGCTGGAATCCTGTGATTCAAAGACGGTAAGAAGTGTGCCTAGACCCCAACTGGCTTAACGCTTACATTGCCCGCTCCTAGACTGTTTGGGGTTGCAGTGCTAGGGGAGCTATAGATAGGACTCAAACGTTATGAATGGGCCAGGCATGACCCTATGCCTTACAGCAACTGGTGAGGACACCTTTGACAAGCTTTGGCGCTGGATGCGACGAATAATACTCCTCTGGGGGAACCTGACGTGTAGGGGATGGCTGTCATTTCAGGCATTCGCCGCAAGTCACAATTTTCGACCTCCTCCTGGAGGTCAGCTAGAGCCCGAGTGATTACAGAGTAGACGAAGCGTAAACAGCCGCACGAAAACAAAAATATTACAGGTAATATTGCAGAGGGTTGTATTTGGAATTGTCTCACAAACCTGGCTGCAATATTAAGTCCGCCACCCCCCCTTC
>LDEF01000109.1:3411-23159 GCA_001455505.1 Leptographium lundbergii
TGAGGGGGAAAAAACCGGGAAAAGAAAAGGAGCCAAGAAGCGAACACCATCGAAAAAGAATGCGTCGGCCGGGAATCGAACCCGGGGCCTGTCGATGGCAACGACAGATTTTACCACTAAACCACCGACGCGAAATCGTGGGGGTTCTCCGAGGATCGAACTCGGGACCTCTCGCACCCTAAGCGAGAATCATACCACTAGACCAAGAACCCTTAGTGAGATGGCGTCTCGACTGAGACCCACGATGACAATCCCAACTCGCAGTCCCGCTGGCGGCAGATATTCTGCAAGCAACTACTTGCACACAGCCAGTTAGCCGTGAAGCCAGATACAGACACAGGGATTCTCCCTAGAGCACCGACTACTAGCAGATGACTCATAATGACGTCCCTCAACCTTCAGATAGCACATTCTGTATATCTAGTAAATCTGAATTTCTACGGGAAATATCGACTTTGTTTGTCTGTCTTGTAAACACTCGAAACACCCAACTGAATCCTTTATCACCATGGCCGATCAAGAGCACACACCCGCACAAGAGTCAATGCAGGTACCAGAGGACGAGTTTGCCGTCTACGGAGTTGTATTTAACATAAAGTCTGCACGGTTTCAAGCTCGCCAGCTGACGCTTCAAGGTCTACGCCTTCCCTGAGCACGCAGTTGCACTGGAGGCGGTCTATTCCGAGACTACGCGGCTGGTGCAATTTGAACCTGGTACCATCTATTACTGCATTTGTCGAGATACACAGGATGCCACGAAATTTCACTTCTTTGAGCGGTATCAAAGCCGCGAAGCGTTTGATGCACACAACGCCCAGCCGATCATCCAGAAGCTGATACAGGACAATTATTTCAAAGATGTCAAGGCCGTATTTGCAAAGCCTATTAGGCTAGTGGAAAAGGGAGGGCAATGACAAAAGAGTGAGATTCAATAAAAATAAGAAGACCATGCCGATGGACGTCGTCTGCTCTAGACAGTATTTACTCGATGCTATAAAACTATAAATATAGAGGCCTGCAGCCTACATTTGCAGGAAGTCGTTCCAGAGATCCCAGTCAAGTCCATCGCACTGCCACGACGCCGCTGGTTTCCATGACATTTCGTCGGAAAGTTGCAGCGGGTCTGTTGTACACGCGTGGATCCCGTTGTGCTGCCCCTTCCGCTGCTGCCGCTCCTGTCGCTGTTGCTGCAGTGCCATAATGAATTCGGGTGTGGATGTCCCACCGCCTTGTCGTCTAGCCGCCATCCGTGCCTCCCAGGCTTCCAGCGTCAGGTCGCAAAAGGCGACAGCAAATGCGGTCCCGGCGACCAGCCGGCGGCTCTCTTCCGTCAAAGCCGCTTCCTCATTCTGGCCCTGCTCCTTGTCGTCAGAACCTGCTGCCGCCCTCCCCAGATCGTCGCCATATTCGGCGTAAAAGAGCTCAACCACTCGCCATGGCCGCTCCAAGGCGTATTTATTGCCCTCGCTACCCTTGCTATCCTCAGATCCGCCCTCCTCTGCCACATCGTCCCATTCGGTTCGCACCCGCAGAACGCTGACGACATACACGACCGCGTCCACCAGTATGCGCATTACCGCGTCGGACAGCATCTGAAAGGCTGCAAAGCTGTTTCCCATTCGCTTCACATGTCGGCTAATGAAGCAAAGGTCCAGTACGCGTACAGCATTGTGGAACACAGCATCTGCGCTCTGCTGCGGGAACGAAGTCCTCGGCGTCTCTTCTGCAGATTTCCCTGCTGGAACCACCACGCGCGGATGCCACGACTGGAACCGGAGCTGTGCAACTGCCAGGCGGCCCATGCATGTCGTGAGTGTGTGCAGTGGAATGTTTGAGTCGCAGTAGTTGAGGTACTTGTGCTCAAACAGCTCTTCTAGCTCGTCAATGGCCGCGTCTTTGGCTAAGGCCAACTCGTACGGTGAGTAGCTGTTTTTATTTCCAGCTCTCTGAGACGCAAACGTGCGCTCCGCAAAATGGCGCATCCACCGAGCCGCCTCGTACTTCATCAGGAGGTAGACCATTTCTGTCGGGCCCGTGTGCTCCATCGGCGGTCCGGCCATGTCCGGATGGAGGTCGACGTCGTTGATGTTGAGTGGCAAACGCATGTCTTGTGGATCGGGTATCGGAGGCCAGTTGCAGCCACTTCCACCACTTCCACAAATGACACCGCCGTTAGGGCCGCCGAAGCTTCCAAAGTTGCCTATACTGGCACCCTGGCGCATGATCTGCCACCAGAGCCGCAGGCGCATTTCACGCTCAAAGAAAGGTAGCTCACTGTAGCTGCTGTCATTGCTACCGCTGCCCTTGCTACTGTTGTCGTACGTAATGCTCGTCTCCCGGTGCAGGCCGAGCTTCAACCCAATGTGCGTGGCCAGTGCTGTCATTGTGCTGGACATTTCCGCGTCGGGTTCTCCCAGAAGAAACAGTGTGAACGCTTGCAGGACGTCGAGACGACTTGTAGTCAGCAAGCCAGCCGCCAGAAGTGCCTGAGCACCGCCGATTCGATACTGCCTCAGCACTTCGTGCTTGGAGGGTGGTGGTGGTAACAGGAGCAGTCCGTCACTGTTCGGCACAGAGAAAGTATCGGCGTAGTCGTTGGGTGACATGGAAGTCACAGCCAATGCGTAAATTGAAAAAAGAAGGGCCGAAGTGGCCGGTGGTGCTTGATTGGCGTCCCAGCTAGCCTCAACAATTGCCTGGTGCGTTGTTGGCACGTGGACGATTCGCATCAATGGATTGACATTGTCGACAAAAGTTTGCCACAGCCGCAGGATAACGCGTGGTTCAGGGTGTGCCACGAGTTTCCAGCCAGTTATTCCAAAAAGTCCTGCTGGGTAGTATGGAGCAGCCGGGCCATCCATGTCTTTGCCGCCTTCGGTGTCTTTTACTTCTTCGATTGTGCATCTGGATTCTGACTGTCCGACTGGTCGGAGAAAGACACCTGACAGCGCTGGGTTTCGAAGCTTCTTGGGGTTGGTTAAGGCCACTTAAGGATCAAACAATGAGAGGCAACTTACCTCTACAGGCAGAGACAGCCATAGGTTCAGTTCCCTGTGTGCCGGGTCTGACTGAAGATATGGGGCTAACGATGCTTGACGCTCTGTCGCTTCTTCTGCTATTCTACATTGTTCCGTTTCAGCTTCTGCCACCGATGATGGGGTCAGAATCGCGTTCCGGATCGTCTGCCGAGCTGGAGGCAGCTTCGCCACCCACGGCGAAGTGATCCACACGTGCGCTACCTCGTCGACCTCCTGATGTGCGACCGCGGCACGGTTCGAGGTGCTCTTAGACTGTAATCTCTGCATCCCTAGCTGCAGGTTCGTCGAGGTTTCTGGGAGGCTGATGCTATTTTCTCGCAGCAAGGCTTCACACAGGCGAAGTCTTTGCAACAGACCCGCATCCGTTGAGGCGGTTGTCACTGCCGCCGGCGCAGTTGTTGTCTGCCGTTCAAGATGCCGGCGGTGTCTCTGAACTGGAGTAGGATCACGATATACACATTCGGGGTTTCTACTGCCTGACAGTTGAAGGTCGCGGCCGCGTCGCCTAGCCTTCTGTGCCTGCACGTCACAGTTGGCGCATGGTTGCCGTCGGTCGCAGCGGATCTTGCGACTAGCACACGCAACGCAGGCGTGTTTCTGACCTCTTTTTGAGCTGCTTTCAATCTCCATGTCCATATCGCAGGTAGAGATTGTAGCAAGTAGACAGCTTGAGGAATTGAATGCATAGCGAAGAGGGAGTGGTTAGGTGAAAACGGCAAGAGCAATCACCAGAAAGGGATATTATGGGCCCGCGATTTCCTAATTAGGTAACCGCGGACCCGAAATTTCCGGCGGAGACAAATAGGTGGATTAGTCATCCGGCGACGTCTGCAGGTGCTTGGCGACAATGTCACAGGCAAGGTTATCATCAGTAGAGAGCTGTGTTGCGATGGACGTCGTGGGAAAATGATGTACTGGTATTCAGATTTCTTAATTATGTAATCCTGAATTGTTTAAGGGCAGGTCCAGGGACGCGTACATTTAGATGGAAGAGAAATCCGTACAACGGGCGCTTTAATGATGAATTAAATATTTCCATGGTACTCATAGTACAGAGTTAAATTATGAAAAGTCAGGATCTGAATGGTGTCTCACTGTCACCCAGCCGGGACCGGCAGAGTAGATTCCGCCACAGTTTGGGAGTCTGACATTTGGGAGAATTTAGTCCTCAAAAACAGAGGCTTGACATTCCATTATGGTCTGTACAGCGATCACAAACTTTGTTGCTGTCACATCTGGTTAATGGGGCGTCAAAATTACGATAGTTGTACTCCGTATCTACGTTGCCTTACGCCACGCGCCGCCACAACGGTTTTACCTGTAATGAGATGGACAGCCCGATGGCCCGATATTTTTAGGCTAGAAGCAGCCGTTGACGACGTTGCATTTTTGTGTACGGAGTATGTCGTAAATAAAAGTGGACAGCACGTTACCCGCACAGTAATGTCGCCATAACCGTTTGTAAATCCGGGGCCATATCAAGCTGGTGGTCTACGATAACGTCTAAACTATATTCCTTCATCTGGATATTGGACATGTAACCAGTTGTTTTGCTTGTAAGTAATGACTGATGAGCGTTCCACTCGTACTATAGTGTAAGCCGTTATCGGTTGCATACTTACTACGTGGGGGTTGAAATGCAGTGACCATAGCAGAGTCACACTAGAGGAGCACGTCTTTACAACATGCCTTGATGTCATCTTTGGGCCGATGTTAGTGGGGGGAAGCACGGTGTAAGTTTGGCGTAAAGTAATCTTGCAAGACATTTTGCTATTTAGTGGCGGCTAGCGATAAAAGAAGACACAGCCGTACCCATAACGTATCATATATAACGCGAGAAGGAGGGCTTGAAATCGACCGAAAATCGACCGAAAATACGATCCATATCACGGGCATTCATGTGCGATCGTAAAAAGATCCCGATTTCTCCGAACTCCAAGAATGGCCGGCCTAGTCATGGAGACTGCTGTAGCAGGCACCGATGTTACGGCCAGCTACGAAAAGGTCGCTGTAACGCGAGCCAATGAGACGGGCTCGGAAGATGGCCGAACGGCGCCGGTAGATCGGAATTCTGCGACGAGTGAGATCAGCGCAAAGGAAGAGCGTGCATTTGTGAGTACAGCGAGAGCCTAAACACCGAGTCCACGGAACTGACAGCGGTGCCATCGCAGGTGTGGCAGCTCGACCTGGGCCTGTTGGTGGTAGGCTTTTTGGGATACACATTCAAGTATCTTGACCAGACGAACATTGTACGTGGGAGAGGGATTCATTCCTATCGATTCCCTTACGTCTGGCATCATTGAGGTCTTGTTGGCTTACATTCATTGCAGGGCAACGCATACGTTTCTGGCATGAAAGAGGAGCTGCATCTGGAAGGAGACGAGCTTAATTATTTCACGACCTACTTCAAGTAAGTCTTTCTGCCTGGATTGTCGATCCTTGTATAGGTTCTGACGAGACGCATAGCATTGGATACATTGTCATGCTCTATGCGTCGTGCATCATCGTCTCCCATTTTGGTCCGCACCGTTGGCTGCCGGCATGCGAGGTTATGTGGGGTATTCTGACGTGTTGTCTTTCACTATCCAAGTCTGCGAAGACGGTAAGACTCACCTTGCGAGCGTGAAGGAAATACAAAATTGACTGTCTTGAGGTGTATGGACTTCGGTTCCTCATCGGCTTCTTCGAAGGAAGCGCCTGGCCCGGCTACATCACTATCATCAGGTACGCTGGCTAGCTATCCGTTTACAAAATGATCCGAGCTGACACGATCTGTCTAGCCAATGGTACCTTCCGGACGAGATTGCACTTCGAATGAGCATCTACAACGTCGCCCAGCCGACTGGAGCGATGCTCTCCGGGGCCATGCAAGGCTCGCTGGCGACCAACCTCGACGGCATCCTCGGTCGGTCGGGTTGGCGGTGGGCATTCATCATCAATGTGGGTTTGGTGCCTGGAGGAGACTGCCCATCAACAAGGAATATCTGCTAACCCTCCACTTTGCTCGTAGGGCGTCTGCACTATTTTTGTTGCCCTGCTGGCGTTTGCCGTTCTTCCTGGATATGTAAGTTCGATTTGGACGGAAATTCAGACTCCAGACTAATAACTGCAGCCCGAGCATCAGAATCCCCTGTCTAGATTCTACATGAAGCCCCGCCACATCGGTACGTTGTTGTCTGCCCTCGCAACCTTTTCGTAGATTAATAATTGAAGAAATTGCACTTGCTCGGGCACGCCGTGTCGGCCGCAGAGCGCAGAAAGGCATCACGGTCAAGAGCTTTTTACGCTGCTTTTCTTTCTGGCAGCTGTGGTTGGTAGCTATCGCCTGGCCAATCGGCGGCAACACGACGGCGTCTGGATACTTCAACTTGTGGCTAAAATCGCTAAATAACCCAGACGGAACAAGGAAGTAGTGAGTTTTAAGCTGTGAACTCGATTTTTATTGTTGGCATCCCACGTCTTCCTACTGACAATACAGTTCTGTCGGCATGCTGAACTATCTACCCATCATTGGGCAGGCAGTGCAGTTTGTGGCAGAGATCTTGTTCAACGGCTTCAGCGACCTTCTGGGAGTCCGACTACCGTTTTTACTTCTACATTCGGTGCGTGCCAACCCATTGGTTCCCTTTTCAGGCCCGACCTCTGACTGGGACGTTTAGGCAATCAGCATCACGTCGCTCATAATCTTGATTATCCGGCCTAGTAACCATCACTCTTACATGGCCGGCTGGTATCTCAACTACGTAGGAGGGTAAGTCCTCCAAAAACTTGAATGGTCCCATGAAGGGCCTCTTGGAGAACATTACCTAATAATCCTATTCACAAGTGTCTCTACTATGCTCCTCTGCTCCTGGGCAGCCACGCATCTACAAGGCGAGCCAGAGGTGCGCACGGTGCTGTTTGCAAGTGGCACGATTCTAGCATACCTTCTCAGTGCCTTTGTGCCACTGGCCGCATACCCTGCAAGAGAGGCGCCCAATTGGCACATCGGAGCCAAGCTGTATCTGGGCTTTGCGGTGGCCTCGACGATACTCTACATCGTTATACACTTTGCCTTTCGCTACGAGAATAAGCGACAGGCGTCAGGACGTCCGTCTACGGACGTTACTGAGCTGCGTCAAGAGCGGCTAGAGCTGAAAGAATAATGAAGATGGATCGACAAAGTTTCTCCATTATTTTGTCCCCGGTGTGTCTACGGAAAATAGCAGGCTAAGATAAAAGACGAAGATGGCTGATGTAGTGATCTACTTCCGGTTTATTTTCTGCTGAACACCCAGCATCTAAAGAACCACCGGATGAAAAAGAAACTGTTTAGTGAAGGCTTTCTTGTAGTGATATCTCAAAGGCATAGATGGGTACTCCGTACGTTGACCCAATACCAGATACAAAGATGCAATGAGGAGAGAGTTATTACTGAGTACGAAACTGCATGAGGCTTATCGACCAAACTCACAGTACAAGCAACTTGTGTACTCTCTTTGCCCAATCTGAGTAAGCGTTCTCGGCATGACTACCGTTTGTTACGGCCTCGGCACCTCGACACCTTATTGAGACTTTCACACGCATTATCCGTCAAATCGAGTCCCTAATCGGTCTAGCCTTGATTTCCTGAGGGTGGCATGACGCCTCCTGGCGCCTGTTGCTGCTGGTTTGCCTGAGCGGCATGCTGAGGTAGAAATCCAGTAGCCGGCATCCCTGCTGGGTAGGCAGCAAACTGGCCTTGTCCCGACATGGGCGGCTGGCTTCCTTGCATCACTTGCATCTGCGGCTGCGGCTGCTGATACGCACTGTATTGACCTTGTACCGACACAGGTTGTTGGGCGCCTTGCAACGGACTGGCGCCCAGATTTTGATTGTTCCAGAAGGTCTGGCCCGGTATCTGCGTGTAGGCATTTGGGGGTTGTGGTGAAGCTTGTTGCATTGCAGCGAGCTGTTGTCCATAGTAGAGCTGGGGGGGGGGTTGCCCTGTCGAAATAGATGCGTACGGAATCACGGCTGACACAGGCGTATACGTCTGGTTGATGGTTGAGGCAGGTGTGCTCGATGAATTTGCAGCTGAACTCATCTCTGGCTGCATCATGGTGACGATCCCCATTTCAGAGCTAGCAGGCATCGACTGTGTGTCAGGGTACCTGGCGCGAATTCCATTGGCTTTTGCCCTTCGGTCCGCATCTTTGCCATAGATGTTCTTGAGATAGGTGCTGAAGTCCAGATAAGCCAAGGACACCGTCTTCAAGTGCCCAACCTGTAGTTTGACCTCGGCATTGGCGTCTTTGATCCTCTCGTAGCTACCACCTTGGGCGTCAAATTCTGCAAGCGCCAAGGCAGTCTGGCAACCGTTTCGAATTTGGCGTCCGTTCCATCGCATCTTTTCATGCTTTTTCCAGTATTTCTCCGAGTACTGGAGTATGCTGTCGCGGTCAATATGGATGTTACGCCCGTTTTGCCTGAAACGTTTCTCGATCAGCTTCAAGTTCAGCTTGAAGATGTCTTGTGTGGACTTCAGATCGAGCTGAGGGTAGAACAGGCTGATATGAACTCGCGACACAAAGGCCTCATCAAAGTCGCCGATCCGATTTGTAGTGAGGAACAGGACACCCGCATAGTACTCCAACACACGGAGGAACACTGCTTGCGTTAGCCTGCTAAATCTGCGCCTATCAGATGGGAGGTATGTATCGAACCTGCTACGAGACCATTGCGGGTAAAGTCTTGCGGTGCTCGTGCCGTGAGGAATACATCGGCTTCATCAAGCAGAAGAATGCAGCCCCATCTATTCGCCAAAGCAAAGTTTGTCTCAAGCGCAAGCTCAACTTCATTTGCTGTTGTTCCTAGATCTCCTAGAGTGCATTGAATTAGTAATAACTAGGAACAGCCGGCGAGATTGAACGAACCACATGTTATTTGGAACAGAGGCTTTCTGAACAACTCAGCTACCCCCTCTGGAAGACGTGGTCAATATGTAATCAAGACGTTGAAGACGGCGGAATACGCACCAGCTGTTGTTGTCTTTCCAACACCAGGGGCACCGTGGAGAAGGAGAATCAGTCCCTTTCCTAACAATCAGTCAGCAGATGCGGCTAGATCATAACAGCGGAAAGTTGAACAATGTAGCAAATGTACCTTTACCGCGAACAATATCGACCTGCTCTGTATCGGCTGTGGAAGACTCCTTGTTCCGGAAATGTTGGGCTACCAAGGACAAAACCATCTTCTTGTGACCCTCCGGCAAAACAAGCTGCTCAAAGGCTGTCTCTTGTTTCTCGCTCAATTTTGCGGGATTGTCCCCACCCTGAAGTCCAACAGCACTCGTAAGCCCATCGCCAGAGTTTACCGGGCTAAGATGTGTGAGATCTAGTGTGGCTAGATCACGAGTTTCAGGTCAGTTACCATCATTTCATTATTTGGGCAGAAACGGCAACGAATCTCAGCTTACCCCATTTCCTGCTTCGGAGCACGAAGCCAAATACACGGTAGGATATTATGACAAGCTCGTCCTCAGTTAATTCGGTTTCGTCCTTCAAGGTACGCGGGTAGACTGCCAGCGACGGAAGCTTGTTTCGACCTTCTGGGATCAGACTAGCAACATAGTCCTGGCTGTGCTTCTTATCCGTGTCTTTGTCTTTGTGGATGTTCTCATCCACGCAGCAATCAAACCGGCATGATTCATTCTCTTCTCCTTCTAGCCGTGAGTTTCCGATTAGTTCCTCGACGTCTGGCCTCAACTTTCTGTTATCTTTCGATGCAAAAGCTTCCTCAAAATCGATCACCACTTGGCTGTCAACCTCTTCCCTTGTGACCAACGTGAGCCCACTGTAGTGCATGTGCCTGATTCCTGCCACGTTTAGGAACATCTTGCCCCTGGAAATAAGTTTTTCTCGGAATGGACCGCTGTCTTCCACATACCGCAGAGGATAGACGTCAAGGGATGTGACGGCTTTCTCTCCATCAAACCTTGGAATTTCAAAGATTTTGCTCACAGGGCCGATATTCTTGCCATCAAAGTCCACGTATACACAATGCAGACGAACAGGGATTTGGTCGGACTTTGCTGCTTCCTTGTCATAGTTGCGCCAGGGCGAGATCGCTTTGTGGCTTACGCTGGCCACCTCAATCACTCTGTAGGCCTGCTTGCGACTCTGATCAACAACTTCATCTCCAGGCTTGAAAAGATACCATATGTCCGTGAAAGAAACTCTTGTGCAACTGTCGCTTGCCAGATAATCCAGCTTCGGTTGGATCTCAGAGTCGATGAACTCGACCAAACATTCTAGAGCATGAAGAGCAGTTGCCGATGTCGTGCTCTCGTCCTCGTCCTCGTCGTCTTTGACGGCCTCGTCAGCACCTGTGTCTGGTAGTGCCGTGCTCGAGTTTCCAGCTTTTTCATCGAGACTATTTGAACTGGTCCCGCTCGAATTTTCTTGCAAATGCACAGAAGCAACGGTACCACCAACAATGCCTACTTCGCCGACGAACTTTTCTCTGAGCCTTTGGAATTTATGTCGTATCTGATCCTTATAGTAAACCAAGAATTTGAATGGCCGGACCATAACGACGGTATAATCGTCCTCGGCAAGCGGTTTCCCGCCTATCTTTTCAAGAATCTTGAGAATTGGAGTGGAGTGGATTCGGATGCGTTCGGGTAAAGGTCCTTGTCCGGGTAACTTCTCTTTGACGCTTTTGGAAGTGGTTGTCCCATCTTCCTTCGCACGGCTCCGTTTTGATAGATTTGACCCAAAGTAGCCTGTCCATGTAAACTGGATTACGGGTTCGCCCACTAGTACGTCGATAGCAAACGATCTCCTCTCGGGGACAGATCTGAGAACGACGAATTTCGACCACTCCACATAATTGAGCTTGGGCTCTGCTAGTTCCACAGGATCTGGAAGAGTTGTCTTCGCCGTCTCCGTCTCGTCAAATGTCTCAGTATGGTGGGTGTTCTCCGCAGATGCCTGCGCATTTTGGTCTTTTGCATCATCATCCGACCGATTAAGTTCCCGCGACAGGTTTTTCTGTCTTTTTATCATCTCAAGGCGCTCATTCTCCCAAGCCTTCTCTTTGCCGAGGAGGTTATCCCTGTCTCTTCGCAGTTCCCGAATATTTTTGATCATCTCTTTTTCTCTCTTCAGTGTTTTCAGCTCCCGCGTATAAACACGCTCCATATGCCTCCTGCGATGATCAAATTGAACGTAGTCATCGTCGTCCGAGTCAGAGGAGTCGGCATTATAACGGCGGTGTTGTAAAGCCAGCCGGTGCTCGTCGGATAATATGAAAGGCTCTCTGAACTCTGCTTCACGTGCCGCCAATTCCTCTTGTTTCGCGACCAGTGCCAGTATGGTGGTTTTTAAAGCTTGCACCTCTGATTCCAACTGGTTCTGTCTTGCATTTTCCACTTTCGGGGAGCTTGTGGCTATCTTGAAATCTTCGGCTTCTGTCTGTAGCATTATGAGGGCATCTTTTTGGTCAGATGCGCCTGTAGTCGCCTCCGATTGTGTACCAGAGTCCAGAGGCACTGTCGACATTTCGGCCACGTTCATACTTATGATGCGAAGTGAAAGTAACAACTCATGGATCTGAGCTTATAACGGTTCTCGTCTATTCTCGTTCTTGCAATCGCAAAGCAAGGAAATCGGGCTTGCAACAGTCGGTAGGTCTATAAATTCAGTTTCCTCACTACGAGGCGGATACGGCTTCTCAGGGCCTGGAGTTACGCTGCCGATATACGGAGCATTGTTGTTTCTACGCCCCGGCGCATGATTATCACCCACATATGCAACTGGATAATAAAGATCCGTGGTCCATCATATTACTCCGTATCTCAACGTGTACGGAGTACGATGTCTCCTCGCACGCAGCCTCTAACGCCATTTGTATTGAGGGTTGCAGTGTAGCGTGCAGTGGGGCCACTTTAAGTGAGATTACCCAGGTACGGAGTCACAATTCTCGTCTACTCCTTCCAAACGACTGGGCAAAGCATCGATCACTCCATTTCTAATCGTATCTTACCTGATGAACATTTACGAGGTTCAAAAGCCAGCAGTAAGTTCTATTCATTGCTTCGCGTGTAAATGGCTTTCATCTTATTATGCAAAGAAATCAAGACAAGACGTTCGCATGCTGTTGATTGCAAGCTTGCAATTCGAGAGAAATAGTATTCGGATACCGATTGCGGCCCGTATGTCAGCTCGCGTGGAGGGCGGACGGCGATGTCTTCTCCTTTTGACCTTCTGCATTTTTTTTAGGTGGGGAATGTTTTCAAATTATTGGGACAAGTGCGTGTATTGTCGTGATTGGGCACTCCGTATTTTACATTGGTTGACCATGGGCTCTGTAACTTGGGCCCCACGCTGACTGCATGATAAGCTGCAGCTCGGATAAACACTGAATCTACGCCAATTTGCAAAGTAAGGCCTGGGGTACCGGTCATGTCACTACAAATACTGGATACACTGTTCCTGTCAAATTATGTGTGCCCAGTGAGCGTGTGCGTATTGTTTTGGTTAGGTTCCTCTGGCCTATGGCGACGTGCATGAAACTCCTTACTGAATAGCGCCCTGCGCCACACAGNNCACGGCACAACCGCGCACACCCCTCCCATTTTGGCCTAGTCCATTCGACAGTTCCCTGTCAAAGGCCCAATCCGTGGCCTAATACCGCAGGCGAATGTTTTTCGCTCTTGATCATTTACTCTGGCTTTCAGATCCAGTTGAACGTTGATGCATGCGTACGAAGATGGAAGCGACAGGCTCACCTAATTCCATCCCCTGCCTTCAATTACAGCCCCCGTCTGTCGACTTTATCGATAACCATATGCCACATTATCATGAGGCTTTCAACAACACTTTGGCCCGATACGATAAGTCCTCGGGACGCTATGTTCCTGCTTCAATGTCCCTGGCCACGCAAACCGTACAGTCCCTCTCTGAAGTCGACGAGCAAATGGACCAGTACCAGCTGGCTAGACCACTTTTGGGTAGCTCAGTGCTGATGAAGTTTTGGGACCATATATTTACCGACTCGCTACAGACTTTCAAGTCTCAATACGCAGAGCCTGCTGGCCGGGCAGACTCGGAATACAGCATTAGGAACACGGACGACTGGGACGGCGTTTATTCGAAACTACAGTTGGCACGTGAGAAGTACGACTCGAAATCAAAGAATTGTAGAGATGGCTTCAAGAGGTTTACTCGCAAGGTTGCCGACCAGGCGGGTATAGCTGCCCGGATAGCCAAATTTATTCCTGACGGCACCTGTACAACGCCCGTGAAAGCTGCAGTGGAGGTCCTGCTAGATGTAAGTCAGTATCTGAACGCACCAAGACTTATAAGAAGTACTAACAATCCAAAACCGAAGGCGGTGAAGGTGGCGTCTGAGGTGCGAAAGGAGGTCACCAACGGCTTTGACGGCGATAGGTTGGATCGATTGTTCGCCGACATCGAGGTCTTTCTTGGTACATATCCTAAAGATGAGAATATTAAAAGAGCCTCGGTGGACCTCGTGGTGGCGATCCTAAAAGCGGTGGAGGACGCTATCGGCTTCTTTACCAATCATTCGGGTTCGGTTTCGCCTTCTGTCTGGAAATATTTGGTTGTTTTGCTAACAATCGTCTTCATGACAGGTAATAAGGCATTGTCTGCAATCAGAAACGGGGCTAAATACCAAGAGCCACTAGTCGACAGCATGGACGAGGTTCGTATTTGCAGTGAAGTTTTGCAACGTCAGGCTTCGAATTCAGAAAAAGTGGTGACCATGGTAACGCTGCAAAGTAAGACCTACAACACTTAATCACGAATAGGCCTTTAGGACGATGCTAATACGAAACTCTTGCAGACGTGATCAGCATGAAAATGGAACAAAACGCTATGAGAGAGGATTTCAAGACCTCTTCGGGAAACATCGCTGCGTCTCTGGACAACATCGTCAAAGATTTACTGGACGCCTACGAGAAGAACTGCATAATGCAATGCCAAATTCAGAAAATGCGCGAGCGTGAGTTTGTTCACCAGCAAGTTTGCTTTGTATCAGTATCCTTCTACAGTGCTGATGTATCAAACAGAGGAAACCCGTCTGAAATTCGAAAACGAACAGAAGGATGAGGTCATCAGACAACTCACACCTAGTCCGCAAACCATTCCATGGCCGCCTCTAGCCGCTCTAGTTCAAGCATCGGCACCATTTATGTCGACGTCGTTCTACCAGCCGCAGCCCCCTTGGCTCTGGGCTCCGACTTCGGGGGAATTTGCTGTTGGTCTAAACAATCCACGGCCACCATGGGCAGTACAGCACTCACAGCACCCAAATTCACCTTTCCCGCAACCTCTCCTCAGCAGCTACGACTTATGCGGGTTGTGTTGCATCTCCGACATAGATAATGTCGACTTGGACGATATCATAGAGCACCGAGATCTCGTTTCTGTCCGTGACCGTACCCGAGCCGAACAAGTGGCCAGAACTCAGCAGTTTCACGACTGGATTGTTTGGCCCACATCCAGTGAGCTGCTGGTGCACAGCGAGAACGCGAAATCGCTATCGCTGCTCTGTGCCGTATTTATACGCACTCTCCGAAGTAGAGCCCGACATGTTGGAATGGCATTTTTTTGCGGCCGCCATGCTGAAGAAGACGACGCAATTGTAGGTGGAAATGCCGTTATTCGGAGCCTGATCGTTCAGCTGCTTCATTTTCGGCCATTTGATGCGATACCACTAGGTTTGGAGGTCAACCTAAATGGTGTTCGAACAGGTGATACTGGAAGCCTGTGTGCCTTGTTTAGCTGGCTGGTCAAGAGACAGCCGCACGATATAACGCTCGTCTGCCTCGTCGATGGCATAGATCATTACGATAACGATGAGCATGAAGAGGATATGTCGATTGTGCTGAGATGTATATTGGGTCTTGCCAGAGACACCGAAGTACTTTCGGCACTCAAGATCCTCGCTACGAGCTCTTCTAGAACAGAATTCGAGGGCGCTTTTAAGGACGACGACGCGTGCTTTCTATCTATGAAAGGCCTCCCCCGGATCAACCAAGAAGCTGCTATGCTGCAGTTAAGCGAATCTGATGAAGAGGAAAATTGACTAGGTGGATGGATTTGTTTCAACAATTGAGATAGCGTTAGTTGCGGCCGTTACCGCATCATTAGGTACCAAATCTCAAATAAACTGCGGTAAGGTGAACCGGATGGGATATCTCACATTATTACTCCTCAGGCCATACTGTGTACCGTTACGGTACTCGTAAGATATAATCCGTATAGGGGGACGTTATGCACGTCGGCACAACTCGGAGGAATCTTACTCTGACAGGTGGATCCTTTGCGGTATTAAAACGGAGGCTGTGTGGCCTCTTTACAGAATACACACGGGCACCAGGCCCAATAATCTAACGATTCTCCGTCACATTACAGGCGACCCCATGTGAGTACGACACATTCGCCCTCTTGCCACACATTCGGCCACTCATATGCGAGTGCTTTTGAGAGGGCTGAATAGGCGTACCTAAGATGCTTGAAACTATGGCTTACCTTTTCGACTACCTTCAGGGCAACCTAGAGGGGGTGTCCCGGTTGGGCTAGGGCGTAAGTCTAGAATACAGAATTATGTGTGGGCATATCCCCATCGTGGGAAGGCTTGTATTGTGCGAGTTTCAGGGTCTCTCGCACCCCCACCTCCTTCATGTAATCAAACATACTCGCACATATGTGGACGAATAGCGCGTACTCCGTAGCTCAGTGTTTTGCACAAACATAACCGAGTAAACCGATCTCCAACAGTGTCCACGTTCCTGGCTACGAAAAAGCGGACGTTTAAGGTTTTCGGGATTGACAAACAGTATGGCCAGCAGCAAAGCCGTCCGAAGAGACGACCAAACTCCAACCAAGAATGACGTTTATGTGGAAGATAGTCTCGACTTTTACAAGTTAGGGATTACGGACCCTTGCCACGATATGTCTCGCATCATCCAAATGAATGCCGGCTTATCGAAAAAGTTGTATGGTTGGATCCTTGACAGCCCGGAGTTCCAAAGTTGGCGCGACGGTAAGAACCGTCTGCTGTGGATAGAGGGACAGCCTGGCAGCGGAAAAACTGCTCAGATGTGCGGTATTGTCGACGAACTTCAAAAGTCTACCAGCAGTATTGGCTTCCTCTCCTACTTCTTCTGCCAGAGTACAGACATCCGCAGCAACAATAGTCCTTCCGTGTTGCGCGGTTTGCTCTACCTACTCATCCAGCAGCAGCCGGAACTCCTGAAATATGTCCGCGGGAAACACGGCCGCATCAAAAGGGAAACCATAGAGAATGAAAATTCATGGGCCGCATTGGAAGACTTGTTCACGGACAGTTTGGAAAACCCTGTTTTCAAGATCCGTGGAGTCTGTTTTGTCCTTGATGCAGTCGATGAGTGCATGGATGACTGGCAAGTACTCCTCGACTTGGCTGTCCGGGTTACGGCGACCCTCACCCATGTCAAATGGATAATTTCCAGTGGTGGGTTTCCAAAGGATGCCCGACACCCACAAGCATCAGGACGACAACCAGCACATTTCCTCTATCCCAACCCAGAGACCTTCTCGGAGATTGTCAGCTCGTTCATCAAGGGGAAATTGCGCCTAATGGTTGACAAGGGGAGGTTTGACTCTGAAACAGCTTGTGCCGTCGAGAAATATCTCACACAAGCAAACGGCACCATTCTGTGGATTGAACTCGTGTGCAGGAGCCTCGCAAACTCTCAAAAACCCGACGTCCTGGCTCAGTTGAGAGAATATCCGCTCGACGTCAGCTCGTTTTACGCATATTCGGTGCATCAAGTCAATTTAACGTGGGACAACGGAGACTTATACAGGAATCTCCTTGCCGTAATCACAACCGTTCACAGGCCTATCACATTGCATGAGCTGTCTCTGTTTATAGACACACCAGAAGGTGCTTCCAGCATCCAAACATCTCTGTCTGAGTTTGTGCGGAACACAGATCCTCTGTTAACTGTTCATGATGGAACGATCTATTTTACTCACTCATCGGTGAAGACTTTCCTCCTCAATGACATGGCATCTTTCGATAGCTTCTTCGCGGCCTGTTTGGACAGGATGGATAGCATACTGTTGTCTAAATCGCTCAAGGCCATGTCTGGGTTGCTACGAAGGGATATTTACAATCTCAAACAGCAAGGATACACCATCGACCAAGTCCGACGGCCTCAGCCAGACCCTCTGGAAACGGTGCACTACTCGGCTGTTTTTTGGGTCGACCATATGTGTGCAGCGTTTCGAAAGTCGACAATGAACACTGCTAGCAACAATTTGCTAGCCATGAGAGGGTTTGTCCACACGTTTCTAAGGGAGAGCTATCTTTACTGGCTCGAAGCTCTCAGCCTTCTTCGCTGCCTTTCAGACGGCATGCGGGAAATGCGAAAGCTTCAAGAATTCTATGCAAGGGTTTGTGTGAATGCTCTACCACATATCTGCGAGGCTTGACTAAAGTACTATAGGAACACTCAGACACCCCGATCCCTTTAAGAGACATTGTTCGAGGAACCTTTGCATTCCTTATGGCCCACAGGTTCACCATCGAGCAAGCCCCCCTTCAGGTCTATGTATCGGCTCTTGTTTTCAGCCCGGCGGATGGATTGGTGCGAGAGCTTTACAACAAAGAAAACCCCCAGTGGATAGTCAAACGACCCAAGATTGTCCTGTCTCGAAGTGCACATCACTATAAGCAAAGGGCCCACGGTGGTCCCATCTGGGCTGTCGCATTCTCTCCCACAGACAATCAGATAGCCGCTTCCGCATCTGACGACAAAACTGTGAAAATCTGGAACGCTGCAACGGGGACGTGCATCAGGACGCTTGAAGGCCATACGGATTATGTCTGGTCGGTCGCCTTCTCACATGACGGCCGGAACGTTGTCACGACCTCAGACGACAATGCAGTCAAACTTTGGAAAATCGCAACTGGCCAGTGCATACAAGCCTTTGACGGCCATGGCGATGGCGCATTTTCAAGGGCCGCAACCCTTCGAGGCCATGAATACTGGGTATACGAAGCAAATTTCTCACATAATAACGAGCTCGTTGCTTCTGCCTCGGAAGATGGGTGCGTTAGAATTTGGGACAGCATGACAGGCGATTGTCTCAAATTGTTGAAGCACACTGGGCCGGTCTGGTGTGTCCGTTTCTGGGAGAATAGCAAGGTGGCCTCAGGCTCTTCACCTGGAAATGTCAAGCTTTGGGACGTCAAATCGGGACAATGCCTCTGGGAAGCACATGGGGATCGGGATGTTTGGTCAATGGCTTTCTCGCATGACGGTCAGCACATTGCTGTGGCTACCAGTGCAGGTGTGAACATTCTCGATGTCGCAAGCGGTAAATGTATTCGGGCCCTTCAACAGGGTGCTAGAACGTACTCAGTAACATATTCCACCGACGACGCGCTGATCGCCATTGCCGCGAACGGAGCACTTAGTTTTTGGAATTCTCTTACTGGCCAACAAATGCAATACGGACCGAAGGCTCTTGATGCAAACTTGTATTGCCTGGCATTATTACGGCAGAACCGACTGGTCGCTACTGGCACGACTCAAGGCGTCATAAGACTCTGGGATATCACTACTGGAGAATGCTTACGCACGATGCATTGCAAGAGTGGACTTCGAAGTATGACGCTTGATCGCGACGACCAGCAGATCGTGGCATCTTCGTCTGATGGGATAAGCATCTGGAGCACATCAACAGGTGCTTGCCTCTATCAATTCAAAGCTCACATGGGCGACGTCAACTATGCAGCGTACTCTCATGACGGACAGCAGCTGGCGACAGCATCGGACGACGAAACCGTTAAGCTCTGGGACGTTGTGTATGGGGGGTCAGCCTGGTCGGCATCCTTTGCCAGCGATGGCCGATGGCTTGCTACATGCTCAGATGGGGGTGTCGTCAGGATCTGGAATCGAAAGACGAAGGAGTGCTACAGTTCACTCCGTCACCATACCGGTGCAGTCTACTCTACTGCATTCTCTCACAATAGCCTTTATGTTGCTTCCGCCTCAGAGGATCGTTCTATCTCCTTTTCCACCTTAGTTGGAGATCTCATACAACGACTCGAGGGCCACCACGGACCGGTATTGGCGTTGGCGTTCTCGCATGATGACAAGCGCATTGTCTCTTCCTCAAACGATCGGACCGTGAGGATTTGGGATGTCTCGATTGGCGCTTGTCTGCAAGTCGTTGACGTGGGCACTTCGCTTTACAGCATGACATTGGACAACACAGGCTCTTACTTGCACACGGAAATTGGACGCATCACACTCGGCCCCTCAATGGCACTTCTTGCCGCTTCCAACACACCAGATGCGGGCGGTGTTGCATCAGCTGGCACTAGCACATTCGAGGACATTCCCGGTGAACACAACTACGGTCTTAGCTCAGACCGATGTTGGGTTACGGACAATGGCGAAAACGTGCTTCTTCTGCCACCAGAGTACAGGCCTATCAGCTCGGCTGTTTCGGGAGGGACAATTTGCATCGGCTGTCGGTCGGGATGTGTTTACTTCTTGGATTGTTCTAGCAGTTAGGTGGCGAGATTGACTTAGCATAGCTTCACTCGTGTACAACTACCACATTTGCTACTCAATAGTTGTTTCGTGTAGTCAGCTCCTGTGCCTCGACTGTCAAAAAAACAGCCCTCTCTTGCAACGGCAAAAAAAACGTACAGCAGCGG
>LDEF01000109.1:23175-51170 GCA_001455505.1 Leptographium lundbergii
TATCTATGGCCGTACGTGAAATGAAGGCGTTATTGGATAGTTTATAGAGGCAAGATAGTTGTCCGCAATCTGAGTTCACAGTTCCAGACCAGCTCTAAAGATGTTACATTGACGTTGCAAAAATGGAGGATATAGAACACGTGACTAATGCGACGCGTGTTTTGGGATTGTGGGGAAAGAAGGCGTACGACGTCCTGATGGAAGGAGTCATCACGCTGCTCACGACATTACAAGGAAAGAATGATGGGGTCGTGATGGTGTTTTCGACAGCATGGTTTTTGAAATTGTTTCATCCACATTTCAGAAATATCTTCAATCTAAGATCAATCTAGTTTCAGAGAGGAATTTTGCCGGCCCTGTGGTCTTTCGACCGAACTTGATCAATTTAGGCGAGGTTGTCTTCCAAAAAGCCACCACAACCGTCATTTTCATCAATTCTCGGCCGCACAGCAAATATTCCCCGAACAAATCTCAGATCACACCACAATTGCTGGAGAATCATCGTTGGCAGAATCCCTTGCTGCTTTTTCTGCCTTTTCGGTTTCTGCCGGATCGGCTCCTATCTGAACACCAGTCAACGCCGCGGCCGCTTCCTCCTCAAGCTGATACTGGGGTACTTTCTCACCGGCACGCCATTTGTACCGGCTTCCGGGATGGTCCTCTGATAGCCGCGTTGAGCCTAAGAAAACCTCGCGAGCCGTGGCTCCCTCTTTCTGGATGCCGTTGCGGAAACGGCCACGCCGCCGCAGCTCGGGCAGCAGGAACTTTGCAATATCCTCAAAGGAGCCCGGGTTGGTGGCGTGGGAGAGATTGAAACCGTCGATGCCCGACACGTCGGCCCAGCGCTCGAGCTCATCAGCGACAGTGGCAGGCCCTCCGACAATCTTGCCGCCCATGCCGCCGAGGCCAAGGTACTCGACGATGCGGCGCTTGGTCCAGGGCAGGTTCTCGGTGCCGGGCACGGTGGCGGCCCATCGCCGCACAATGGAGCGCACGCGCGGCGAGTCGCTGACGCGGAAGTCGTCGTCGTCGTTGAACGTGGAGAGATCAACGCCAGTCCAGCCGCCAAACAGGGCGAGGGCGCCTTCGGTGTCGGCATACTTGAGGATGTCCGCGCGCTTTGCGAGAGCCTCCTCGTCTGTGGCGGCCACGGTGATGTGGATGCTGACAATGACCTTGATATGGTCGGGGTTGCGACCCTCGGCCGCGGCGACCCGACGAATGTTCTCGACCGTGGCCTTGATACCCTCGGGTTCCTGTCCGCCGATGAAGATGGCCTCGCCGTGCTTGCCGCCAAAGCCATTGCCGGCCTCGGACACGCCAGCCTGGAAGAGAAAGGGGGTACGCTGCGGCGATGGCTCGCAGAAATGCGGCCCCGGCACGGAAAAGTACTTGCCTTTGTGGTGGATGGGCCGCACAGCATCGGCGGTAATGTACACGCCGGTCTCGCGGTCAGCCACGACGGCGTCGTCGCGGAAACTGCCCTCCCACAACTTGTACAGCACGTCCATGTACTCGTGGGCGATGGCATAGCGCTCGTCGTGTGGGATCTGCTGGTCCAGGCCGTGGTTGCGAGCCGCGCTGTCGAGGTACGACGTCACAATGTTCCATGCCAGCCGGCCGTCGCTGAGGTGGTCCACGGTCGACAGCCGACGTGCCAGCGCGTACGGCTTGTCGTACGTCGTGCTGGCCGTCACGCCAAAGATGAGGTTCTTGGTGGCGGCCGCCATAGAGGGCACGAGGAAGAGCGGGTCGTTGACGGGGAACTGTGCGCCCGAGGCCAGCACCGGAACAACGTTGGCCGGGCCCTTGTACACGTCGTACGGCCCGAGCGTGTCTGCGATGAACATGGCGTGGAAGCCGGCATCGTCCAGCAGCTTTGCCAGGTCGGTCCAGAAGCTGAGCTTCTTGTACTGGTCCGTCTTGTTGTGCGGGTGCCGCCACAGGCCAGGAGTCAGGTGGCCCGGTGTGTTCATGACGAAGGCGTTAAGGATGAACTGCTTCTTCGTGCTGCTCCCGTTGCTGCCATTGTGGCCGTCTGCCTTGCTGTTGGCGGTTGTGCTGTCGGCCATGTTTCAACGACTGCTTGCTTTCGACGCTCTTAAGACTACGACTTACAAGAGGGCCAACGCGGACGTTTGTGCAGATATCCCTTTGTGGTCGTGGAAGCTGTATGCACGACATCTGCAACCAGTGTATGTTCCGCCCTCGGCGTCGGTGCGTCCGCCAATTGACAGAATTTGTCTTCGGTATCACGCCATCGGCCACTTTGGCGATAAGAGCTGGTCGCCCACTGCAGCACCGACCAACGTGCCAAACGTCATCGTTCACATGCGGCACGCAACCGCTTGTGCAATGGCATTTGTGGAGAATGCAGCCAATGAGATCTGAGCTTGACTCCCTAGTCTTCAGACAAGCAGCGATCCTACGGTATCGCAACGGGCGCTTATCCTAAACGGGATAACGAAATCTAGAACGCCAAGCGTATGCATGCAGCTTCACAATACGCTCTCTGGACGTGCGAGCACACAATCTGCCGGACGGCTCCGCTCTCGGCAGTCCTTCCGCGCTCGCAGGCTGCGAGGCGAAGGATTTTCCTCGCCAATGGACCAAGGCTGGCTCGAGAGCAGATAAATCCGGTTGGTCGCCCATCCGGTCGCCATCAGGACGGGTACAATCAACGGCTTGAGAACAACAAGAGCCGCACTCTACATGTCTGGACTCGCACTTGGAGAAAAGGGCCTGACCCTGGTCTCGCAGGGAACTGGCTACGGCCTGCTCATCGGCCTTGGTGTCGTGTTCTGCGGCGTCATCTTGGCGGCCGTCAAGATCCAGAGAGTGTATCTGTCCGAGGACAATGCGACGTCGGAGATGTTCATGGTGGCCAACCGGTCAGTGGGCACGGGGCTGACAGCGTCGGCCGTGTTCTCATCGTGGATGTGGATCAACGAGACGGTGTTCGCGTCGGCCATGTGCTTCCGCTACGGCCTGGCCGTGCCGCTGTGGTGGGCCACCGGGCTCTGCTTCCAGATCGCGCTGATGGCGGCGCTGGGCGTGCTGGCCAAGATCCGCGTGCCGTACGCGCACACGTCGCTCGAGATCATCCGCATGCGTTACGGCAAGATCGGCCACGTTGTGTTCATCGTGCTCAACATTTCCAACAATGTGTTTGGCTGTGCGTCCATGATCCTGACGGGATCACAGATCATCCACGGCATCTCGGACATGCACTTTGTGGCAGCCACGATTCTGATTCCGCTGGGAGGTAATGATGTGCCGTGTTCTTGCCCGCAATCTGCTTATAGCTGACCGTGCCAGTCGTCCTCTACACTGCCGTCGGTGGTCTCAAGGCAACCTTCCTTACGGACTATCTGCACACGACGATCGCGCTCATCCTCATCATCTACTTCACGCTCAGCATACTGACCCACCAGGCTGTCGGCGGGCTGGGCGGCCTCTACGACATTGTGACGGAAACGGCGTCCAAGAACTACATCAAGGGCAACTTTGAGGGCTCGCTGCTGACGATGAAGTCCAAGAACGCCATCATCTGGGGCCTGATCCTCAAGTTTGGCAACCTGGCCCTGGTGGTGATGGACACGGCCTTCTGGCAGAAGTCATTTGCCACCGAGGTCAGCGCAACGGTTCCGGGCTACGACCTGGCCGCCCTGGCCATCTTCGGGATCCCCTGGGGACTCGGCACGGTGATCGGGCTGACGGCGCGGGCGATCCAGTACTCGCCCATCTTCCCGACGTATCCGAACCCGATGACGCTGGCCGAGGTCAGTGCCGGGTTCGTGATGCCGTACACGATCAAGGCGCTTATCGGGACACACGGCATCGTGGCCTTTTTCATTCTGCTGTTCATGGCGCTGACGAGCACTGTCTCGTCGTCGATGATCGCCGTCAGCAGCATCCTCTCATTTGACGTGTACAAGACGTACATCAACCCGCGGGCGACGGACAAGACGCTCGTGCACGTCAGCCACTATGCGGTAGTGTTTCACGCCATATTCATCACGGGCATCTCGCTGGCGCTCAACTACGGCGGCGCTGACATGACGTGGATCGGCTACTTCCGGCCGATCCTGTCGTGTCCGGGCATTATCCCGCTGGCGCTGACGCTGATCTGGGACCGGCAGACGAAGCTGGCGGCCGTGCTGTCGCCGGTGCTCGGCTTTTTCACGGGCCTGGCCATCTGGCTGTCGACGGCGTACCGACTGCACGGGACCATCAACCTGATCACGACTGAGGCTGGCCTGCCGGCGCTATACGGCGCCTGCGGCTCGTTCTTCTCGCCGGCCATCTACTCGGTCGTGCTCTCGCTGTACAAGCCGAGCCGGTTCGACTGGCGGGAGTTTCTGCGGATCGAGCTGGCCGACGAGGCCCAGATACACGCAGACGACGCCACGGCATCGGACAAGACGACGTCCTCAGGCGACGAGGCAGGCAATGAGAAGCAGGCCGTGGCCAACACGTCACCAGTGGGCGCGGGAGAGCTGTCGCTGGACGACGTGCGGCACCCGTTCGACGAGGCCACGATCAGGGAGCTGTACCGGTGGTACAAGATCGCGTGGGTGGTGTGGGTGGTGATTGTGCTGGTGACGTTTGTGGCGTGGCCGATGCCGCTGTATCGCAACTACATCTTCACAAAGCCGTTCTTCTCGGGCTGGGTAACGGTGGCGATTGTTTGGCAGTTCTTTGCCTTTTTCGCCGTGGCCGTCTACCCTGTCTACGATGGACGGGGTGAGATCATCACGGGGGCCCGTGGGGTCTACCGGTCAGCTCGACAGCTCCTGAAGGGAGGAAGAAGATAAGATAGACTAGATGCATACAGTAGAAACAGACGCGCGTCCTTTGACAATACACGGGAGATGCAGTGCCCTGCTGGCGTTCTTGGCGACCTGTTAGCTACTGCTGACTGATTGCCCAATACCGGTGTTGGCTGGCTAGCCATGTGTCGAGCCACGCGTCGGCTAGCCAAGAGGTGGCTGGCACAATTACGGAGTAAGATACGACACGGTGTTTATTGAGCGGACTTGGGGGTGGGGGGAGAGGGTTAGTGAGTACGACGTATTGGAACTCACGTATTGTGCACTATTGATCCTTGTAGGCTTCCAACAGCTCTGCTCGCTCACTACAGCCTGGCGGTCCCACAACCCCTGAGTCAGCTTTCATTGTTCTTTGCTATGTATCGGAGTACTCTCCAATCCTTTTTATTTGGCGTCGTCTTATTTTAGTTTTATCTTTATTTTTATTTTTATTTTTATTTTTATTTTTATTTTCCCCAACGGCCATCGACCCCATGTCTCCACCACCCGACCTGACAGCCTATTCGGTCGACCAGTCCCTGGCCGGCTGGGACGTCACGCCGGCCGCGTGGATGCGGCAGAACGGCCACGACGACTGGGACGGCATGGCGGTGTCGGTGGTGGTGCTGGACGACGGCAGCAGCGCCGACGCAGACCAGCACGGCCCCCGTCGCGTGCTCCTGGTCCAGCGAGCCGCCCACGACTCGATGCCGCACCGCTGGGAGGTGCCGGGCGGCGGCGCCAGCGAGCCGCACGAGAGCCTCCTGCTGGCGGCCGCACGCGAGCTCTGGGAGGAGGCCGGCCTGGTGGCCACCCGGTTCACGGCTCTGGTGCCGCTGCGCGCGGCCGACGGCGTCGAGGGCGAGGGCACCCGCGAGGTGGCCGCGCTCGTCGCCGCCGCCGACCACCCGGGCCACGTCTTCCGCAACCGCAGCGGCACGCGGCTCTTTGGCCGTTTCGCCTTCAGGGCCGACGTGCAGCAGACGGCGCCGGTCGTGCTCGACCCCAACGAGCACCAGGATTACGTCTGGGCAACCGAGCAAGAGGTCCGGCTGCAGCGACAGGTCGGCGACGACGGGAGCACCAGCAGCGGCAGGGCACTGCCGCTCACGCATGCGGCCACGCAGGCATTCATCCTGGAGGCGTTTAGACAGGCGGCAGAAGAGGCAGACAAATAGTGAAACATTTTCATATAAAGGTGAAAATTGCAATTGTGGTATATATCGTCTACTATGTAAAGCGACCGGAGTCAAGAGTCCCATGCCAAACTCTGACCATATTAGAAATTAAGAAATTTAGTGCATCAGAACAAGAAGTAGACGGTCGTAGTGTAAACAGGCCTTCAATCCGGCGGTCTATTTGGTTCCTCTCTCCAGTTCCAATCCCGAGAGGCCGTGTGTTCTCTCCGTATTCCCAGCATTTCAACACATCAAGACGTGTTTCATCATTCCCTGTCGGCCCACGAGGGAGCCAGAAGCAGGTTCCGCTGTCATCCTCTCATTTGAAGTAGAAAAAAGCACAAAGATCGTGTTCGTGGTGCACTCCTTTACAGAGTCAGGACGGCAGCGGCGACGGCCGCGACGGCACCGAAGAGAGCCTGGGGAGCCAGGCCGGCAGCGCCAGCAGTGACGGCGGTGGAGGTACCGGTGGTGGCGCTAGTGGTGGCGGTGCCGGCAGTCGGCTTGGTGTAGGTGCCGTTGCCCGTGGGCAGGTAGCCGACCGAGGCGGTGCCGGTGGCGATGGGCGCGGTGACGGTCCAATTGCCAGCCATGGCGGAAGAGGCGCCGACGACGGCAGCGAGGAAGAGTGTGCACTTCATTTTGAATGTGTGGATGTGGGTGTGGGTGTTTGATATGTACCGGAGGTGTGAGATGATATGTGCGGCGACTGATCAAACGAAGGACTGAAGATGGTCTTCTAGAGTGACAAGGTAAAGTAGATACAAGAGAGCAGATATGGATGAAAAGGCAAAAGATTGGTGACAACGGGGGAGCAAAAAGTCTTTATACGCCGTGGCAGCTCGTCGGCAGACAGGGGCGAACACTGGCCACACGCAAGAGAAGAGAAAGCCTTTGCGGTCAGTCAGGTCGATTAAGCCGTATTAGTGCGCCGGCTCCACTTTTCTTGCCTGCTTTTTCTCGGCTTCCCTTCGTTTTCCCACTGGCAACGCAGCTCGCACTTTGCCTGTTCGCTTCCCTGCCCGTTCGCCATCGCCCGGGTGGATGCCACACAACCCGACTACACTCTACTCGGAGCGAGGGGGCCCTGTCAGTCGTTGCTCTGGGAGCTTACGAGCAGGGTACTGGTCATCCTTGCCGAAACCGGTAAGCCCACCTCCTCCTTGGTCGCAGCCGCAGTGGAGCCGGATACCTGTTGAGAAAAAACACACCCAAAGCGCACTAGCGAGATGGCGGGAACGCCTTATCGGTCCTGACAGGCCTGTCTGCTAACCCGGCTACAGCGCCCTAGCAGCGTCATCGCTCTGTTGGAAGTGGCTGTTTTGTTTTCTCTCTTTTTTTCTCTTTTTTTTCGCTTTCTCGCCTTCTCGTTTCCTGCTTTTTCCCACTGCCTTGCCCGCCGGCGCCCTGTCTTCGGTGACTCGCCACACCACAGCCACATCCTGTTTTTAGAACAAGAGGCCTCTTTCCTCTTTCTGACTCGACACTGTGTCCCGTGTAAGCAGTACGCGGAAACAATCAGCGAGTTCGGATGATCCGGCCGAATATTGGTCACAAAGACCGGCCACCTCCAAATCGCGTGCTGGGCGCCGCTGTTCGCACTGTTACGTGATAGGGCCCCTGCGCCCACCCCCAAAATCGCATGGCGTGGCTTTCCTTTTTCCTGCTCTCTGTGCTCTCCTGCCCCCCGTCGGTGGAGCGGTGGCCTGTCCAGGATGCGACGTGGGGTTCTTTTCGCTCGTCCACGCGCCGACCTTATCAGACTTTCCTCTTTTGGCGGGGCAGCTCCATTCGCGTAGATTCATACATACAGAGTAGTCATACCGTGAGATGATAAGAATCCCTCGCAGCGATAGCTGATAGAAAGCCCGGGGACGTGCGGCCGATCCTGAATTACGACGAGAAAAGGGCCGTGTCTGCAGGGAGCTGAAGAAAGCGAGCGGTTGGGAGGGCCGAAAAGGGCGAAAAAGGAATGGCCGAGGGAAGAGAGGATGAGGAAGCGGAACCGATCTAGATCGCCAGCAGCAGTCGGGCGCGCATCGACGTGCAGCACAGCGTCACGAGAGCCGAAAAGCACACACGAGTCAGGCCAGCACGGCCGCCGGCCAAGCTCGCTCGTTCCCCGTTTCTCTGCGTCACTGGGCCGGAATGACGCACCCTCGAGAGCTCGTATTGCGTCTTGACAACGGCATTTCGTATCTGCAACCTTTAGCACATATCTTACATCCATCCTCTCACCAGTACGGAGTAGCTTCCTATCTTACCGACTATCCTACTCGTACCTGCTCTTCTCACCTCTCTGCGCACTGACCCGCCGCCTGCAAGAGAGGGTTGTCCTCCCCGGACGAGTTGCCGCCCCTGCATTGCATACCGAATGCAATGCTGCCCATCATTCACTATCACAGCTTAATTTCTCCCCCCCCCCCCCCCCCTCCCTCCAAATATTGATGCATCTTCTTTTCATTTGAAGCGCCGGCGCTTCCACGCCTCCTATTTAATTTACTCCTTTCGCCCTTCTCATTTCGCACTGCGTTTCATTTCCCTTGGTCTGTATCCTTTTCGTTGTGAGTGCTGTCGCCATTGCAGGGATCGCGTCGACGATCGGTCGGGATCTTGCTCAAGATACTCCGTACCGAACCAACCAACAGCTCCGTACTCCGTAGTCTGCAGCGCATTGACATTTCCCCCCAGTCCGCACAGCTCTTTGTCCGCTGCTGAATATGCGCCCAGACGTTAGCAGCACATTGAGGAATAAAACAATTACGAAAATATTATCGAAAAAAAGGAAAGGCTCCTGCCGTGTGCCACCTCTCGGGCATATGTGCTGACGCGTCAATCGTCTCAATGACGACACTATTGCTTTTGTCTTTCCTTTTTGCCTTGCGCTACGGAGTACAGTCATCGCCGCCATTAAGCTGACTGTCAGGCTCTCCGAGGCCGCGTTACACCCGACGTCACGTGACCACGCCATTCTGGCACCGGGGCAGTTGCTGGCGTCATGGCCGAGACAAAGTAGCCATGGACAATGTAATATTGGTTCCTACAGGAATGTCATTTTCGGGCCATCTCCTTCGTTCTGTATCCGGTTCGTAGTGAAACATCTGTCTTGCATTTTAGGAACATCTTTGACAGTTCCTTCTTGCAGTCAGACTAAGATATCTGGCCACGACCTCGGGCACGTGCAACTTGTTAAGGAATCAAATTCTATTCTTAGTTCGCACCCGGGCTGCACACCCTATGTCGTAGTAATACCCCAGTCTTTGACATATCTACACGCATACAACATGATCGACTGTGTAAGGCGCACCAACAACCGACCACCAACAAGACTCGCCACAATTCATGGTTAGAAGTTGGGATGATTGACAGAGTGCGGGGTTTGTAGTCTTGTCTGTCGATTTATACAGAGCAGAAAGAGTTTCTTTCTTTTCGAGGCAGTCAATCTCAAAATATACTAACTGATCCAGCTTGTATTACAGCATCAACGAAAGCATCGCTCAAGTGCGCCCATTTCTCGGCTTTCCAAGGTCATCGGCCAAAACTGTGAATTTCGCCATTACTGACAGCCAGGTAAGATACGTTCGTGTTATCGTCTATTACAACGCCGACTATCCTCTTACGCCACCTACATTGTATGATTTTTATCGTATTTCCGCTTTCGGGCTAGTTTTCTTTACGGCTTCTATCTATTGCGTATACGCAGTACGGAATATACCGAACCACACTCCGTATACCTCCGCTTTTGGGTATCAAGGCATATGTACGAGTACTCGTATACTCCGTTGGAAACCGATTTCGCAATTTTTTATTCCCTGATGTTAAATCCCGGTATATCCACCAAACGAAGATTATGATGAACGTGCGTCAAGAAACGCTCGGCCAATAAGACAAGCAAATTAGAACAAGCGATTGGGAGAAATATCAAAAATGGCTAGTACTCCGTACATGGCGGCCGAGAATTTTACCATGCCAGCTCAAGGATTTAGTTCATACGACAACCGGACGGTTTTGTTTTGATATATGACGTATCAACATTATCCTTCGTGTACCTGATGAACGGCGGACAAAATGGGCTGATGCAATAAAACGTAATAGTAATACGCTGCTTCTTGATTGTAGCAGCACTTCCAGAAGCTACTATGTACGCATAATCTCTGAGATTGTTAGCTGATCGAAATGAGGTGGATTCTGTGCTAAATTACGGATTAGAGGCGGTGTGATATTCTCGATACTCTGACGCCTAGGGCTGCTTCTTGCTCGTCAGAAGTGAGGACGCAATCTTCAGCGGCCCCGCAACGATGACGATACATCCCTTTGTCCCGATTGGCCTTCTCCAGTCGGCCGAGCCCAGCTCTTACAACACCGAGCTGTCGGGCCGGTGATAACCCTCGGGATCTGCGCTGTCGAGTAGTCATGGCTGGCCAGTACTTTTAACATGTTGCCGAGCACCACACTCCAAGAAAAGCGCTCGGGATGATGAGATGCATTAGCATCCTCTATTTCTTCACCAAGTCCTTGGAGTTGACTGAGTCTGGGACGTTAGCCCACACTACGAGCGCTGGACCGACTCTTCATACACAAAGAAGTGGATCCCAAATATAACGAAACATCGCTCTGTGAGCTCGTGACAATGACGGGGTTCCTCGACGTAGTTGTCAGCATTTGTCTAAGTTGTATACTTGCAATGTCAAGTAGATGAAAGATCTGGTGAAGGGCTAGCTTGAACACGAGTCAAAGATGAGCCAGCCACGCACAACGTATTCGGATGCATGCTCCAACTGTCAACATTAGCTGACTTGCGGTGACAAAAGTAGTGCTGGTAGCGCCGCCATGTAGGACAGAAGAAATTAAAGTTTATTGGCAGTTGCAGTTGAGCCATGTTTGCCAGAAATTCAACCAGCTTTTCCCAGAGGAGGGAGTTCAACAACTGAGACGAACATACCCAGACAGAAAGCATTCTGTGTATCATCAAGCCGCTTGGCTGAGACACCTTCATCGCGGTAGTAGCTGTACATCTATCACAAACATTCTTAGGTGAGTGAACATGTCCGCATACGTATGACACCATGGGGTATCACCGAGACGGTGGTGTCAAGAGTGGAAAACGTTGTGGCCAAGAACATGAGTTCGTAGTCGAAGAAACGGATGCTTCTGATGGGGGAGCATCTGAGCGTTGATAGTCTTTCCAGCTACACCGGCGGTAGTTGTTAACAAGGACTAAGCCACGAGCCTCACATAAACCACACCGAACTAAGTGTATGTTTTGATTTTGCTGAAGTCAAGCGTGCCGATGGCTAGAGATGTTATCGAGCCAAGCTCCGGTACTTTGATTATGTAAGCATGGTTCTTCGGATCGTATTCCCTCATATGTACACTCAATAATTTGCGTTGAGGTGGAGGGCCCCGGGAAGAGCTAACTAGTAAATAGGCGGTACTAAGTCGCATCAGAGACCATGGTATTATCCGTCACCGTCGAAAAGGTCACCCGGGATATGTCTCGGGTCAGAAGACTCCCTGACAGGCGTCTTTGTCCAGAGCTCTTCCCTCGTCTCCCGACTGGCACCCCAAGAGCTCAGAGAAGTCTTCGCCAACGAATTCCAACAAAGATCTTAGGCACAGGCCAGCAACAAAAAGGTTGGAATATTTGACAACCAAAACGACAATTATCAAGAGCCGAAAAGGCCGAGGCTCAGGCAGATATGACTAACAGCTGTGCTGTTTTCTGCCAAGAGTTACTAGTGTGCATCAGCCTTCATATACCACGTCATTAAGCACATTACTGATCTAACTCACCAGATCCTCCCAGAAACAATACTCGACGGCTGGTACAATTGCCTCCAGGGACAATGGGACGCGAGCTCTGCCATTACCAGCGATATCGTCTCCTGTCTGATAGAACTGTCGAGGGTTCAGGACGCGTTTCATAGCAACTATATTAAAAACTGTAAAATGTCAACATATAACACAATATTAAAACAGTCTCTAAAATTCGCAAGTCGTATTGTCTACCGTAGCCTCCTAAAATTGGGCTTAAAGTGCGGCAAGGTGATCCTTCAAGCAGAGCGGGCTTATGAATCGGGTATGAATGCATATAATGGTGCCTGTGTTTACTGGCACTACGGACTACATTATGGGATGCCTTTCGAAGACTGGATACATATATTTGCTTGTTTCTACAATGAATCCCATTTGTGCTTCTACCGCTTGAAGCGACATTGACTTCGTTACCCATCCGGCCAATCAAGATAGACTCATCGCGTCCACAATAAACTAAGGCTGCATCATCTGCGGGTCGGTTCACGGCGTGTCCGGAATCTATAGGACTCACGACTTGTGGATTCGATCCTTTCGAACTTAGTTTAGCCGAGAACAAAGACTGCCAGCCATTAACAGATAGTCGGCGGTGGAAATTAGCTTTGCAGGTATATGCGGCGCTTGTAAGCCCAATTTTGAGGACATAGACGGCGAATTCAAGACCTTTGGTGGAGGATACGTCCCGTCCTTCCCTCGCTACCCGTCTCTCTCTCTTTCCAAAATGTATAAATAATACAGAACGCAACCATACTCCTCTCTTGCTCATCCAGAATCTTTACTCATCACTCCCAAGGCTCCTCCAATACCTCCCAATCACTTCTTCTCCCCACGTCTGGTTTCATCCTTATCTTCAAACAATGAGTTTCGACGTTCCTGGAGGCGTCCCGGGGCCTTCCCCGGGTCTTCCGGGGAAGTTGCCTTTACAGTATGAACAAGACCCAGACGTCGAATTTACCATTGACGACAGTGTTTTTGATAATGTAGCCATCAACCTTGGACTGTTCTCCCCGCCCATCCCCCATCCCAAGCACTCTGCCCCCAAGTTACGGATGCGGAAAAAGGGCTTTAGCATACCGATGGACGTGACAGACAATGACCCCGACTCGGGTGGCTCTAGCTCTGATTCGCACTCCGTCTATTTTGAAGGATCCTCTCATAAAGAGTACACACCGCCTGAAGAGGGTAGCTACGAGCGAACATCTGCCCTTCTCGATCAGACTTACAGCAGAGTGGAGAAACTGTGAGTCGTCCAAGAGTATAATCGTTTAATCAATACCGCTCGAAGTGCTGCAGTTTAACTCCTCCCTCTTCCTTGTTACAGCTACGAGGCATACTTTCACGCAAACAATACACAGCCACTGTTCCCGTATCCTCGCTCAATAGAGGAGCAAAAAGATATCTATCAGTGGACACTTCCTCCCGACGGCAAATCAAATGACAAGTATCCACCCCATCTACAAACCATCCCGAAACGTGATCAAGAAGACCTATACATTATTTTCAATGCTTTTGGCCTTTTCCAAACACACCTCATGATCAGCCGCGTGATTCCCGACAAGATTATCGCAGGCACCCTGGGGAATATCGTCGACGTCCCCAAGACCATCTCGGGATACGAAAACTTCAACATGACGCACACCAAGAGGGGAAAGGTCGTCGAGAAGCACAAGAATCTCGGTCAGTTGGAGGACTGGTTTACGGACCGTCGCTTTGCGGAGCAGTCGTTCACCGGTGTCAACCCGACAACGATTGAAGCGATCGGCGAGCACGACGATGCCAAGGAAGCTCTCTTGCACGAGTTCATAGCGTCCGCAAAGAAGAATGGCTACGACAAATGGGCCAAAATTCTGCCTACCATCTCGCGTGACTCGCTGTTCTTGCAGGACTGCCGCTACATCCGCAAGGCCGTCGGACTGCAGCCCCAAGACAAGATGTTCTACGAGGCAAAGCGGTCGAGCTCAAAACAGGAGAGTAACCCCAGCTGGGCGTGTGCCTCTGTCACGCTCTTCCAGCTGCACGACAACGGCCGGCTGCACCCGATTGCCATTGTGTGCGACTACAAAGAGACCATGGCCACGTCCGTGACCATTTTCAATAGCGCGATGATGCCGGCTGACCCCGAATGCGAGGACACGGACAAGAGAAACAAGGACCTCTCGCGCCAGAAGAACGACTGGCCTTGGCGGTACGCGAAGACGTGTGCGCAGGTGTCTGACTGGGTCCGCCACGAGATAGGCGTGCATCTGACACGCGCCCATATGATCGAAGAGAGCCTGATCGTGGGCACCAGCCGCTGCATCCCCATGGAGCACGTCGTTTACCAGCTGCTCAAGCCGCATTGGGTCCGGACCCTGTCACTCAACGCCGCAGCCAGGTCGACGCTTGTGCCACAAGTCATCGTCGACCTCGTCGGCATCAGCCCAGACGGCGTCTACAACTACATCAACTACGAGTACAACAACTTTGACTACGAGCAAAATTACGTGCCAAACGACCTCAGACGGCGTGGGTTTCCCGCCGATACGCAAGAGATCAACAGCAACCCGAAGTACAAGAACTATGCATACGGCAAGAATATTCTGTTGATGTGGAACGTGTTCCGCAATTATGTCCACGATACGCTCGCGCTCACGTACAAGTCCGATGCGGACGTGAAGGCCGACATCTACCTATTGGACTGGGTAAACGACATCCGCACCAACGGCCGGCTTAAGGGCTTTCCCGACGTCAACACTCTCGACAGCCTCACTGACGCTGTCACGATGGCCATCCACATCGCCGCGCCTTTTCACACGGCCGTCAACTACCTCCAGAGCTACTACCAATCGTTTGTGATTACAAAGCCGCCCGCACTCTGTGCAGCGCTACCCGAGACACTCGCGGAGTTGAAGGGGTACACAGAACAGACGTTGACAACTGCGCTGCCCATCGGACGCATCCACCAGTGGCTCCTTTCCGTGCAGCTACCCTGGCTTCTCAGCTTCAGGGTCGAAGATCGGAACAGCTTGATCAAGTTCGCCTCGTCGCATGTGAAGGTGAATGAAGGTGAAAAACGGGAGATCAACAAGAGGTTGCATAAACAGCTTCTGGAGCTAGACGTGGTTTTCAAACTGAATAGTGACAACATGGACAAAGGTCACATCGAGTACACCGTGATGAACCCGACGAATATGGCAGTTTCCATACTCATATGAATGAAGGGAAGCGGATTCATACTAGGAGAGACTCAGATTGGAAACCCTCTTTTCTAGCCGGAAAATACCGCATAGTTGAATTTAGTTCTCGATTTCTCTACCCTCTACAAACAATCAAATGCCCGTAATGGACTACTATCGTTTAGTTCTCGCTTTACAAGACAAGCAGGGGACTCAGGCACCTATTGTTATGCGCGGCAGCTACAGGGTAAAGTTACGGTGGATAACGATCTGATCTGGCCAAATAACTGTTGCGTTTTCAATTTTGCTTCATTTCGAAGAGTCTTAATGGAGAACCAGCAACTTGCTACGAGCCCCATTCTCCCATCTACAGTTCATCCTTTGGGACAACCCGCTTGCCCGCAAACGAAACCTGTTTCGTCATACCGGCCAGGATATCGACGATGAGATCGGCCGCCGCAATGGACGTCGTCTCGGCCACCGAGTCGTATGGTGGGCTGACCTCCACGACGTCGGCACCAACAAGATTGATGCCTTCGAGGCCCTTGAGCAGACGTTTCAGCTCGCGCGTGGTCCACCCGCCAGACTCGGGTGTTCCGGTGGCGGGAGCAATGCTCGGATCGAGCACTGGCGCATGTCAGCGTATGGGCGACCTTCTACACATTCCAGGGAAAGATGCTTACCGTCAATGTCGATGGAAAGGTATGTGGGCGTATCACCGACGGCCTTTCTGATCTTCTTGACGATTCCAGCGACGCCAATGTCGTCGATCTCGTGAGCCTCGATGAGCGTGAAGCCGACGACCTCCGAGTCGATCTCGTAATCTTTCGGACTCTGCTAAGCGTCAGAAGAAGAGAGGGATGAAATGGACAAGAACTTGGGATATTACAAAAAGCTTGGTCCGCAAGCCTCCATGAACGCTTGTTCCCTTGCTAATGCAGCCTTCACGACTGGCATGCCAGAAGAAGGTGCCGTGGGTGATGGCAGACTGATTCGACACGATGCCGGTGTAGCCCTCGTACGGGTCCCAACTGTAAATGAGTCAGCATTCGAACTGGTGCCTAGCCAGAGCAAGGCCTTACGTGTCAAGGTGTGAATCCAGATGGATGACCGAGATGGGGCCATAAACAGTCTTTAAGCTGCGTAGAATGGGCAACACGATGGAATGGTCGCCTCCAAGGCTGATAATGCGAGGGTGCTCCCAGCCATCTGCAAGAGTCAGCACGGAAGACAGGGGCGGAGGAGAGAGTCGAGCTTACTCTGCTCGGATGTCGGATGGTAAAGGATTTGGCGATAGGCCTGCTCCATCTGCTTGAATGCATGGGCGGCATCAAAGGGGGTGATGGGCACGTCGCCACAGTCGATCTGGGCGGTTAGTTGCGCGCACACTCTACCGGGCTCCTCTTTCACTTACAATTTCCAAGCCTTGCTCGTACGGATCCACTCCCCAGACGGTGTTATAGCTGCGGCCCTTCTTCTCCCGCGAGGAACCAGCACGAATGCCTCGTGGGCCGAAGCGGGCACCTGGCCGATAAGACGTCGACGTGTCGTATGGGAACCCCAAGATGGCAACATCCAGGGGCTAGTTGCGGTGTTAGATACCATGCGATGGCCGAGAGGGCCTGCAGTGACAGCTTACCTTGTTGTGGGATGCAGCAAGACACCGCTGCCACTCAAGATGGGCAAAAGTCACGGGCTGTGAGAACGGCAGGTCCTTATCAAGGTCTGTTACGGGACAACATGGTAAGCTGATGTTCGGCCAGGATGGTAGATGTATACAGACCTTCTAGAGCATACTGGTAGTTCGGCCCGACATTCTGGGATGCTGCAACCGCTCCGAGGAGGAGCCAGCCAAGGCGGGAGAGAGCCATTTCGAACGAGTTGGGCGATTGATTGTTACAGTTGGAAATCACGTGCAAGTGGAAATGGTACCAGAGCGAGACAAACGGGGCCGGTGAAGCCAGACAACAGTGCCAAAAGCAAGCACGGGAACCATAACCGCAGATATACGGGTGTAGCCGATTTCGCAGCCAGCACAGACTCGGGCTGATGGTCGGCGTGGAAGCCCAATCACAAGTGCCGAGAGCTACGACGTACGGACTACGAAATACAAAGTATATTGAAGCGGGTCCAGGAGAACAGTGGGGATGATAAGCGATGGAGGCTCCGACCCGCCAAGAAGGCCGATGGAAGCCGAGTCCGACAGTATGGAGAGCCCCATATTTGTTTCTGTGGAGAGGATGTTGTATAAAACGACACCGTAGGCTGCTTCTCGTCTACAATAGTTGTGGGCCGGAGTTGCAATTTTGCGACGTGCCTGGCAGTGATAATTTTCAACCGCTCTTGGACTGACACCCGTCAAGGCCGACACACCTGACAGTACGATCTGTCATCACTGTCAGATTGCCATCACTCTCACCTCTGATCCACCTGCACGGAGGACCTGCCATCTTTCATGTCAAGCTTGATGGCCGTCTTAGACGTCCGCGTTCGCTGCTTTAGGCATTCGGAACGTAGGCGAGAAGCATGTCCTGACTACTCGTATAGAGTGGCTCGCGCTAGAAGCCTTTGTAGGGCTTTCCGTATCTATAGCGGGGCGCCCGATAATTCGGATCGACCGACTATTCTAAGCCGAAACGCTATATTGGACCGCATCGCGTAGATAGCTTGTCGCGTTCTGTTGAGCTTCCTCTGTCATTTCTGCCATACGCCTTTGTCCTACGCCTGTCCAGGGCCCATCTTTCAGCCCGCCTCTGCATCGACCACGCCGGCCACACGCACTGCCCTCATGCCCTTCAACGTCCTCATCGTCGGCTGCGGCGCCGTTGGCACCATGTGCGCCTTTGCGCTGCACCAGTCCGGCGACGCGACGGTGACCGCGTTGCTCCGGTCCAACTACGACGAGGTGCGCGAGAGCGGCCTGCACATCCGCAGTGTTGACCACGGCGAGATTGACAGCTGGCGGCCCCACCACAGTGAGTTGCGGACCCGACTGTTGGAGCGGCCATTCCGGCCTGCCCTGTCCTCCTTCCGGTCTGACATTCCCAGTCGTCCGGTCGATTGGCGAGGCCAAGGCACACGGCCCCTTTGACTACGTCCTCGTGGCGCTCAAGAACCTGCCGGACGTCTACAGCATCGCGGACATGATCGCCCCCGTGGTGACGGCCGGGCGCACGGCCGTCGTCCTGGTTCAGAACGGCATCGGCATCGAGGCGCCGGTGGCGGCGGCGTTCCCGGACAGCACGCTGCTTTCGGCCGTGTCGCTGATCGGGGCCGAGCTGGACGGCCGCGAGGTGCTGCACAACGACTCGGACGAGCTGATCATGGGCGTCTGGGGCGACGCGGCCCAGAAGCAGGCCGGGGCGGCCGCGTGCGCGGCCTTTGCGGCGGCCTATGGGCGCGGGGCCGCGCGCTGCGACGTCGTGGACGACATGCAGTGGTACCGCTGGCGCAAGCTCGTGTGGAACGCCTCCTTCAACACGGTCTGCGCCCTGCTCGACATCGACTCGGGCACGGTGCAGGACGTGGCCGGCAGCCTCGACTCGCTGATCCGGCCGGCCATGCGCGAGGTCGTCGCCGTGGCCGCGGCCGCCGGCTTCACGCTGCCCGATGACGTCATTGAGGCCGCAATCGCGTCCATGCCCAAGGCCGTGCGCTGCCGCCCCAGCATGCAGGTCGACGCCGTCCGCGGCCGGCCGATGGAGGTCGAGGCCATCCTCGGCAACACCGTCGACGTCGCCCGCGACCTCGCCGTGCCCGTGCCCGTGCTCCAGACGCTCTGCAGCCTGCTGCGGGCAAAGCAGTGGGCCATCCTCAACAAGCCATAGGTGCCGGGACCGTCGGCCAGTGTCTCGCCGTGGTGTATTCTTAATGCAAGCAGATGACTCATATCGGTATATAGAAGGCCCAAATGGATTCCAACAACACACGTCCGAACCTGCGTCCGAAACTGTAGCTATTCTGGGCACGGCCAAGTCGGATGATTTGTCTTGGTGGCCTGTCTATCGGGATGGTGCACTATGCGTTGTATCTGATATGCAAATCTGTAAGAGCCCTGAAACGCGCAACGGCAGTATTCCAAGGAAGCTATAAATAAGTCTAGGCTTGCACAGCAAAATAAAGGAGGAACGGAGGAAAGAACACTTGGAATTGGTCCCTCGATTACCACCTCGACCACCAGATCCTGTTACGGGCTTCTTAGACAGCCTCGATGTCTATGGCGAGTTCATTGATCTCCCCGTGCCCGGACCAGAGGAACCGGAGCTTATGCCAACGGCCTTCGAGGTGGCCTGCATAGATAAAGGGGCTCTTTTTGGACTGGTTGCAGGCCAATGGGACAAAGCCGGCCAGAGACTGCATCCGGTAGAATGTATTATGTAATTAGAGGCTGCAGCCTTGATACAGATGGTATGCAGTAGCCTCACGGTTGTATTTTGTCTACCCAAAGTTGTACAATTTTAAAACAACGCGCCAACTCAAGCCCGTCTATGTGGCAACACCACCCTGTCGCTGCCGATGGGCAGGAATCTTGCCAATGATGCCTGTGCCACGAAACAGAACAACACAAAGAATGACACAGCACCCGCCGAGGGCCAAGTTGAACCAGTTGGCAACACGGATTCCCCGCAGCGAGGCCGGATCGCCTTTGAGGACGGCGCCAACATCCTGCACTAGAACGCCGCGTTCGTGGGCCACGACGGTCAGCTGGATGGCCGTCGTGACGGCGAGACCGATGGCCCGACCGATCTGGCCAGAGGCGTTGATGAGAGCGCCACCCATGGCTTGGTGTCTAGGAGGTTAGCAAGCGGAAGCGAGAAGCGCAGGGAAAGCGGGAGAGAGCAGGCCCAAGACTCACTCCTGTGGCAAGCTCTTGGACATGAAGAGCGTCAAACACGGCCACGCAGTATCAGCGCCAATGACGGCCAGCACCATGGCCGGAAAGCCGTAGGCAAAATACGAGGTGCCGTCCGGGATGGGCGCGGCCATCAGGACGAGGGCCGCACAAGTCGTCAGCTGTCCGACGACAAGGATGAGCATCGTGGGGACTCGTGAGATGATGCGGGCGACGACGAGGGCGACAGTAGTGCCGGTGACGGCGCCGGGAAGAAAGCGCAGCATGGTCTGGATGGGGCTGTAGCCCTGGTAGTCCTGCCAGAGGTAGGTGACATAGACGGAGAAGTCGTTGAAGATGCCAAAGAAGACGCACATAATCAGGACGGCGGCCGAGAAGTGGCGGTTTCGGAAGAGCGAGAGCCGGATCAGCGGCGGCCGGGTCGTGTGTCTCTCCTGGTAGAGCTGCCAGGCGACGAAGACGGCGATCAGCAGCAGCCCGAGCACGATCAGCACGATGACCCAGGCCGTCGACCAGCCGACAATGTTGCCCTCGGTCAGGGCAAAGAGCAGGGCGATCAGGCCGCCGGTGATCAGCGCGCCGCCGATCCAGTCGACCGAGTGCAGCAGCGACAGCGCGGCCAGTTCCTCGGCCGTGCGCGCGTCTGGCAGCTCCGGGATGACAAAAATGCCGGCCACCGTGACAAACGACGACAAGATCGCAATCACCCAAAAGACCCACTTCCAGCTGGCATAGCTGGCCACCAGGCCCGAGAGCACGTTGCCAAAGACGCCGCCCAGGGGCGCACCGGCAGCTAGACCGTCAGCAGGGCCGACAGAGGCAAAGGGCAGGGGCAGGGGCCACGCTCACCGTACGCGCTGAACGCATAGTTCTTGGCCTTGCCTGGCGGAAAGGTCACGCCCAGTATGCCGATGGCCGTGGGCACGTTGGCGGCAGCGCCCTGTGCGGTCAGATCCGGGTGACGAAAAACGAGGGAGAGAGAGAGACGCACGAATCCCTGCAGGCCGCGAAACAGGTCAAAGGCGATCTCGTTGGGCAAGATCGGGTTGATGGCCGTGACGACGACCACAAAGGCACTGCCCAGAATAAAGACGGGCCGCTTTCCATACAGGTCGGCCACTCGGCCCCAGATCAGCAGGAAGCAGCCAAAGGCGAGCGTGTACGACGACAGCACCCACTGCTGCCGGCTGGCCGGGATGTTGAGGTCGCGGCTGATGGTCGGCATGATGATTACTGCTGACTGCAGCGACACAATGTTGAGGAAGCCCGCGCTGGCTGTCGTCGCCACGAGCGCCACGCAGCGCAGCTTTGAAAACGGCAGAACCGTCTTCGCGTTGGCATCGTCGCCGCCGTCCATGCCGTCGCTCTCCTCCGCCACACGCATCGTCGCGTCGTCGTCGCTGTCTAGCCGCTGCTTGCCCTGGACCTTGGCTTCTTTTTCTGGAATGGCCTCCAGCACTTCGCTTTTCTCCAGGTCCACCATTTCAACCGGCCGTGAAGACGCCGACACGCCGTGCAGGTCGGGCGAAACGGCCATTGTTTCTGCCTGCGCTCGTCCAAACAGATTTCGCAGACCAAAAAAAAAAAGGCACCAGGACGCTGCGACGGGCGGCTGCGACCGTAAAAGATGCCGCTATCTTGAGCCGAGCACCACACCCGCTTTCGGCGCCGCGAAGTGGGCCTCCACTCTGTCTGTGGCCCACGATCCCTGCCAGCATGCGCCGCACACGGAGTCCTGCGACTCCAACGTCATCTTGAAATAAATAGCAATATCGTCAAAGTACTGGCTCATGCCAAGTTCTGGACCCGTGGACTTTTTGGCCTTCCGTTCTTTCCGTGTTCAACAGATCGCTCCTGCCGTCCCTGGTGCGCTGTGCGCTCAGCTCCATCGGTGTCTTCGGCACATGCTTATCTCCGGTGAGTTGATCCACAGTGTCCCCTTCTGGATTAGTAATGTGGAGGAACCGTAGGTGGAGCTCCACTGAGCTTCACTGCAATGATTGTGCGAACAGCGGCAGCTTCTTTTTCCACCTCTGCAGCTCAAACGTCTCCTACCAGACGGAAGACGTGTTATGTTTAGCTAGAATCCGTTAGCTCCAACTCTAATCAAATTTCGGATGGGAACGACACGCAGTGTTCCGCGCGGATGATCGACATACTTTGGACGCCTCTCGCATCACCAGCTGTAGCTTATATAATCGGCTGACTGGAGCAGCCGGGCCTTTGATGCAGCTGCCCCCTGCTCCATGCAGTTGGAGAGATTGTTGTAATGAATGCACGTGGTCGACAATAGGGAAGCTCCAGGGGCGGTTCAGATCAGATCAACAGCAACACCCATCACACTCGCATCTCAGCCCTACCTCGTGCATCTCCAGCATGGCTTGGCTTATCAGATGCACACGTGCCAAATAACAGTGGCTTCGAATGGTATATATACTGAAAAGCGGTCTACGCTCGTTTCCCACTCAGATAATCTAGAGGGTCACCGAAGCACAATGAAGATGTCCGTCCAATCGGAAGAGAGAAACGAAAACACAACAGACCGACGGTGAGGACAGATGTTGTGATAAATCACGCATATTGTTTGTAGGTCCTCCTGGTAAACCGAGTTCTTGGCAACAACCCATTTTCAACACGCCAATCAAGATCGCCAAGGCAGCCACGTTGAGATAGACCCTGATCGTGCCCAGAGATATAAAGCCTTGGCGCCACGGCACCTTTACAGGCAAAGAACCGCCCTCTGCCTACGCTCTTATTGCCAAGGATTCTGACTCTCTACATAGCCAGCACCGCCAAGGATTACGCGTGACCGTAGTGACGGCCAATTTCCCAAATCGGCATTTCAACCAATTTTGGTCATGCCACAGACCGCCACGTGCTCAGATGGCCTTTCGTGATTCCTGGAATTGTATTGCGGGGGTTAGTGTATGGACGTACAGTGTCTTACCCTGCATGTCAATTCCCGTAGACAAACTCGCCAGAAGAAGCAAGCCGAATTGCAGATAAAAGCTAATACAACACATGGCAACCGCCTTCCCGTCAGGAAAGACTTGCGGATAATATCTTGTCGCCTGGGTCTTTTCACGAGCTTACAGTAATAAAGTCGTATTTTATATAAGGACGCCGTCTGGCATCTCTCGCTTTTTCTTGTTTACTTACACAAAGTGGCCATCTCGTCGCTGGTGGGTGATCAGGACGAAATGCAAAGCAGGACGGCACTTGTTCTCCTGACTGCAGCGCTGTCTGCAGTCTCTGCCCAGACATTTCAGCGTCTAGGAACCTGTCCGACTTTGGGCTGCGTACTGCCTCCGGACCAGCAAGACTTTCTGCCTGGGCAGCAGTTTGATATCCGCTTCGAAGTACATGCGCCGGTGAATGGAAGCGAGGCATTTAATGGCGGTGTGCCAGATTACAACTTTACAGCCACCATTTCCAAGGACAATGGTCCGGCCGTGAGCATTGGCGCGTTCTTCAATACAACCTCGGAACCGCCAGTTGAGACGTGGAAGTTCTCGTGGTCTGAAGACCTCTTTGCAAAAGATCTGAAGAACGCCTCGGTTGTCAATGTGGCCTCCAAGATCTACCGCCGCGTTGCTCTCTATGAGCCTGGCACCTACACTGTCGAGCTCAGCTATTTCTCCGACAAAACTACGACGGCAACGTGGGTGGTCCGCCCCATTTCTGCGACAAAGAAAGCGAAGAATGTCATCGTCTTCATTGGTACGAGAATTGCCCCCCTCATTTGTGCATCGTTCGACCTAACAGTTCGACAGGAGATGGTATGACCACGAACATGATAACCGCTGCCCGCCTGCTCGGACACAAGGCCGTAAATGGAAAATACCAGAGCCTGCTCAAGCTTGACGAGTTCCCCGTTATCGGCCACCAGATGACGCACTCTATCGACAGTTTCATCACTGACAGTGCCAACTCGGCATCTGCTTTGTACTCTGGTCACAAAAGCACTGTAAATGCAATGGGGTATAGACATCTACATGTACGATCGCTTTCATGAAGAGCTGACCAGGAATAGTGTTTATGCCGACTCATCTCCCGACCTATTCGATGACCCCAAAGTAGAGACAATCGTCGAGCTTCTGAGGCGCATCTGGGTAAGAATCTCCTCACATTAGCTCTTCATTCCTTGCCCTGACCCCTGTAGGGCTCCGCTTGGGGTGCTGTATCCACAGCGTTCATTGCGGATGCTACACCGATCGCTCTAACTGCCCACACGCGATCTCGTTATGCCTACGGACCGCTCATCGAACAAGCGCTGAATGGCTTCACCAACTACTCATGGACGCAAATGAGCGGCCCAGACGCCTATTTCGGCGGCGGCGCAGAACAGTTTCTAGCAGGTTCAGGCTCGTATCTGGGACAAGACTACTACGACAAGTTTTCCGAAAAGGGATACACCATCAGCCTGAACAAGACCGCCCTTCTTGCGGCTTCCAACACGTCCAAGGCACTCGGCATTTTCTGCAAGTCCAACCTGCCTGTCTGGCTGGACCGAAACGTGTTCAAGGAGAATCTCGGCAGCTTTACCAACGATCCCTCGGGCACAAAAACCGCAGCTACGGACTTGCCTGGTCTCAAGGAAATGACACTCAAGGCGATCGATATTCTCCACACCCGCGGCGGAGACCGGGGCTTCTTTCTCATGTCTGAAGCTGCCTCGATCGACAAGCAGATGCATGTGCTCGATTACGATCGAGCCTTGGGCGATCTGCTCGAGCTTGATGACACCGTCCGAGCTACTGTGGAGAAGCTCAAGGCCCTCGGAGAGGTCGAGAATACTTTGATTGTTGTCACTGCAGATCACGGCCACGGCTTCGGTACTGATCACCTCCCACTCTTCTAGTAGCACGACGACTGACTATTGCTATAGATGTCTTTGGAAATGCCGACACCCAATACCTCTCACAGCAGACAGACGACCGCCAGAAGCGCAATGCCGTAGGCGTATACCAGAACTCGGGTCTGTCCCAGTACACAGTCGAGGAGGCCGGCATCAGCTACAACACCGGCCCGCATTTCCCCGTCAACTGGGACCCTCGCTATGCCATCGCCGCCGGGTTGGGTGGAAACCCAGACCATCGCGAGAACTACAAGGTCAATAAGACAGGCTCCCGAATCCCAGTGTCCGGATCGTCCGGCTACGTGTCCTCTTGGGACAATCCCGATGGCTTTGTCGTTAACGGCACCCTGCCCACGGACGAGACCTCGGGCGTGCACTCTTTGACTGACGTGCCAGTAGTAAGTCTTCTGTCTCCTTGTCTCCCCTTTCGATGCTAACGAGTCTGTAGTATGCATGGGGTCCTTGCCAAGAAACGTTTGGTGGAACCTTTGGCAATATCGATGTATTTTACAAAATCGCCGACTGTTTGGGCCTGGCCCAACCGACGAACAAAACGATCAGTCATTGCGTTGGGTAAAGATAATAAATTCAATTCCAGTGCACTAGCAAAGGGTCCTAAGCTGTGGAAACATCCTGTCCCGTTTTGGTAAAAGCTCGACTACATTAGAGAACTATGTTCCCTTAACAAGAGCTGTAAGATATAGGCAACTCTCCCTCAAAACTTTTCTACCACGCCAGCTACTCTTAGTGTTTCGGTGCTGCCACCACCACGTCGCTAACAGCGTCGGTTGTGCCAGTTATTTTTAAGACAGTACACGTCAAACACATAGTAGTACTTGTTACCGGTAGAAGAACGGGATTGGCCTTCAAGGTAATGCTACAAAACTTGGTTGAATTTGTCACGATTTTTATTCTGTATTCACCACTACTTTTACTCTGCTTCTGCCTGAGCAAACTGGACCAAGTCTTGGAGCAGCTCCTTAGAATACCAGTGTGCAAGTTCTTTGTACTCTTTCCAGCAGACGTCTGCGCCGAGGCTGCTGAGACAGCTAGAAGCTTGGCGGCCTAAAACGATGCTAACCCTGTCGTCTTCCGTTCCGTGGCCCAGGAAAATCGGAATGCTCTTAGACATAGGCTGCCTTTTTGTTGAGACAGCTTTAGGGTTCATTTGTAGGGCTAGCTCCTCACGCAGCCATGCAATGGCCTGGGTAGTTGGGCCAGCTCAGCCCTCGAGTCCTCTTCTCGCTCGAACGGGTCGAACTCATCTTCCTGGCTCTGTGATTCACTCTCTTCATTCGACAGATGCTCATCCAGCCGGATTGCGAACGGAAGCCAGCCACACATCTCAACCATCGCGCCGAGACTGTCTCCCTCCCACAAGAGAAGGGCCACGAGAGCAGCCGCACAGCCCTGACTCAGACCGCCGACAATGACATTCGCTGCTCCGCCGGGAACACGAGCGATCTAGCTGTGTCAGAGATCATGGAGGTATGCTGTCGTCTTGCAGAGTCCCGGAAGTTGCAAGTCTTCACGGTCCGTTGCGGGCGGGTCCAGCTTCCAATTGTTTAACCACTAGTGTGTCAAGGCGCGGCGGTACACGGTGGCGTGGCGAAGAGGCGCGGTGGGAAAGACAAAGCGTGCATGTGGGAAGGTCAGGGCGAGTGATGTGATCGTGGCTGTGTTTGTGGCTGTGATTGTGGCCTCAGTGACATCAGGTGTTGGATTGGTCAAGGGGATTGGAGAATCCAGGAGCACCGGGCCAAACTTCTCCCCAGAAGAGCCACGTCCGTGAAGAAGAATAAACGTTTGCTTATGGGGGAGAGTTTGAGGTGGAATGACAAGAGGCTTTGGGTAATACATGGCTGCGGAAGTGAAAGCAACGACTTTCACGGTCTCGACGAAAGTGGTAGGTAGCTCTTGGTGAAATTGTGCCTGTTGACGTATGAGAGTCACATTTGTAATGACGTAAGAAGTTAATGCGTAGGTAAAAAAAACCTTTTACAGACGTTTAAGCTCACTTTGGCAGGCACGGCCGACAGCTGATACGATGTTGCCACTGCGACCGACAGCGGCGAAGAAGGGCCTGCTTCCGCTGCTGCCAATGCCCTATCTTCACAGAAAACGTGACAGATAGCTGCTGCTTGAATATAAAAAGTTTCTGTTGTCAACTCTAATATATTCTTGTGTTTGCCACGTCTTTGAATTTTCCACCTGTAATATCACCCCGTCTCCAGCTTCCTGGAAAGCCTTATACCCTCGAAATAAATCGCTACATATAATATTCGTATATTCTATGCCCGCGTCAGTGATATTTGGGCGATTCCCATGCGGAGCACTTGCGATAACTGCGCATATCGTGGAAATAGCCTGCTCCAAGACTCTAGCAAAATTGGGAGCTGCCGAATGTCGCATTAGGAAGACGCAGTCCATGATAATAGGAAGGGACCACTTCGGAGTTTTGAAATTATCTCTGCACGGCTCTGGAATGACCATCAGGGCGTTGGCCACGATCTCTTCGTGGCCCCTCATAATCCGCTCCTGTGAAGCCGGCCAGGTGGCAGCAGACATGGTGCTGGCACTGTGGATCTCTTTGCATATAATTCAACTGAAGATGTGGCTATCATCATGCCTTCACTCGGAAAGCGACACAGATATAACTCGAGCCTTGCAAAGGCAGTCTCAGGCCTTGGGCCGACAATCGGCCTCTTTGTGTCTGATGCCGACATGATGGCCACACAGGTGGCAGTTGTGATAGCCGCAAAGCATAAAGTAGATTCCAGCTGGTTGGCTTCATTGTATGCCGGTAGCGGTGGTGATGGGAGTAGTGATGCTATATACTCATTATTTTGTTCTGATACGAGTCCTGCTTCATTAGACGTGCCGTGTTCTATCTGTCTTTGTGTGTGGTCTGGGTCCGGGGGCTTGCTAAATCGACGCGGAGTGTACTTTCGCGATATTTGAGATCGACACCGTCGCCAAAGTTTCATCATTTTAATTAATTTGTGGTAGACCTAGTGCCACTTCAACACATGTACGTTTTTCTTTCTCCCTTACTCCTCTTTAATATTAAACTTTGAAAACATCGTTCCTTAATTTCTATCACGTTAGCTAATCCCGAAAACCCGTTTTTTTTTCCCACGCTCAATGTGCGCTTAATAAGGAATGACATTCAGAGAGCTTTACTCGGTCATTGCTAATCGAACCGGTTCACACATCCCTATCGAAGCCTGGCCTGGTCAGTGTTGCGGCTACCTTAAGGGGCCACAGGCGCAAAGCACAGCAGTTAATTAAGAACGCAGCATTTCTAGTAACGTGGTTGATAAGCGA
>LDEF01000011.1:0-250338 GCA_001455505.1 Leptographium lundbergii
ATAGTGGTGTTCATTACAGGTACATTCTCAAAAGATACATGTTTTCAATGGTATTTATTAGACTGGTGTGTTTATTAGGCTGGCTAGCACCACCTATGGTGGGGTGCGCTTTTAGCGCGCCCCCCAGGTGGTGTGGGGCATGAGTACGGAGTAGTAATTTGTAATCTGTACTCCGTAATCCGTACATCTTCATTAATCCGTACACGGCACACGATCTCCACCCAATTCGGCCAAGTTTATTCGACATCACTCCGTAGTGGTGCGCGTTTGAAAAATGCACGTCCCATGGGGCGGGCACGAGTGCGGAATACGGAGTAGATTGTGTAAATATCAGCTGCCGGGTGGTGTACGAGTACTTGAGTTGCTAGATACGTTTTCGTATACGCCAATTAACACTGTCAGACGGAGTTACGATTACTACATAGTCCGTACTCCGTATTAGTTCGCAGTTGACTAGCGCAGAGTGTGGCGCAGCCAGTGACAGAAATGCGGCGTAGGGCCACAACCTTTGCTTTGTCAGAAAACACATCCTGTTAGGGTTTTCCCCACAAAGGAAAATATAGCCCTGACTTTTTTTTTAACGATCAGACAAGAAGTTTTAGTTTTGCATTTGGGAGCTCTTCACCCACAACTAAAAGCTGACACGCAGTTGCCAACAACATCGTTCTCAATTGCATCTCCCTCCCGAAACAGCTGAAAACTTATTATGGCGGACAGAGGAGCAAGCGCCCCCCGTGGCGGCGGATTCGGTTCTCGTGGCGACCGTGGTGGTGACCGCGGTCGCGGTCGTGGTGGACGCCGTGGTGGACGCCGTGGCGGAGGCAAGAGCGACGAGAAGGAATGGCAGCCAGTCACCAAGCTTGGTCGTCTTGTAAAGGCCGGCAAGATCAAGAGCATGGAGGAAATCTACCTGCACTCTCTCCCCATCAAGGAGTATCAGATCGTGGATTTCTTCCTGCCCAAGCTGAAGGACGAAGTCATGAAGGTTCGTGGACTCATTAGCTTTCAGACTGTTACAACAAGCACAGGCTTTACTGACCGTACGCCACACAAAACAGATCAAGCCCGTTCAGAAGCAGACCCGTGCCGGTCAGCGGACTCGGTTCAAGGCCATTGTCATCATTGGTGACTCCGAGGGCCATGTTGGTCTTGGCATCAAGACCTCGAAGGAGGTCGCCACGGCGATTCGTGCGGCTATCATCATCGCCAAGCTGAGCGTCATTCCGGTCCGGAGAGGCTACTGGGGCACCAACCTGGGTGTTCCCCACTCCCTGCCAACCAAGGAGAGCGGCAAATGCGGTTCCGTCACGGTTCGGGTACGTGCACATGATCGTGGAAATGCTCAACGTGGGACTTATGCTTACACGTTTAATACAGCTTATCCCGGCCCCCCGTGGCACATCTTTGGTGGCGTCCCCTGCCGTCAAGCGGCTGCTTCAGCTGGCTGGTATCGAGGACGCATACACCTCTTCTTCCGGCTCAACTAAGACTTTGGAGAACACTCTCAAGGCGACGTTTGCCGCCGTGTCCAACACTTACGGCTTCCTGACGCCAAACCTGTGGAAGGAGACAAAGCTGATTCGCAGCCCATTGGAGGAGTTCGCGGACACGCTTCGTGATGGCAAGCGCTACTGATTGTCGACTACGCTGGTGCCGACTGTATGGAAGGGAGGAAGGCGGGGGTGGTCCAACTGATACCCTCACACATGTAAATCCCTTAGGTAGAGCAGGTCTAAATATCTAAAGAACCGGTTAATGCTACGGTAAAAAACATCAATCACGGTCCTGAGGCTCAAATGTAAGGAGACAAGACATGCCAATGCTAGGTCTATGCTTTAGCAATGGATAAGGTGGCTTGCTCGCCAGCAAGACGCCCAAAGACAACGCATTCCAACAACGAGGATCCACCCAGCCGGTTGTCGCCATGAATGCCACCAGTAACTTCGCCAGCTGCCCACAAGCCTTTTACAGGATTCCAAGTCGAAGAGTCAGGCGGTGCAGATAGGACACGAGTAATCTCATCAATGGCCACGCCGCCCATGGTAAAATGCGTTATTGGGGTAACATTACCCACACAGACCTCTTGGTTCTCGAAATCGTCCTCGTTTCCTTTCAACTCCCACTGACCGAAAGTCTGCCGTCCAAACTGGTCCGGTTTTTGTTCAGTGATAGCAAGAGAGTAGGTTCTTAATGCGTCTCTGGTCGCCTCATCCAGCTCCGAAATCGGTTTCTTCACAAGAAGGCCCTTCCATAGGTAAAATGCAACGTGCGACGCTCCAGCCTTGCATGTCCCAGGGTCCAACAATAGTTGTACATCCCACTGCCTAGGCGTATCATTCGTCGGTGAACGGTCCATGATGACATGGCTGACATGTTCACGCGTTTCCATCTCGTTGACGAACCGGTGGCCGTCACGTAGAAGGATGGCGCCAACTCCACGAAGCATCTCTGCGGCCAAGAACTTCACAGGCAGGAGAGGGTTGGCAGGGTCAACAAACCCCGTCGGGTGTACCTGTACACTATCCATGTCAACCAGACGGGCACCCACGTCGGCAAGCAGATCGTGCACTCCTGGCCTGGGGTCGTTGGTCGAGGGTAGACCGGTAAGATCCGGTCGGTACCGGCCGAGCAGACCATCAGCGTCACCAGCAAAGCCACCGGTAGCAAAAACCACCGGCCCTTTGATGGGGGTGACTTGGGCGTCGCGGCGATATTCGACGCCGAGGACATCGACGCTGCCAGATTTCGGTTGGGACGGTGACGTCAGAAGTCTCGTGACTTCGCAGCCGGTTCTGAGCTCGAATCGGCCGTCTTCCCGAAGCTTGTTCAGAAGTCTAGTCACAATATCGGCACCGGGCGGTGTTTTCCCAGCGCCGCGATGGGTTCGTGCCCTGCTGTGACCGCCCAGCTGTGCGACAACACTCAGATCAACGCCAATATCGTCGGCCAGAAAGCCAACAGCTGCTGCAGAACTGTTGGTGAGCTGACTGATAAGCTTCTGCCGCCACTGCTTCTCGGGTCCCGATTGGGATAGACGTCGACCGGCGCTCAGTACGGTGTCGGAGAAGAAGGCAGTGTCGGGTGCTGCACTTTTTTGAAATCGGGTGGGCGCACCGTTGATGCCAGAGGAAGCCTTCATGCTGTTGCCACCGGGCTTGATGGCGCGTTCAAGAACGACGACGGAGGATGCGCCGGTCGACAGCGCCGACCACGCGGCACAGAGGCCGGCGAGACCGGCGCCGACGATGACGACAGGCTGTTGAGTTGTTGCTGCCATTGAAAACGGGCTTTTGTGGTTGGTGTAGACACGGTATAAAAAGCTGCAAACGGTGATGAGAAGGGTAAGGCTTAGGAGCGAGTAAAGAGTGGGTGACGTTCTCATAGTTCCGAGTCTTGCGGCGTCTCTGCAAGGTCAACATCCACTGTAGTAGCGATCGGTCGAGACCCCAACGCCATGAAGGGCCAGACGTTTACATGTACGGGCAGGCCAGTATTATGTACATATTGTGAGTTTCTCCACGGTGCCTTACACGGCCACGTAGCCCCTGCGTGGCTGTCGGCTGATTGGCAGTGGATCAGGTGATAATGATAGGATGTTGTGAGGATGGCCAGACAATGGTGTGGCTGGTGGCCCTCAGGCTCATCCACAATAGCACTCGTATAAAAGTATGGGTATATGGCGGTGGCCGACGAGATTGCTCGAGAATGCATAGCCTTGGAATCCTTGACCTGATTATTAACCTGATGTTTAGCTCTTAAGGCAGCAGTGGACGCCTTGACTCGTTGCATGCTGGAACCATGCCAATTCTAGAATGACCAGACAAGCGGTCACCAAAGCCAGTGAATTTGTAAGCAACGCCATGCACGATCTGCAAATCTAAGAGAGCGACATTCCTAATATTGGGCTGAAATGGAATCAACACGATGCTTTGAATCATTGCGAGATCGCTCCGAGGACAGAATATACGGAGTAGGTTTCCAAAGAGGTCTGCTTCACCAACTTAAAGTTCGAAGGAGCCATTCCACTTATTTCCACACAATGTACGGAGTATAATGTCGTACAAGTACGGAGCAGCCGGAGATCTGCGAGGGCTCTCCCCAGGCTTTGCTCCCCTGGTTCGCGGGTTGCCCCGCACCCTGACCTGAAAGCAAGAAACGGCGACAGCCTGCCAGCCGAGGCACGGAAGACACGAGCGGGAGTGCTAATGTAATACAGTACTCCGTATGTACAAAAGATACTATGTATCTTACAATATGTACATACTACATACTGTACTCCGCACATGCCACAGCTACATATGTACTGCGACAGAAAATAGCTCCGCATTAATTCCGAGATATCCGGAGAAGCTGTTTGGCCCCCGTTTCTGCCTCCTCATCTCACATTCCAGCTCATGGGTAGAGAGATACGACGCATGTACTTTGTACGTTGTAGAGGAACCCTAAAGCGGTGATTCATTGCCTCAAAACGTGTCAGTCGGAGGGGTGGAGGTAATGTAGTAGCTACGGAGTATAGGAAGCTATCCCTATAGGAGCTATTACGCTCGTAAGAGTATCTTACTCGTATCTTACTCGTAAGATGTAGTCCGGGGGGATAAGCTAATTGCTGGTGGCCTGATGGTCTGTGGAGAAATGCCTTATATAATACGGAGTACAAACAGGATGACAGACCGGCCCGGCGGAAGTAAAAAGGAAAATGGCGCTTTAAAAAGAGTACTGTGGAAGTACTTGTAACAATTAGTCAGGCTGTGCATTTCAGTACCATTTAGAACACGCCAGTAAGTAAGATATTGGTCAGACACGTAGCGTAAAGGTATCCGCATATCGTCAAAACGCCACACACGGAGTATACGAGTACGAGTACATGTTCCCCTTGCCCCGGCTGCTCCTCCATCGCTTCTCCTCATTATCTCTCCAATCTCATGGGGCCCCTCAGAATCCCCACCTCATGACCAGGCGTAGGTCCGTGCGGCAAGCTCTACTCTTTGTCCACATCTGTGGACTGAAAAGTCGAGGTGGCCATTCTGGCACCCATACGCTTTCTGGAGAAGAGCTGATTCCTCCGCATTTCCTATATGATCCTTGTCTCCGAAGCGGCAGGCTTACGATGTACTCCGTAGTGGCTGAGAGATGGTGCCAATATGGAGGCAGGGTTGTGCGTTGCGTGCCCATCTTGTCCATTTCGAGTAGTCATCCCGCTCCATACACCCTCTTCATCGTGAAGAGTATGGGGCTGGATAGTCGTTAGGGGAATCCATCTCGCACGGCAGTGGATTAGCTAGCCAGACGTCAGTAATTATAAATACCCAATGCCTCCCACCTTGCGTTTGTTTTTACATTCCTTACTCCGTAAACGAGTCGCCATCCTCATTCCACCCCACAGCCGTAGGGGAAAAAAAGCGAGGCCAAGCGAACCCTGAAAGAAAACACAACATACAAGACAACCCAGCAGCCACGCTCGCCTCGACTGACCTCTTCTGCCTAAGCAACCCAACAGACACATCGTTCACGTCTGCAGCAAGATCACAGGCTTGATTGGATTTTCGTCTCCGTCACGATGGCCACAGAGACTCATCACACCCCTAATGTCGAGAAGGATACCGCCAGCACCACTGGCACATCTCCTGATGGTGCGCACACTGTGCATCGCTTCGACTATGTTGCCAACCCGTTATATCATCCCGCGACCGCTGCCGATGGCCGCCTGCCTGCTTTCGGTGGTGAGTTTCAGCCCGGTCTGTACAAGCCCGTCGCCCATCGGAAATTCGCCAACCCTGCTCCGCTTGGCCTCTGCGCCTTTGCCATGACCACCTTCGTCCTGTCGCTCATCAATCTCCAAACCCGCGGCGTTACCGTGACCAATGTTGTCGCTCCCCTTGCCCTTGGATATGGTGGCCTCGTCCAGCTTCTGGCTGGCATGTGGTGAGTCTGGCAACTTCCCGCCCCGTCGTGATGGTGAATATGTCTGACACGCCTACAGGGAAATGGCTGTTGGCAATACATTTGGTGCCACCGCCTTGTCGTCGTACGGCGGTTTCTGGATATCCTACGCGATCCTCCTCAAACCATCCTGGGGCATTCTCGGTGCCGATGGCGCATATGCCGCTGCCAACACGGGCGGCGACCCTCTGATGGCCGACTCAGCACTTGGCTTCTACCTTACTGGCTGGTTCATATTCACCACCATCATGCTACTATGCACCCTTCGTTCTACGGTCATGTTTTTCTCGCTTTTCTTCACACTTGACCTTGCCTTCTTGATGTTGGCTTGTGGCAATTTTGCCGCCGACAACGGTGCTGCATCCGCTTCTGTCCATCTTACGAAAGCTGGTGGCGTCTTCGGTCTGCTTTCGGCCTTCCTTGCCTGGTATAATGCGTTTGCTGGTATTGTCGACAGCAGGTTAGTTCTTTTTTATTCTATCGAGAGCCTTACATTGGTTCGCGTCCCCCCCACAACAAAACGGAGGAGAAAACCCGCTAGGGAGACCTTGACAGACGCTTGCCTCTGTGCCGCTCATATCTTCTGCACTCCCTAGCTGCTATCAATGTCTGTCACACTAACTTTTGTATAGCAATTCGTTCTTCGTCATCCCCGTTTTCCACTTTCCTTGGTCCGAGAAAGGCTATGAGGCTCGCAGAAAGGCTGCAAACGAGAGCGTCTAGATAGTCATGCCCTTTCTTCATTTACGACTTCTGTGGAAAGGGCCAATGTTGTGCATTTTGTTGGGCGGAGTATAATCGGTCCGAATACCAAACCCCGCTTAGGCTATAACAGGAACAGGATGTTTGCTGCGGTGTGATTTTCCCATATCTGCTGCTTGCGGTTTTTAGTTTAATTTTGGACGAAAAATAAAAGGCTACATTATTCGTTCGTTTGCCTAAACAATGTCATACTTGCATTGTTTACGGAGTCGTATGGACCTCTTGATACGAGTATCTTGCCCCAGTTATTTAGCATCCACATAAGGCTAGGTTTGTTCAACTGAAGCAAACCATATTACGACCACTTGAATTCAGTATGCCTTGGCCTCCTAGCACTTGTCGGCCGTTACCGCAAGGGGATAGACGATAATACGAACCTGTAAATTCGGCAGTTTTGACATCGTGCCGCTTGTGGTATCTTACATTCTTGGCCTCCCGTTGTGCCTCTGTGGTCAGCTGTCTTGTCTAAGCGCCTGGCGTCGTTCTCGCGGAACCAGTCTGTCCTCCCAAACAAAGCCTGCTCGTCGCAAATTCAGAACGGAAGATACGACCCTCATCTTCTAAGAGGTATTCTCACCAATAAGGTCAGTTCAAGTCATAGAACCTCGGGATGTCGATTTGGTCAGCTCCATGAGGTTTAGAGTTGCCGACATAAGCGTACAGGGTGTTCTCGTTAAAGGAAACTTGCCGCAGCTGGCAAGGAAATTGTCCCGAGTCCTGTTGGATCACTCACAGAGTGAACCCCAAAGCCTTACATTCACTGCCGACAATGCAGAACTTCTTTGCGTATTATTGAATCTGCCGACATTGTGACTTCGACAAGCATGTCATGTTTGGCTGACGATAAATGGCTAGAGAGTGAAAATGTCCATCGTTGAATAAAGATACCAAATCTGAAGCAACACAGCACTTTGCACCCAAAGCAGAAACAAGCTGACTATAACACTGCTAAGTTTCTTACTTCTTTTTAGTATAACACGTGGGTGGGGCGGGACTTCGTCGCCTCACAATTGCCCCTCTCGCGCACGTGAATGGACAGCATCGGGAGACTCGCTATCAACGGCTGTTCTACCCCTCATCTTTCTGCATCGTACACCCCAACCCATCTGGCATATTCAATAACAAAGCTTGATCCAAACCTATCTGACGCATCATGGCCCTCAGAGGTACCCGCCCCGCTGAACACGCTGGGAGTTGGTATACTGCCGACCCCAGGAGCCTTTCGGAGGAATTAAATGGCTGGCTAGAAGAGGCACCGAGTACCATAAACGACTCTCCTCTGCCCATTACTAATGCTAGAGCAGTTATTGCTCCGTAAGGCCCGACATTCATCCTGATGCCGACATTGGCAGCTAACTTTATACCTCTGGTTCTTATTAGTCATGCTGGATATCGATACTCGGGTCCCTGTGCAGCCTGGGCGTACAAGTCTCTGGATCTCAGCAAGGCTCGTCGCGTATTTGTCCTTGGTCCGAGCCACACATACTACCTCCGGGGCTGCGCTCTTACAACGTTTGAGAAATACGCAACCCCATTTGGGGACTTTCAGGTGGATGCTGAAGTGACTGCCCGGCTTCGAGAATCGGGCAACTTCAAGGACATACCACGGCACAATGATGTCAGCGAACACAGCCTTGAAATGCAACTGCCTTACATCTGGAAGGTACTGGAGCGGACACTTGGTACTGGTGCCCAATGGCCTTCACTTGTTCCGATCATGGTCGGGGACGGCAAAGGTTCTGACGAAAAAGAGTATGGGCAGCTGTTGATGCCATACCTGGAAGATCCCGAAAACGCGTTTGTTGTCAGTTCTGATTTTTGTCATTGGGGTCGTAACTTCGAGTTCTGGCACTACTGTCCCAGTTCTGACTTCAGTAAAATCCGCTCTCTTTCGCCTCGCGTCGGCTCCAAACCAAACCCGACAGAACCGCCCGTTCATGAGTTTATTCGCGTTCTGGACGAGGCAGCTTTCCGGGCTATCGAGACAGGATCACAGGCCAACTTTGTCGACTACTTGCACGTAACAGAAAACACTGTCTGTGGGCGGCACCCCATCAGTGTCACTATGGCCGCCCTGGAGCTAATGGCGACCAGAACCAGAGACTCTACATCCACTAGTACTAACAGCCCCATCAGCCACCCGAAATTCAAATTTGTACGATATGAGCGGAGCGATCTCGCCGAGACGACATCCGATTCTAGTGTGAGCTACGGCTCTGCTTTTGCCGTACTTTGAGATCTTGTTGTTCTTTTCGGACATGTTTAAAGTGGACACGCAAATACTGGCGCGACCCTTTTTAGACATTATGATGAGTCGAATAATATGTGGAAGCTTTCCAACTCATGCCAGGTAAAGTTAACCTGTAGACTTGACAGAAAGATGAGATATGTAGTTGTAAGACAAGACACGGAGCAAACTCCATACATCCCCTTACATACGGAGTACTACGGAGACCTTAGTATCTTACAAATAATTTGGGGCACGCTTTGCGGCATCTTATTTGATAGTACTCCGTAGCTATTAATACTCCGTATGCCGCCCAAATTATAGTGCCCGCGCTAACAATTCAAGTAAGTACGTTCTTCAAGACGCCTTGGCCGTTGCAACGGCGCCCTACCTCAGCTATGTGACAGATTGCGGCTGTGTTAGACCCAAGAGCGGTCCCTTGCATACCCCTGATCAAACAAAACAGGTCAAGCCCCTGAACGGAGCCTCTCCTTTCTTTCTCCATCCCCTTCTTCGATTTATTTGCATCAACCACTCGTTCTCTCGCGCCTTTTCTTTTGTACGCCTGTCGCTGGCGTTACTACATCGGCTTCCTAGACCTAACTACTCTGACCGTCGCACTTACGAAGTTCGAGGGCGAGCAGTCTTCTGCGCCAACATACGCGTTGACACTTTCCTCCCCCAGATCCAATTTTTTTTGGCGGTCCTTTACTATAGAGTGGCTGGCTCACAAAATGAGTGTACGTGTCTCACCCTTCTCACTTCCTGCGTTTCAGCCTCGACGTACAAGCTGTGCAATTGCTCCTCCCTCTTCGACCTGATCTTTTAGGTCTTCCTCCGCCACCCGCACCGCTTCTCTGTTCATTCCCTTCGTTTCCTCCGATTCCTCACAATTTCGCCAAGAACATTTACCTTCTGCAAGCACCTGGATTACTCCCGCTAACGTATCTCTGAGAAATCATGGCACAGTACGGGTTAGTTGCCTATTTCATCGACTTCCCTCGTCTACCTCTCGTAGACACTTGTTGACGACCGATCTCGCTGGAAATCTGCAGTTTGGCCCACTAACTCAACTCGGGACATTTAGGTACAGAGACGCACAGAACCCCTTTGATGACCGCGATGATTCGCAAGTCGACGGCTATGGGGCGCCACCACAGAGCACGTTCGGTCAGGGACCCCGTCCTGGAGGCGGAAGCGTCTCTCGCTACGCGCAGGATCCTGCCATAGGCCATGATGACTACGGGTGTAAGCGGTGACGGGATTAGATACCTTTCCTCTGCATTGTGACTATCGTTCCCAGCTGATACAGTATGCCTTGAATGCAGCATCGGGCAATGTCGAAATGGCTTCACTTGCACATAATGCCGGTTCTTTTGCGTCGGGCGACCCAAACGCCATATTGAACGAATGCCGAAGCATTGACCGAGGAATCGACCAGATTGATCAAAACCTAAACCAACTGCGCATGCTGCAAGACCGGTCACTTAACGAAGCCGATGCGTCTGGATCTGCAACATCAAAACAACTGGACTCGCTTGCATCGGAGACGATGTCATTGTACCGACAACTTACCGATCGCGTGCGCCAGGTAAAGAGTCAACGGGAAGCGCAGCAACCGAAAAACGCTCCGCAGGTTGGTCGCGTTGATCGACGCCTCAAGCAGGCCATCCAGTCTTACCAACAGGTCGAGTCAGCATTTCGTAAAAAGACTCAAGATCAGATGGCACGCCAGTACCGCATTGTTCGCCCCGATGCAACAGAGTCCGAAGTCAGAGCTGTGGTTGAAGACACTAGTGCTGGAGGCCAAGTATTCCAACAAGCCATGATGCAGAGCGACCGCCGTGGCCAAGCTCGTGCAGTCCTCAGTGCCGTTCAGGATCGTCATGCAGCCCTACAAAAGATCGAGGAGCAAATGGTTGAATTGGCACAACTCTTTCAGGATATGGACACGCTCATTGTCCAACAAGACGCTCAAGTCATGCAAATCGAACAGAAAGCTGAAGAGGCGGTGGAAAATCTCGACAAAGGCAACGAGGAAATCGGGATCGCTGTCGTATCAGCCAAAAAGACACGGAAGAAGAAGTGGATCTGCTTGGGCATTTGTGGTACGTTTTTGACGACCGAGAAGCTCTTGACTATACCCCTTAGGCTCGAAACTTGTCACTAACTCTGGTGTTGTTTCTTATAGTTGGGGTCATCGTTGTTATCGTGATCATTGTTGTGGTATATGTTTTGGTCAACCGACAAAGCAGCGGAAGCAGTGGGAGCAGCGGAAGCAAGAGACGAAATATCGCTGCTCGCGGTATGGATTTCACAGGGCACCACCCAGTGGCGATGGTCTATGGGCAGGCGAAGACGGTGGGAGACAGCAGCCGTTCAAACTCAGCCCGGCTATCGAGTCGCTATGTCATCAATACTGACTTCACTGGTGATGGAGGCAAATCTGGGCTCAAAAACAAGCATCTTGATGCCCCGACCCCTTAAATTATTAATCATTTTATCAAGGTATCCGGGCTGATCGCACGATCACAGGTCGGATCATCAGATACTGGCCCTGCAGCCAAAGTTGAGAAGACACCAACACATCTGTCTGGCCTTGTCTATTCTCTGTCTCACTAACGCGTTCGATTATTTACTTTGTTTGGGGGGGTTCTTCTTAGTAGCGCAGTGCCTGGGCGCTCTTGTAGCTGTCGGCTTGATGCCGTTGGCTGTGACCATTCTAAACTGCTGTCCCTTTTGTGTATTATTGGCGTTTGGTCGGTCTTGGTCATATGTTATTAGCTACAGTTCGTACACATTCATTACTTCTTCTTCCCCGATCAAACAGATTGCATGGATGTAAAAAAAGAGCAACACCGGATGAATCCGAGTATGTATAGGTGCATTTTAAGAAATGTCCTGTATGCCGTAGTTTGTCCGGCGGCGTATGCGATTTCCGTGTTTCGTACAGCTGTCAACCTGATCGTAGTTATATGCTGCATGTATGTGTAGCTATCTATAGCGACGCACAACAAATACACGGTTGCCAAATTTATTCGGACCAGTGTGAGTCTTCACTTTCTGAAGGCTGTATATGGCAGGCATTCTTCTCGGTGTCGCTGGCAGACAGGGGTCGCTGCATGTGTTCTGAATTCTGCATCAAATGTTTCAACACATCCATTCGTATGTTAAAGTCTCGTATGAGGTCTTCGTAGTCCTCGCCCGATACATCACTCTCTTCTTTACCAAGAACCTGGGTCCCGCCGCTGTGGTGCCGTGTCGGTTTCGAGCTTGAATCTGCTGAGAGACGTCTTTTAGGCGAACCATCTGTAGCCAACATCTCGATTCCTTCTATGGCCAGCATCCAAGGTTCGTCTCCTTGGCTTTTGATATCGGTGCCCGACGGGGTAGCCTCCATATGGCTCAAACGTGTACCCGTAACAACCCAATCGGCAGACAAGCTACTTGCTCGAGCGACTTCGTAACTTCTGCTGTCGGTATTGGAGAAGTCGAGCAGAATTGCTCGATCTCTCGTTCCGGGCACAGCATTGTCTTCCCCGATGAGCCGGTGCTGTGCCGAAAGAGCACATGATAGCAGTTCCGGGTCGTCGTCGTCAAAAACATATCTTATTTGAGGATAAAACACCTCTGGGAAGCCGGGCGCAGAGCTGTCGTAAACCACTGTGTAGAATGCCTTCATTTGAATGGTAGGGAGTAGCGCTTGGGGTGTAAAGTCGTTGAAGGGTTGGAGACTTGACATCAGTGACGGGATTATGTGCTTCCTCGCGTTTTCTGATGGCACACGTCGCTGTATGAACTGGTCGTGAAGCTGTATGGAGCGAATCGGCCCAAGACAAATCATTGGACACCCGGCATGGGGTGTTAAAATGTGGATTTGTTGGTTTTGATTGGAGGAACGCCGTTAGTTGTACTCCGTACGGGAGAACGGCGGAGTACGGGCTATCAAACTCGCTGTTTGCTAGACACAAACCCACGGAAGCCTTGGATGGGCAAGCTTTTCTGCACGTGATATAATATCAAAGGCTGGCATTACGTGGAGGGCCTTCATGCACAAACGTCTTGCACGCACAGCTATGGCGTTCTGCCGGGATAAGGCAGTCACCTATTTATGTGCGTATCTTACAACGTCGTATTCTGGGTATCATCTTCCAGTATTTCCAAGTCGCATTCTGGAGCTTATGAAGGCTGCGGCCTTAGCTACATCTATGCTCCGGGATCAACCATTACAGCTAGGCACAGCTTTGGTGTTTAGTGGTCGGACACTCCATGCGTGGCTATGACATATGGTGCTTGTTTGTAACCTAGGCGTGTTCTTCAAGTGGTTGTATTAATTGATCATCTCCGTCCCATTCAAACTCTAAAAAACAGCCCATTAGTGTCAGGTCAGCAAAGGGGTATGCGGTATTTCACATACTCTGTCGACACATCGGGCATTGGCCCTTTGCGGACTCTTGCTTTATCCATTCCGATATGCAATGCTGCAGAGTTGGTTGGTCAGATGTTGCGGTAATTCAATGGCCTCTGGCTGTCAACACACCATATGAAAATTATGGCCACATTTTCCAGACACTATCAAACGGCAGCACAGTAAGCCTAGGTCAGAATCGCACATTTTCAGGGACAACGAATGAGAAGAGGTAATCGCACAAAGGCTGCATTCGTCACCAGGATATTTGCAAGACGGGCAAGTGCCGTCGAACTGATTTTGGCAGATGCCGCAGACATCGTCTTCTGGGAGGTCCCATCGCCATGTTGCCACAGCATGCCACTCGCGAACTTTCACCTTCATACTCTAGAGTTGTTTGAGGCCAAGAGGCGCGGACGACTGTACTAATAATGAACGGCGGTCGACAATTAGGCTGGTGTCTATCTTTTACGGGGAATATCTTTATGACTGCTCGTGGTCCAAGCTTCCCACAGCTCTTTGGGATCCGCCAATGAGGTGGGTATGAGCCATGCTAAGAAAACCCCGCAGCCTGGGTCCCTCCATTGACCATTCCACAACACGGAAATTCAATTTTTGCTCCACGACCGACAAAGCAGCATTGACGCATTAACGGCCAGAATTTATTTCCCGAGATAGGCGTTCCTCTTCCCTGCCACATTTTGATAAGCAAATCAGCCGGTCTCTTTGCAGTATGTATCCTAACATAGTTCGTTCTACTTATTGCTGTTACCTCGTCTGACCTAGTGAACATATGGAAAGAAGAAATAGCCATCTCACCCCGGACCTTATGCACGGTATTTAAAGGACAACAGGAGACTTCCCAATTGTTGGCTTTGCAGACGTCCTGTACAACACGAGCTACGACACCAACTCGTCGGCGCTCTGCTGTCTCTCTCGGCCGTGTTTCTGCCCCTGCCCAGTGCTCCGTCTGGCGCGGTTGTCAGATCTAGCATCACAATGATGCGCTCAGCGCGAGCAGTGCTCTACCGAGCTAGTTGTGAACTCAGCTTCACAGCCGCTGCCTTGAGGATCGTCCCGGCAAGGCGGTTGTTCTCTTCATATTTGGTCGCGCCGAAAGACCTAAACTCAGCCCTCAAGAAAAACCCACTATCCCCTACAAGCACAGATCCTCGAGTGATCCCGCTGTGCGCGTCATGGTTCATGCCTAACGATGCCGAGGGCCGCACTGGCATACAGGTCTTCCGGAAGCAACGAATCCCCAAAGCGCGTTTCTTTGATCTTGACAAGGTTATTGACCGGCATTCCTCGTATCCGCACATGCTTCCAAGCGCAAAAGACTTTGCGGCTGCTATGTCCGAGTTGGGGATCAAAAGAGAGGATACCGTGGTAGTCTATGACTCCAAGGAGCTCGGAATATTTTCTGCGCCGCGAGTCGGCTGGACATTGCAGGTTTTCGGCCACCCGAAAGTGCACGTCCTCAACAACTTCCGCTTGTGGCTAGAGGAAGGATTGCCGACCGAGACTGGAGAAGTCTATAGTGTCGAATGCTGTCCATACCCTATTCCCGAATTAGACACCGAGAAGGTAGCGAGCTTTGAGGAGGTACGGGATGTTGTTACAAACCACACCAAAGATGAGGCTCAAGGCGTCCAGGTTATTGATGCCAGGTCGAGTGGGCGTTTCACCGGCAAGGCCTCAGAGCCACGACCGGGTCTTTCTTCCGGGCATATGCCTGGTGCTATCAACATACCCTTTGATGCGGTGTTGGATCCAGCTACCAAGGCCTTCCTTCCTGCCGACAGATTGACGGACCTGTTCCGAGAGAGAGGAGTCGATCCGCAGCGGCCAATGATTTCAAGTTGCGGTACTGGGGTCACTGCATGCGTGGTTGAAGCAGCACTGGACGAAGCTCGGTACGGATCTGCCGAATCAAGGAGAGTTTACGATGGCAGTTGGACGTATGTACCACTATCTTCATATTGTGTTCCAGGCTCTACGATTCTGGACCGTGCTGTTCCCTTTAACTGACCTTTATTTCCAGCGAATGGGCACAGCGAGCTCGCCCTTCTGACAATCTTATTCAGAAAGATGTGGACAATGAGTGAGACAAAGAATAACGTGGGCGAGATTATTTACCCGCCCATGTGTGTTGGCGCAATACCTTGTCTTGACCCTGTTGGCTTGTGTGATCTGCTTCGTCCTTCCTGTTTAATTTTTGGCTCGTCACAATAGCAACCCCGAACCGAGTTACCTCCTAGCTTTACTTATCCTATCTCACCTCTCCTCACATTCGCGCCCGATATTTGGTACATATTCGTATATCACACAATACATATATATATATCTAACATCTGCCGGTCATCTGGGTGTTTACAATACCGAGATAGTGTCACCTTCACATCGACTACACGGAGAAGTGCCAGCCAGGGGGGATAACGCAATCCTTGACTACGAGTGTGCAGTGAACTCCGTACGTCGTACGGAGTAGCTGTGCAGGCGAAGGCACGTAGCTTGTAAGATACGATGGAGCCTCAGTAATCCGTACCGTAGCGATCACATGTGATTGATCACGTAATACAGAGTAACCGCTTGGCTCTCAACGCGTCTTGGTCCCACTTTAATTTTAGCGCGCAGCCGACGCGTCGCGTCGACATCGCATCCGTCTCCCCAAAAGGCATGATCCAATATGTTGCTCCAACAAGCTATCTTTGGCCACCAAATACTTTATTAGACCACTTCGTTTCATCAGCTCTCACGTGAAGCCAACCACTCGCAAGACCCGCGTCGCCTACCTCTTTGCATGTGTATGTTGGGGTATATTGCGATGTCCAGCCTTGTGAAGCGCAAGCGCTCCGACTCGGAGCTCTCCTTCTCCAGCAACACAACAATATGTTCACCGGCGCGGGCAGCTGGCGACTGTGTGACGTCCACATTTCACACCGGCTGTACATCATTACGCCTTCCGAGCCGGACTATGAAACGCTTCCGTGACAACCGACCCTCGGACGCAGAGGTACATCGTAAGTTGTCCATGCCCGTATATGTGTTTTCGCATTATGCTGACGGCGCGCAGGGCGTACCCTAGGCTTGCTTTACTCGGAACGGCGCCATCTGGACACCGATCTAGTACCCAGCGCACATGTAAATGATGCTTCTCCGTGCCAGCAATACCGTGATACAACGCAGACCCTCTCCAACCAACCATCTCTGCACAGTTTCTGGAACATTCCTCAATCCAACTGTGCATCCGCATCAGCCCCAGAACAAGACTCACCAGCCTCAACTCGTTCTTATCCAAGCCAAGAAGATCCTGTTTGCGAGGATTGTGGATCCTCTGTGGGCGGTGAGGGTGACTTCTGCATGATGGATACGGATGGTAATAGCTGTAGCCAGGAACGGCGCTGCATCTCCTGTGCCAAAGTTGTGTGTTTCACGTGCTCTGTGAGCAATCTTGGTGAGCGGCGACAGTGCCTAGCCTGCGCTGGGCACAGGACATGACCAGGTGTGAGCTTGCGAGCGTGCTGTTTTTTTTCCCCTTCTGCTAAGCGCATTACGTCTGCATCCATGTTGATTATTCTGCAGTTTTACTCATATCCTATAGTGTAGTCTCAAGAGCTACGATGTTTTTTTTAGTCCGCGTTGACATCCATCCATAGGTCGAAAAGGGAGGCTATAATATTCTAATTTCGATCGGTGCTCTGTGTTTCCATGCCATAGATGCCATTCAAGTTACATATGTAGTAGTTTTTATGAAGAGGCAACTAAGTAAGCTGAAGTTACTGCCAGTATTACGGGGAGCTATGAAGAAGCCAGGTCAAAAGGGCGATCGGAAAGGCCGGTTGGCTTTGTATAATATGCTGCGGCAATTACGATAAAACCGATTTATATTGGCCGATGTACGGAGTGCTCCGTAGCTAGTTGCTAACAATGGTTATGCACACACTGCGAAAAGGTTGCCGCACTCATAGAGTATCAAACCGAATTCTTTTCTGTCGCGGGTCACTTGTGATAGCCCTTGGCCTACCTCTTCTTTTCTCCCTTGTTTGTCCACGCCCATTTTTACCCGCGCTCGGGCCTGGGTTGCAGGCATCGCCTGCATGTTCTTGAACGGCTTCCAGAATGGTTCGACGAGACAAGCACGCGTCCACGTGATCGTTGAACTCCTTTTCGTCTGGTGACTGAGGCCGAAAACACACAGGACAGTTCCACCATCTCTCCTGCTCACGGTGTCGGCCCGGCTCACTCTTTGGGTTGGCTGTACATTCCTGTCGATGACGCTGGGTAGGTGTCTCTTTGATAACAAGACTATCCCCCAGCTGTGTGCTTTGAGCTACTTCCACCGTCGAAAGTTCTGCAGTTCCCACTGTTCCCTTTTTCAATCCGCTGCAACATCCCGTGTCTGAAGGCGTCTCGCTTTCCATGGCCTCGCTATCAAATTGTCCGATTCCATGTGGTGGCCGAATGCCGAAGAAGGCCAGGGTATCGGGTTTCCTGGTGCTGGTAAGATGTGTGCACCGTAAGCCTAGAAGTCGAACGTTCATACCAGGAATCTCCAGTTCCAGCTTGGACAACATAGGCGATGCGTACTTATATAGGTCGTCTGCCAAGTACACTGCCCGTGAGAGGATAACCTGTCTCGTATGTACCTCAAATGTGTCTAGCTTGAGCTTGAGAACCAAAGTGCGGCCTTTGCACTCAACTCGACGCATGTCTTTCTCAAGCTCATGTGCTGTCCACTGTAGTTTCTGTCTTAGCTCTCCTGGATCGGATATGCTTGCAAATGTGCTCTCCGTTCCAACACTTTTTCGTTCGTATTCCTCTGCTGGCTGTACACTCGTTCTCCCCAGGCCAAGATAGCAATGCACCAAAAAATGGCACGCCTTTTCTCCAAAGAGTCGGCTGATATATTGCCGCTGGTGGTAGATGTCCCCACATGCTTGTATACCGACAGATGCCAGCTCTCGTTCAAATACGCGACCGATCCCGTTGACCTTCCGGCAGGCCAAGGTTTTTGTGAAGTCGAGGATGGCAGAACGCTCATTTTGTAACATGAATTGTCCGTTCGGCTTGTTGATATTGGAGCATATTTTGGCGAGCCGAGCATTGGCAGCAATTCCAGCCGATACCGTTATTCTAGTTTCCTCCGATACCTCTCTCCTCAGCTGCGCTACTACCTCGGCCGGATCCGCCCCGTGGCAAGCACAGTATTCGGTTACGTTGAGGTAAGCTTCATCGATACTTGCGCTCTCGAATCGCGGGTCATACCGTGCCAGGACCCTGCGCACCTCCTGGGCCTTGGCGGTATACTTGGCGAAGTCAGGCTTCAAAATAATCAGCTCAGGACAAAGCTTCTTGGCCACAAAGCCAGCCATGCCGCTTCGACATCCAAAACTGCGTGCTAGGTAGTTGCAAGTGGAGAGAACACCACCACCAACGGCGAAGGGTGCGCCTTCTAGTTCCGGTCGACTGAGTAATTCGACTGCAGCATAAAAGGCATCACAATCCACATGCACGATGTGCTGGGAAAGGTCCCGAGAGGCATCAAGCTCAGCGATGAGAGCGTCGACAGTCCGAAGGTCTCTTGAGAGATCAAGACGCTCAAGATGTGCCTTCTTGGCTAGAGTCTGGGCGACCTTAGATGAGAGAGCTCGGTCTCTCGTCTCCTCACGATTGAAATACTTCGAGCCCTTGGAAGCATTGTAGATGATATCCGATACCTGGACAGTCAGCGTCTCCTCCCTGCTAATGCGTGTTTTCAACCATGCTGGGTAGTTGAACCTTTGTCTGATCTACCGCGTCCTGGCCTGCTTTGAGCAAGGACGGGCCTAGGAGGGAGTACTTCAAGGTCTCGTGGTCTGCCTGCTCCAGCTTGCCAGCTTTCGTGGTCGGCGAAACTTGATCGCCTGCGTCCGCCATCGCCGGTGCTCACCAGGCATCGAGGAGGCGGGTTTTTGAAGATACGCTACGGTGCATTCTTTCGCCTATCAAGAATATGCTTGTCCGTACGAGGTACCAATAACAAATGATGACCGTGGCGCGCTGGCGATTATTATGCTAGTGCAGTGTCCACGTGCCAAGGCGATGGATGCCTAGATTTGCGGGTCATTGATTTAATACGGTAATGGAAAGCCTCCTAATAATAGGTATCTTACCTGCCTCCGCGCCATAAGATAGCAAAAGGTACGAAGAAAATACTATTCGGAAATAACACGCCGCCTGTGCGACGATGAGCAAGGTGCGTAGACATGCGCGGTAATAATACATAAAATACCACTCCGTGCTTCGCCAGTGCATCACACTGCTTACAAGCCGGGCAGCGCTGTCTTCCGGCCCTCCCAAACGATAACCGCCACAACGTAGTCGCGAGATAGACTGGAAGAAACCTTATAGAACCTTTGCAAAACCAAGACAGCTGTCATTCGGACCTGCACATTTTTACCGAATGAAGCCACGCGCCCTGGAATCGCATTGCCTTGGTACTCTTCGGATTTCTTGCGATTAGCAACTGTATCTATATTGCTCCCCGCCTTACAATTAGTCACGTAAGAGGATGCGACTTTCAGAGGTCCCCGAAAGTCTCGTATTTAAATCCCATCATCTACAGACCGACCGACGCAAAGAGTCCCTCCTGCCAGATTCACCCTCCTTCTGACGGGGCTTATTATGACAGTCCCACACCGTGTACCCTTTGTTTAAGAAACAGGCCTTTGAGAGAGGCTGAGGGCTCCCAGACCGCTCGATACGACCCAATTACAGCTCATTATGCTCCTGCCCATCGTCGATATCAACAACAATAGTCTTCACGGCTTCAGCGGCCTCAACCACCTTGCTGGCCATTTTATCCACAATATTAGGCGTTGGGTCCGCAGACACGCTAGACGTGGAGCTCTGGCTGTCTGTAGCCGATTTTGTAATAATGGTCTCGGGATTTGGGACTCCGGCGATAGCAATCAGCTCCGTTTCAAAGACTGTCGTGAAAACATATTAAGTCAGTCTGTTGTTTCTACCGCTACCGGTCGTCTAGTAACTGGATAACGGGTTAAACGAGTTGTAAGCACACGTACCAAGAGTTGAGCCGGCAGGAATGGGTCCCATGCCGCGTTGGCCATAGCCAAATTCAGGTGGCACGGTGAGCGTTCTATGTGGCGAGCATTAGTATCGCACCTGTCTATGTAGACTTCTGGGATTCCAGGCGGTACCTTTTCTCGCCTATGCACATATCCAGAAGGCCTTCCTCCCAGCTGTAAAATGGCGTCAGCACAGTGACGTCGACTCGAGTGCGAGTCACCAGGGCAGTCTTCGCCGGGTATCGTGCTCGAACATGCACCTGGCCTCCTTACCCTTTGATAACCTGGCCCCTGCCGAGCGAAAAGCTGAATGGAGATCCTCTATCATAGCCTGAGCGTGGATAAATCGGGCGTTAGTCTCTCTCCCAGATATCTCCAACAAGGTCAATGGTCCGGGACGGGGTACTACGGGCCGCCATATCTGAACATACTGGCATCAAACTTCTCGCCATTGGACTGCAGAGTTCCCCGGTAGTGAACCTTGATCTTGTCCCCTTTTTGAGTGCGGCGGTCACATTCGACAGGTAAAGTAACATCAATCTTGAGATCGGCAGCCAGAGCGCCAACAACTGCCGAAGCAAGGAGGGACAGGGAGAGGATGACTGGCTGCATTCTGAATTCTTCTCTCCGTTTCGTAGTAATTCCGCGTTTGGAAAGGTTATTCGTTTTTCTAAGAGAATGGTGAGCTTGGAAGAAAACCATCCTGTTGTCCTCTTTGGGATACTACTGCAAATCCCATTGGCCAATGTGCTACGTTGGCGATATATGTGGGTCTGCCCTTGCGGCCCCGAGCACGATTGCAAACAGCAGCAACTACTTGGCTTTTTGCCTTAACCGTGACGTCATGGCTAGCTGCCTACGTGGTAAAACCTAGGAAGCTCGCCCACATTTACTGTGGAAGACTATTTAATCCAAGCTTGGGGCTTGGGGAGGGGTATGGGAGCTCTAACAAGCACTCACGTGCACCTCACTTTCAATAGACGAAACACATTCGCAAGATATTGTAGCTAGTTGGACAAAATACGATGGGTGTGTGAAGGGGGATTTGGCAGCAAACTCGATCTCGAGGCGTCCCGTGGTAATTTGGCCCTCGTTTGATGTGTGCTTGTGGACTGGAGTCTAGGCCCCACCTTCCCTCTTGGCGTATTCCTCCTCGATGGCATCCTCATATCTCTCATCTGGCGAGCGAGGGTCTTCATCGAGCACACCCTTCTTGACCAGATCCTCCGGCGACGGCCGCTTAGCAATTTTTTCGTTCAGCGAGTCGGCGCGCATGCTTTTCTCAAGCTCCTTTTGGTGTGCTTGCAGGCTAGGGGCGGCATTGGATGCTAGCAAAATGTTCTCTGGCTGTCTTAGCATAGTCTCACATTGTCATTGTAAGGGGACTGTGATCGGGGTAGAGATGAGCCCACTCTGCACAAGTTCGTCACGATTAGGCCGGTTGATCAAGTGAAGCACCAGCGAGTTGCGCCTGTGAGGATCACAGTCGGTCACAGGGTGGAGTGGTGCCTCGTCTACGACAGGCTTGTTGGTGCTTTCATTGTCCATGATGGTTGGTAAGGAAGATAGCGCCGTCGTTGAGGATGCTGTTTTGACTTTGGCATGAATGGTAAGATGGAAACAAACGTTTACACTGGAAAATGAGACCGTTGAGCGGGACGGGAGGATAAATAACGAGAAATTTAGCCACCCAGTCATCTGGGGCATCCCCCGCTACGACAACCTGCAAGGCTGTTGGCTGGTTGAGCATGCATTATGTAAACAAATAGACCCGCCCTTGGGGGATGTAGGGGCCGGTCCCACCCCTGTAGCGCTAAGGTTACATTGGTATCTTTCCAGCGCCTTCAGCGCGCGGAGACGAGGCTGGTAAGGATGACCCCGAGAAACCAACCACTCAATCGCAAGACAGAAATGCGTTACTATCGTCGCCCAGCCCCTTCGCTGCAATGCCTCCTAAAAGCCTGCCTCGCCCCGGCTGCTGGCCATGTGTGCGCCTCGTACATTCCGTTCTTCATTGTCCCATTAGCACGGCGCAGAAACGCACCAGAGCCAACCGGTTGACGACAAAGGCCGCACGATAGAAGCGCAAATACGCATACACACATGCAGGGGATGTCCCATCTCGGCCCTGCTTGCACATTAGCCTCAGCTCGCTGCTATTATCCCTGCACCAAGCCCACCAATGGCAACCCATCCGGTTCAAACTACAGTTGACTCAGCCTCACACAACTGGCCTCCATGTTCAAAATCGCCGGTCGGACGGACTGCCCGGACGTCCAGCGACAGCCGCTACCATCGGTTTGAAAACGGCACCCATAGTGCTGATTGCGAGGCGACAGAAGCCTCTGCTTCTGGACTGCTCGTCTGGTCGTCGACTTCTGACAGCATCGATACTACCAATGAGGACCTGTACGGCCCAGATCGTCTCTTCAGGCCGCTTTTAAATCTCTCGACACTGTGTCCGACCTCTGGTGCTGTCGCCGAGGCTATGAAGGATCCGCTTGCTCGAGACGCTGCCAGTGTGACTCCCGGGATCGACGATACGCCCTACCTGCTCCATGCTCTCGATGCTCTCACGGGAAGCATCGCGCCGTCGGTGGGCGGAGCTAACAACGGCAGCAGACGCAGTAACACCTGCAAACACCCTTTCACACGCAGACCTGATGGAACCCAGGACTGTCTCACCACACAGCCACCTTCCACAGATATTCGTGGAGCCGACATCGGCCCGCTGCTGTCTTACCCTCGGCCTGTGCGTGGTGGGCTCGATATTAGAAAGCAGTCAGCTTCCATCTCATCCTCCCTGTCGACTCTCGTTCACGCCGCTCACTCGCCTCGTCAATCCAACCCGGTTCAAACCTACGTCGAACCTGGGTTTTCCCCTACACAGGATCGGGCGGATCTCCCACGACCCGACTTCAGACCCGCCATTCTGCGCCCGGTGTCGCTGTCTGTTTTCATTGCGCTGTGCCTTCTTCTTGATGCCGGCCTAATTTTTAGTGCCGTCTACTCAAAGGCAAATGGCGGCCTCACCGTCCACAGCAGCAACACGTACGGGAGTCTGTACTTTACCTTCCGCGTCCTCCCACAACTGGTTTCTGCCTTCGCCTTTCTCTACGCATCTTCTATATCCCTGGCCGTCATCAGAATTCGCCCGTTCGTTTGCATGACCGCTGCTGCGCGTCCAGAAACGTGCAACCGTGATGGAGCTATGCTCGACAGCCTGTATCCAACATCCCTCCTCTGGCCGGCCTTGTTGGGCACCGCGACTTGGCACATTTGGCTGCCTCTTCTGGGCTTCTGGCTGATGAACTTTGCCGTACCGCTCCAAAGCTCTGCTTTCTCTATTGTCATCACCAATGGCACAATGCGGTGGGCGACTGTGCAGGGTGTTGCTTGGACGTTGGTTGGACTTTACTCGTCTGTCGCCGCCACGACATTCATACTGCTGGTGTACTTCCGACACAACTTGACCGGTCTTCTTGCCGACCCGCGGTCCATTGCAGACTTCATTGTTCTTTCTTCCGACAGCAGTACTCTTGCAAACTATCACGGCACTGAGGTAATGGGCACGCGCGAGGAGATACGCGCTGTCCTTCGCCAGCGAGGCCCGGACAAGCTCGGGTATTGGACCTGGGACGATGGCCGCGGAAAACGGATTTGGCATGGAATCGGGCCAGGCCAGGCGGATAGCATCTGGCACGGACAGAGCGAAGGCGGCAAAAGAGCCGGACGTGAACACGGTGGCGGCGGCATACTGGGACGGAATAGAGTTCACCGGACGTCTGGGAACAACAGCCTGAAAGATGCGGCACCCTCGCCTCACACCGGATCGGTTCGCTACCGCTATCTTCCGTGGTGCATGCGCAGCAGCCAGCTCCTGTGCTTAATAGCAGCATCACTTTTCTTGCTTCTGGCTCTGTTCTTCGTTTCCTTCCTGCCTTCCACCAGATTCAAAGCGGGTTTTCTACCCAAGGTGGCCACGACCTCGACATCGGGTGCTTTTTCGCCCGCCAGCTTCCTCTACAGCTTTCTGCCTGCGCTTCTTGGCCAGGTCATGTTCCTGCTATTTGCCAGCTTGGAACTGTCGTTTCGGGTCTTGCAGCCGTGGGCAGAGCTTGCTAGGCATGCTGGGGGCGCCCCCCCAGAAGCCTCCATCCTGGCAGACTACCCGGCCTGCTTGCCCTTCCAGAGCACCTTGCATGCGGTTCTCAACCGTCACTGGCGCGTTGCCGCCTTGTCTCTGATGTCGGCATTGTTTGCCTTCCTTCCCGCCCTGGCTGGCGGCCTGTTTCTGGCATTAGAAGCTCCTCTGGGAAGTGGTAGGGTGCGTATGGTCCCAAACATGGCGCTATATGGCGTTGTACTCGCACTCCTGGTCCTGTACGTTGCATGTCTCGTGGCCACACTGCCATACCGCCACGACTTTCGACTGCCGCATGGTGTCACTAGCATTGCGGAAATTTTGAGCTTCTGTGCCAACGATGACCTTGCACGCGAGCCGGCGTTCAAATGGGTGCACAGCAAGGATGCTCTACGGTCTCGGCTTGGGATCAATAGCCGGTCAAATGCTTGCTCTCGCTGGATTTTTGCTACAGGCACTACCGGTGGTGGCCGGCACCTCGGCATACATCGCGTTCGCCGGTATACAGAGCTGACCAACCGGCCGAGCAGCCGACGGCCCCCGCTGACGAGGGGCTGATTCTGTGCTATTCCTGGCTTCCGGCAGGCTTCTGGCCGCGCCATTACCGTTTTACGTCTTTCTTCGGGTTCTGTCTGGCGCATTGTTTGCATGGTATGGTGTTGGGGAATGATTTGTGATGGCCACATGGCATAGACGGCTATACTGAATGTCGTGTTTTTACGACTTGACGAGTCAGATAGAGACGATTCACGACAGCTTTATGTTTTTACAATGCGTATCTTCTTGACCTCAACAACATTGCAAACAGTCTTGGCCTGTCTAGGGTGCCTCTCAGGGCCAGACGCCTGATGAGCAGACACAACGAGTGCTTCTATCAGGACCAGGATCGACCCAGCCGCTCTGCTTTGCCTGGATCGGGACACCTTCAGCGAGCATGCCGTGTGCAGCTCTATCGCGACCTGTTTGGCACAACACTGCACAAACGGGACGCCGGTGCGTGTGCTACAAGTAAAATCTCTTTCCGCCGCTCGAGATGGCCAAGCGAGGACATAGCTAAAGGGGGTAGAGCACCATCGATTGTGTATCCTACCAGGCCCCAGGCAGTAACACAGTCCTGCTTCGATCTGCAGTGTGCCTCCTCCATTACCCGTTATCGTTGATTCGTATTACTCTATCAGCCATCGCAACAAGTTTTCCGATGGCGGTTGTTCGTGCATGCTTTTCTGCTCGACAGTTCCAAAAAGGGCGACGTGGAACGAATACGTCCTCTTGCTGTGACTTGCCGTGGGAGGGGATTCTTGTGATTCCCGAAAATAACTCCTTCCCGGAGCCCCCAGAACATACGACTATGCAGAAGCGGGATGGCGGTTTTCCACTCATGCATCCCATGCTATGAGATTCGGAGCTCATCAACCTCCGTCCCAGTCACCAGATCAACCCCATCCGCTATTCTGATTTGTCGCTATCCTGAGCTGGGTGTGCCCGTATGACAACAAGGACCGAGGACATGGCTGTATGGCTGCCGGCATGCGCTCTGCCAACGGGACACTATCCTTGCATTGCATTCTCGGCGTATCCACCGCTCCGCGAGCAATGAGCGTTCTGCGGCAATAGCAGAAACAGATAATGGACGGAAGCATCAGTAACGACGACACCCGAACCAACACCGCAGAGACCCAGGACGGATGTACAGTAGCGCCAGTCCCGAGGCTCCTAGTCAGAGTCAGTATACCGACCTCGGTCCACTTCCATCCTCACCAGCCTTCCTTCTGGGCTCATCTCTTTCATTTTGACCCGTGTGCTCATTCTGGCTTCTGTTGTCATACACCGCCTCCCTGCATATCGCGCGAGACGAAATGGACGGCTGTGTCGAATACGCCTGTGCTTCTCAGGGTGCTGGCCAGCGAGTCTGTTGAACCGGGCAGTGGCCGAGGGGACAGGCAGAGAGGGACATGACACTGCGTTGTGGGTAGGCCTTCTTCTGGCAGCACGATCTTGTTTGGCCGAGGCGAGATCCTTTATATTTCGAGCCCCAGCAATCCAAGACCATGGAAATCTCCCTCTGACACACTTTCTTACACGTCGCCTTGAAATAAGGATATCCGTCTAGACCACAGGCAGAGCAGCCACCTATTGGCCTACCTTGACCAGCAAGATCCGTGGAGGATTCCCTTCCCGTCTCTAGCAACAACAGCAATCTGGTTTCTCTCTGCTTCTGTGTCGGAGGCACCCTATCTGGAATTGTCTACATTCGACGCAGGACAGCGTGACAAACCCCCAATATGACAACCGCAACACCCACCAAAGATGGCACCCAGAAGCCAATGCTAGATATTGACTTCATCGGTCAAGCCATGGTCTTCATCCCGTCTGAGCGATGCACAATTTCTTGCGGCACCGTATGTGTCGACCCCCGCGCCTCTAAGGTGCTGATTATATTCAACAGACGCCTCGGTATTTGGCAGTTGCCCAAGGGCCGCAAGAACATTGGCGAGTGCCTGCAGTCTGCCGCACTGCGTGAGACGTATGAGGAAACAGGCGTGCACGCCACGCTTTTCCCGCTCAAGATCCGCACTCGCTCCACCCAGTCATCAGTTGCTACCACTGCAGCTGTAGACACGGAAAATGCAGCCATCGTCCGAGAACCTACGACATCTGCGACACCAATCTTGCCATCCGCAAACCCGGACCTTGCCAGCGGCACGGATACCATATTGGCATCGTGCAGGACGACAGACCTAGATGTACATGTAAATGGCCCGCACACACCCACATCAAGTCATAACACAACGCCTACAACCGAGCACGATACACCGGACCGTGCCACATCTCTCACCGGAGCCGCCTCTGCGGTTACGGCGACCGACCCAAAGGTGACGTGCAACCTCTTGAACAACGAGTTGATCGGCATCGTACAGTATCCCGACCTGCAGGCAGCGACACTAGACACTACCAAGACGGTGTTTTTTTATGCGGCCTTGGCTGACTCGACGGCACCATTAGGACCGGGTGCGCGGGAGGACCATGAAGACCTGATGGCTGAGTGGGTGGGCTTTGGGGAGGCGGGCAAGCGCCTCCGCTTCCGCCCGGAGCAGGAGGCCGTGTGCAAATTAGAAGACGATATGAAGCGGTGAGGGATCGTTTCCGTCGCTAGTGTAATCCGTACGGAGTGCTCCGTAATAATTGATCGCAAATACAGAATCGAAGCAGTCAGCTGATAATAACCACGTGACAGAGCACGTTTCATTACGTAAGTCGACTCATATTTCGCACGCCCCACATGCCCTGTCGTCTTTCCCGCAACAGGCATAGTGCGAATGTCGTGATCGATGCCATCAAATAGTCGAATAAATTTGCAGCCGGGGCGATGGCGCAATCGACTCCCAGTTCGACGATGCTTGCGCCTTATTAATTATTCGCACTGTCTTTTTATGGCCAAGCCATAGTGTGGATACAGTGCGTCTTGCTACTCCGGCGAGCTCGCCATCTCGTCTCGTTCTCCCTTCCACATTAATAATGGCGACCCGTCTCGAAGGTACGAGTATCGCTGTTTGCCGCACATGTCATAGAAACGACGTAAACGGACATCACGGGAGCAGCGGTCCAGGACTGGTCAGCGTGCTTGTTACCTATCGAGGAGGGCAAAAATCGCCGGAAACTGTCGAGCAAAGCTTTTTAGACTGGCTACAGCTTTATAATCGATACCATGCAAATGCCGTCAGACATCCGGCAATGCCATACTCTGTAGCCGTTGGGTCTCCAGCCAAGTCGACCCTTATATAGCCCATTGTCCCCCCTCCACCCACTTTCTCTTCCCTGTCCCTTCCTCTCAGCTCTATCCCAGGTCTCAAGCACTGTTCTTCCGCAATACCGTCACGGTTGACAGCCCCTGCAACATCCACTTTGGTCCTCGTCCTCTTCTTACTTAAGAAAACAGCCCATCTCGTCACATACCTTCTCGCAGGTATATCTCGCTGCCTAGCCACGTTTCCAGTCTGCCTTACCCCCCCCTCAGACTCCTGTCGTCTTTCTTTCATCAATTCATACACCAACAACCATGGCTGTTGAATCCTACGTGCAGTCTCCGTCGGCACCGCAGCCCGTGCCGACAACAAGCGCCCTCTCCAATCACCTAGAGGCCACCGAGAGCTCAAAGCAATCAGACGATGCTGCTTCCGTCGAGTCTGGTTATGGCTCAGGCGCCTCGTCCGCATCTGCGTCGACTGCACGACTGCCCCGTGTGAGCCTGACGGTGGAACACTTACGCCACCTGAACAAGCAACTGGAGAGTATGGAGCCCATGGATGTCCTGCGCTTCGTCAAGATCTTCTTCCCCAAGCTGTATCAGACTACAGCGTTCGGCCTGACTGGCCTGGCGACGATCGACATGTTGTCCAAGCTAGAGCAGGAAGGCCAAAGCGACAACTCGCAACGCATCGATCTTATCTTCCTAGACACGTTGTACCATTTTCAAGAGACCTACGACCTGGTTGACCGGGTGCAAGCCCGGTACACAGGCCTGACAATTCATACCTTCAAGCCGGACGGCTTCGAGACCGCTGCCGAGTTCGAGACCGCTTACGGCCGCCTGTACGAGGTGTCGGAGGAGATGTATGATTACCTGGCCAAAGTGGAACCGCAAGAGCGTGCGTACGACCGCCTTGACGTCGTGGCCGTGCTCACGGGTCGTCGTCGCTCGCAGGGCGGCCAGCGTGGCCAGCTCGACATCATCGAGGTGGACGCCGAGCGTGGCATCTTCAAGATCAACCCATTGGCCAACTGGTCCTTCGGCCAGGTCCAAGCGTATATTCGCGAACACAATGTTCCCTATAACGCATTGCTGGACCGCGGTTACAAATCCATCGGCGACTGGCATTCGACTGTTCCCGTAGGCGAGGGTGAAGACGAGCGTGCTGGCCGCTGGAAGGGCCGCGACAAAACGGAGTGCGGCATCCACAACAAGCAATCCAGATACAACAAATATGCTGCCGACCCTATTGTGCAGGCCAGCTTCATTTTGTCGGCCGAACCCGCCACGGACCTGGCTGCATGATTGTTATTGTCGATTAATACGTGGGGAACACCCCGACGAGCATATCGTTCAGAAGCAGCACGACACGAAAGAGCTTGCATACCTTCAAACATTAGGCGTTTGGGAAAAGGCGGAACCAGGATTTATTGGAGGAACCATATTGCCCAGGAAATGGAGCACGCGATGTATTTATCGGAAGCGATGACTTTTATTGAGAAAAGAAGGAAATGGATTATCTGGATTGAGAAGCGTAGTGGGATATACGAATATAAAAATAACAGGGTTCATTACGGTATTGTGTGAGGGGTATCTTCCACGTGATTTGCAGTCGCAAGCAGTCGTTCATTATGCCAGGCCATGCTCGTGCAGCAGATCGCCAATGGCCGTGCCATCCAGCTTGCTGACCAGGAACTGCCGCAGGCGCTCGGGAAGCCATGTCACCACCTCCTTGTGGTCCCGAAGACTGATGGTGGCGTCCAACAGCGTGCGAATGTCGTACGTTGAGCCAAACACCTCAGGGATGCCGCGATCGACATTCATCAACTGGTAGGTAGCCTGCATTCCCGTCCGCACCGAGTACTCAGTCGTGAATATGGTATCCATGGTACCGGTCTCGGCGAATTGGCCCAGGAAGGCAAAGTTTGCTGCTCCCTTGGGCACTACATCTGGTCGGTCCCCAGCGGCACGCGGCATGAAAAACGCCGTCACATACGGCATCATGACGGGGACGCATCGGGCTGCTTCAGCTGCCAGCGTAGGAATGTCCTCGGGCGGCACACCTAGATGGTACAGCCACTCTTGAGTGATCTCCGCGCCGGTACATTCCTTCATGGGTTTCTTCACGAAGTCGCCCGGCTTTTCTACCAGAAGGCCGTATACCCAGATGACCAATTGGCCCTCCTTTTGCTTCTTGAAGTGCGGCTGGCGGTTGATGGTCCAACTGAGTACCCAGGCAGAGTCTCTTGCCGTGACGATGCCGCCTGTGACGACACGGCCGCTGAACGGATCGCGTTTGCATATTTTCTGGATGAAAGGTGGGATACGGTTGTCGAGGGTCGTCACCGTTGCGCTCTCCCACTGCGTCTCGGGGATGTGGGCACCAAATACGTCTGGGTGACCAAACGCCGGGTCCTTGGCCGCAATGCGTCGCCAGAGATCCCACGCCGGCGCCGGACCATCGCGAACGCGCGCCACGGTGTGCTGGTCACCAAGGTCCGAATTCTCTGTCAGAGATCCGATGGTGGTGAAGACGTAGTCCTCCTGGCCCAGGTTGATGCTGTCGTCTTGTCTATCCAATGTGCAATGGATGCAGGTTGCCTGTTTGCTGCCATCGTCGCCGTGTGCGAAGTCGATATCGTGTACGGTGGTCTTGTATTGGAAGCGGACGTTATGGTCCTGCAGGTATTTGATGAGAGGCAGCACCAGCGATTCGTACTGGTTGTACTTGGTGAATTTGAGCGTGCTGAAGTCGGGCATGCCGCTGATATGGCTGACGAAGCGGTGCAGGTACAGCTTCATTTCCAGTGCAGAGTGCCACTCTTCAAAGGCGAACATGGTGCGCCAGTACAGCCAGAAGTTGCTGCGGAAGAAATCCTCGGTGAAGACCTCGTTGATCCGCTTGGTCTCGGCCTCCTTGCGCGAGGACAGAAAGAGCCGCATGATCTCCCTTTGGGCCTTGTCCGACAGAGTGAACAGGCCGTTTGTGCCGGCATCTTGGCCCTGGTTAATGGTCGCCCTCTGTAGAGAGGAGTTCGGATCGTGCTTGTTGAGCCAGTAAAACTCATCGAGCACGCTGGCATTGGGCACCTCGAGCGAAGGGATGGAGCGGAACAGGTCCCAGAGGCATTCAAAATGCTCCTCCATCTCGCGTCCTCCGCGAATCACGAAGCCCTTCTCGGGCTCGTCCATACCGTCCAGCGCACCGCCAGGAATTTTGAGCTCGTCGAGAATAGTGATGTTCTCGCCCGGCATCTGAGCATCTCGCACGAGGAAAACAGCTGCTGACAGGCCGGCCAAGCCGCTTCCAATAATCCATACCTTCTTTTTGTCTATTCCTGCGGACTTGAGGGGGCGTGCGAACGCCTCATAGTTCCCGTGGCTGTAGTACATTGCGAGCAGGCTGTCTAAGTTTGTATTTGTGTCTGGCGCCTCCCAACACAGATGGAGAGACGGCGGTCTGCGAGCAGGAACTTATATTGCCGATTTGGTCAACGCTTAAGACGAGCTAATACTCATAGGTGAATGCCTTTGTGGCTTGTGCAAATGAATCTCATGATTCTAAAGGATTCCAATGCTGGTAGATCAGGCTAGAGTACGATAGCAGCATGCCGAGGTACTCGTACTCTTGGGCATTCGTCGAAGACAAACGAGTAGACTCGCACTATCAATTGTACTCGCACATCAACTCGAATATGTCCCGGTCCTGAAGCAGACAGTGGGACCACCAGCCCGTGACAACAAACTCGGGAGACAAAGCAGATGCTCGAGCACGTGATGAGTCAGCCCGTTCGATTGAGAGGGCTTCCTGACTGGACGCGAACATGGACGGTTTTAGGCACATCCTCTGTGCCGTAGGGACAGTCAAGTCCGAACCAATATTGGCCTGCAGCTGACAGCACCCAGAAATCACGACCGGCTGTTCACTGCCGTTCAAAGCCGTACGAAGAACCGCGGCCTGCGACTTCTGCCCCAAATCACCCCAAAATTTATTATCTGTAAAACCCCTCTTTTCTGGACAGGGCAGTTAATTGCACACAACGGATGCGTCATTCTGTCTTGCCACGCTTACCTGGGCTCACCTGGTTTTTACCGTCGACGCTTCCACAGAGAACCTCTACGCCCGCAATTGTCGCCCCCTTCAAGCTTCTCGGTAACGGGATATTGTCAAGGACACTCAGACAGTAGGTGCTCGCAATATGCATCGCATCGCCAGGCTCTCGGCAGCACCTCGAGGCATCTTGCTAACCTTGAAGACCCACTGTGTCTCCCGATCGGTTTCGCCAGATATCCGACAGTTATGTCTCCGTCTAGCTCACAAGAGGCAGCTTCGGCCACCCTCTCGGACGAGGACCGCTATTTTAACTCCAACCCACCGCCGAAATGCCTAGACGAGCACATGGCTTTGGTGAACAAGTTTCTTGACAAGCATGCCAAGGCGAACCGGCGCGTGGTGCTTGTCACTTCTGGAGGCACCACGGTACAGCACCAATGGCCCTTTATCGCCTCTTTGTCGCCCTGCACCTCTACTGACGGAGCCCGTTCTAGGTGCCGCTTGAGAGGCAAACAGTACGCTTCATTGACAACTTCTCGGCCGGGACGCGTGGCGCCACCAGCGCCGAGTACTTCTTGGACGACAAGGCCGACTATGCCGTGATTTTCTTGCACCGGCAGTTTAGGTAGGCTGCTTGCAGCCAGTCCCTCCCCGAGTGCTTCAATACCGGCTGACAGGCCTCGCGTTGTTAGCCTGCAGCCGTACAGCCGACACTACTCTCATGCAACAGACGGGTTTTTGGATTTCTTGACAGAAGATGAGCACGGCATCCGGGCTCGCGACCAGGATGCTACCGCCATGTTGAGTGTCTTGCGCCGTTACCGTGCCGCCCGTGATCGCTTGTTGGCCCTGCCGTTCGTCACCATTACCGACTACTTGTTCGAATTGCGGGCTATTAGCCGCGCTATGCACCGTGTCGGATCCAACGGCCTGCTCTACTTAGCCGCTGCCGTCTCCGACTTTTTCCTTCCTGTTTGTCTCTCCGAGCTGCTCTCTATCTTGCCTCCTGGACACTGACGTTCTGCAGCCCGAGCGGATGTCCGAACATAAGATCCAGAGCACCGACATTCAAGTGGACTCGGAGAAGTCTGCGGCTCGGAATGAAGAGGAGGAGGAGACGTTTGACAACTTCGATTCGTATGTAACCCCAATACGGCAATACTGTCGGTAGTGTGGTGCAGTCATTCTGACCGTGGCACAGGTCCCCGAAAATCCCCAGAAGCAAGCGACTCGTCATTGACCTGGACCCAGTTCCCAAGTTCCTCAAAAACCTCGTTGACAATTGGTCACCACAGTGCATGGTTATCTCTTTCAAGCTGGAGACCGACCCACGGCTGCTTATTGTCAAAGCAAAGGGTGCTTTGGACCGGTACCAACACAATCTTGTGATTGGAAACCTCCTGGCTACGCGCAAGCATGAGGTGGTGTTCGTGACCCCCGACGCCGTCGACTGGCTTCGATTGACCGAAAAGGAAGTCGCTGCCAACAATGAGATCGAGGGCCGTATTGTCCCTCAGGTCGTTTCTCTCCATGACAAACACATCCAGCATGTGCAAAAGCAGAGGGGGTTGTGAAAAACACCCCAACCCCCCGCCCAGGCATTGTGTATTCGGGGTGATAGGTAAGAAATGGAACGTTGCACTATGTGCTCGCTACATTTTGACCAGGAAAATAGACGGCGCGAGCCGAAGACGGTGACCATTGCGAGGACTGCTGTTGTATACTTTTCGTAGGATAAACCAGACAAGATAGCAGCATGAGCTATCTAATTATCAATAGAGCACATCATAAAAAGTCTGCCAGATATTGTACAGGCATTGGATTTCGCCGTACCAGCACTTCCATACCCATAACGTCGAACGCATCAAACACTGCTGTCAGACCCTGCCAACAGGAAAGAAGTGTAGACAGAAACTCTATACATTTCATTACATTTATGAAAGGGCCTGCTCTTGCCAAACGCCTCCCCAATGTTGGTACAAACTGTCATAAGGTCACAACGTGACAACGCCCATAAAGTCCAGCCCAAGAGCGACGAGTCTGTGGCCAGTACCAGAAAACAAGCAAAAGCAAACACGCCCATCGCCTTTACACGGCACGGTAGTTTTGCAATAGTAATATAGATGGGGCCTAGCGCACTTTGCGCCTGAACACAATGCGTCCCCTCCGCTTCATATCTACTGCGTCTTTTTCCTGGGGTTCTCGGACTGTACTGGCGACTTGAGTGCAAAGAAGACCAGGGCGCTGACAGCAGTGATTCCAACGGCACCAGCACCATAGGCAACTGTACGACCCGCCCACCAGTATACGGTAGTGAAGAGTATTGGCCCAAGAGCCCGTCCTATCTGGCCCCAGGAACGCAGGGCGCCCAGCTTGCTGCCTCGCTCGCCAGAGTGAGCCTCGAAGCTACTGAGAGCATTGAGGCCGGTGACGACAGTGGCAGATGTGGTAGCAAGACACGCGGCGGCTAGGTAAAGGGTCGTAGTCGTAGTGAGACTGCCCAACAACAAGAAAGCGGCCAGGCAAGCAAGCACTCCGATGCGTATGGATAGCAGGGGGGGTAGGCGTCGTGTGACGCCGCCCTGAAGCACCGAGGCCACCAATCCAACAAAACCGAGCAGGCGGCCGTTCTTGGCTGACCCGTAGCCGAATAGGTCAAACGTCATGAAGGGCAGCGAGAACTCCATCCCGGAAAAGAAAAGAAGGAAGGCAAAATGGACCAAGTTGAGCATGAAGTGAGAGTTGGTACGTGTGATAGTCGGACTTGGCGACTTCTGCTCTGCCGACTTGCCGTTCTTTTCGCTCTTATCATTGTCTGCTAGCTTCCTGTCTGCTGCCTTCCTGGTCTTGTCCGGCAGCGTCTCCGGCAGAGAGGTGTAAAGGTAGACGGTCTCTGTGACAATCAGACAGAGGGAGAAGCCAGCGGCAATAGCGAATGGGTTTGCTTTGAATGTATCGATGGAACTCAGCCAGGCGCCGAGTGCAGGTCCAAACGTGAACGCCACAGAAAAGCATACTCCGATGAGAGCCATAGTCGAGCCACGGCTGACATCGTCGGATATGTCGGTCGCGATAGCCATGGCCATCTGTACGTTGCCCTCGGATAAGCCACCGATCACACGAGACAGTAAGAACGTGCGGAAGTCGACAGCCACAACCCACAACAAGACAGACACGATGTTGCCAGCCATGCTAGCTAGCAGTGCCGTGCGCCTGCCATGGCGGTCGGAAAGACGGCCGATAACAGGGGAAGCAATTGCCTGTAAGAATCTTCAACCCCCCAGAATGAGTTAGCTCTGCGAGCAAGCATTCTGCTTATATTTATACGGGCCGGGATTCATACGAAAACAGGCTCCCTAGTGCGCCGCCCAGCAGCACAATATCATAGCGAGAGTCGATAGGTCGTGCAAACGACGTCTTGTACGCATTTAGATAGTCGAAAACGGTACTTAGTTGCGTGGGCTTTTGGCGATAGAACTCGAGCAGGCTAGGGAACAGAGGAAGGATGAAAGTGAAGGATATCTGGCTGGCTGTTAGCTGATGTCGGGTGGTCGAGAAACACAGAAGTTCAACATACCAAATCAAGAAGAAGCGAAACGACGATGACCTTTAGAACCTTCTTTCGCGTCGCCGCATCGACCGGACCTGCCATTCCTTACGTCTGTGCCTACGATTGGTGAGTAGGCTTCACAAAGCAAGATTGAGAGAAGCAAAGGACTCGTCGCGGACAGATCAGGGACTTCGAAGAGCTGGGACGGGGCGAGAAACAAAAACAGTAAACAGAATGAAGAGACCGTTCTTATATAAAGACCGGTAGCAGCATTGCCAATATTCAACTGCTTTGGCTGCAATGTCTAGTGTCGCGCTTTGTCTGGCGATCCTGACTAATACTATGTACCGGTGTTATGGCCACCGTGTTTCAACATCAGCCCTCGTGGTTACAAAGCGCGCCTTCCCGAATCAGCACAAGTTGTGGGAACGCGTTCACATCCGCTGATTAATACGCTATTTTTGTACTCGTAAAGAAGTTTGAAGGCCGCTTACGAGTAAGTCAACTCTACGAGTACGACATACGAGTGACATCCGGACTGCTGCTTTCGCTTGCTCGACGTGGGCTGCCGAGACATTCCCTACGTTGCTGTACCGAACTATGCTGGAGACGGCAGGAGGAGAGGGGCAATTCGCGTAGGAGCACAAACTAATAATAGATTTCGGCGCAAGTTTACTCGCAAATGAACGGTCTTTCCAGGCCACAAAGTCCCCGTCAAGAGCAGCACTAGCACGCTTTCAGTCTTTATAAGCAAGAAGGCCGGCGGTGCATTCGCCGACAAAGACACATCTGACAACGGTGCGGCGGCTTTACCCTCGATCTCCGCCGTTGTTGGATCTTGCCAGGGTTGGCAAATCAATTTAGTATTTTAGTATTATTTTTATTCTCATTGATTGATTTAGTAAGGCTCATACGGAGTATAATCAACCAATTAAAATGGTACAGGCTTTAAAGAAATTAAATCACATTAATTCAGTACTAATTCAGTACTATTTAATTTTTAAAACCTTAAATCAATATATTTATTGATTTAGTAAAGAACTGTGAAAGACAATTTAGTACTCCGTACTCCGTACGGAGTATAGACTCTGAATTAGTTGATTGATTTGCCAACCCTGGATCTTGCTAAGTGTCACGCTGACTAACGATAGAGACAACGGAGTTGAGCTTCCCTCTGCAGCACACACTGGCCGTTTAATCCATCCTTAATGCGTCCCACTCTTGCAGCACAACCACCAGGAGACCTCCTGGCTTCAAGGCCCACCGCATCAGAATGAGTTTAATAGGTGTTAATGCCCAAGACGGTCTTTGCAGCACGTAGGGCTCTCCCGTTGCTTGAAATTGAGTGATGCAAACCTATGACAACTCATATTGATACTCCGTACTCCATTCAGACACGTCTCAGCTATGGTGGGTTTATTCTTCACCCTTCCTCGTCATCCACATCTTCGATAGTGACCTCGCGAGGCCGTGAAACTATCGTCGTCAGGATTTCACCTGGATGTCTCCCTTGTGCTCTTTCCGTGTTCGTACTTGCATTATCACTGACACTTGCACCGCGCACAGCAGACACAGAGGATTGCAAGTAGCCCTCCTTTTCCAACCGGTCAGCTTCTTCTGGCTCTAGAAGAGTTCCGCTTTTGCCGCGTACTTTGTCGAGCTTTCGTTGCACTACCGCAGGCACAAATGCAGCCACAGCTTCCTTGTGCAGGTCTCTGAGCACCGGCTTTGCTTCATAGACAGTCTTGACCTCGATTGGTTTCGCTTGCGGTTTGGCAGGCGTAGTACGGGGATTGGCCGACGTCGCTTCCTTGCCTGTGTCATCGTGGTCATTGCCCTGACCCTTTCCGCGGCTCTCACCCAGAGGCTCCTTGTTTGCATTCCGCTTTGCCCGCCGTTTGGCATACCATTTGTCGAGGATCTCTTTCGGGATAGGGGGCGGTGTGTCGCGGGGCATGGGGATGCTTCGTACGTCTTCTGGCACATCGTCGTCGGTACTGCTCTCTTCATCATACCTTCTCCTCTTCCCTAGAACATCTCCATGGCCACGTCCACGATCTGGACCCCCACCAGTCCGACCAAACGTTGGTGCCCTTTCTCCTAAGGCTTCCCGCGCTTTGGTCACCGCTTTCAGTTCCTTTTCCAGGCCCTCTAGCACTTGCGTATCATGACTTGTCAACTTTCCACCACCGTCGGTTAGTTCCTTGTAGTCGTCAATCTGCTTCCGTATTCTTTCGGGGTTCTTCTTTGCCAGTCGCTCATTGCGTGCTGCTGTCGCTTCCGCCTTTCCTGTGAACGACACCGGCCTGTTAACAGTCCGAAGCATAAAACTTGTGCTATAATCGGTGGACATACCCTTTCTGATGTCTTTGGCTTTATCAGCCTTCCGCTGAGCCGCGACAGGGTTGTAGTTTCGCTCTTTCGCCATAATTTCGACTTACAAGCTCACTTTGCAGTACGGGGAAAGGTCAACGAGATATGAAAAGGAACGACTGCTTATCGGAATCACGAGACTGGAATCACATGATTGCGGAAGTAACGGTCACGTGATGTAGCTTCGCCTGGCCAAAACTTAACTTACATCCGATACTTCTCCGGCATGAAGCCGACAAGATGCAAAGGGGAAGAGTTGCTAAGGGAGGAAAAAGGGAGGGGCAGAGGCGGGAATGGTATACTCGTACGAGTACGTCTGGGAAGCCTCACAATTACGCACTCGGGACCGATCTTCTGCGGTTCTGTCCTCTTTGATATGTCTGGTCGCAGGATGCTGTGTGGGCTCTCTGCAAGATTTAGATCCGATATTGTGACTTGTATCCTTGCATGCGGGGCTGCTATCTGCTCATATGACATCTGGTGATCAACGTGACATTCGGCTCTCGCTACCAAATGGCACAATAATTAGACACGAGCAAGGTCTGAGCATTGTCTCACCACACCGGTGGCCATGTTCCAGTCGCCCTTCTCGCTGCCCTCCCTTGCATATGCAGTTATTCTATTTCGTTTTCAAATAATCTGTAATCCGTACACTTTCCAAGACACGCTGTACTCCGTAGAGACAGTAATCATACAGTGTAGAAAGACTCATTCAGTGTTGGAGGTCGAAATCTTGTTCGAGGGTCCGACTATTACGTCGCTTAGCCCTTTTCCCTCTCAGTACTCTGCATGCGGGCATGCTTTCATAACTAGACAACGGAGCTCCGAAGGAAACGCATGGTCGGTCCTAGCCGCCACCTCCGCTTATAATCTCATAGTAATCATTAATACAGAATCTCGTCAACGAAGGCCAAAGAATCAAAGGCGATAATTCCATAATATCGTAGAAGCCGAATGGTCACGGCCAAAACATGTTCCATTATTGCTCATTCCGACTGCGTACCAAACAGTATACCACCCCGGCGCCGTGAATGCTGTCGCGTCCAATCGAGGGTTGGACAAAAACAAGTGAAAGTAATGGACGGCAGTGTCCACTCAATGGCTTCGCCGAACAAACATTCGAGTCAACAATGGACCACGCTGTCGTGCATGGTCACTGGATGTTCGGGGAGAATCCGGTCGGTACTCGACGTCAACGCCATTGGTTATATCGCCACCAGATGCAGTAGCAATTGCGGAAAGACTGGTTATATTCGCACCCGCCGTGGCAGCCACAGAGTAGGACGAAGACGTGCTGTGGTTCTTCTTCCTCGTGCTGTAGTTGCCAAAGTCCACGGCCTTTGTGGTGGCAGAATCTCTAGAGCCAGCGTACGGGTTTGCGATGCTTTCATGGGTGCCATATCCGAGGGCTGGTATCTCACTGCTTCGGGCACGCCGCGTGAACAGGTTGCGAACAAACTGACGCACCGTATCACCTTCGTCGTCCGAGTCGTCCTCGAATATAGACACGTGAGGGGCCCCAAACTGCGGAGTGGGAGGTAACGGCTCGTCTAGCCGCTCAGCGTTCTCCCACAGAGACTTCGATTTTGAGTGCTTCGAGGCTCTCGGTTCATTACATCCAGCGCTAGATGCATAAACAATACCGGAAGACGTTGAGACCACGGTGTCACAGGCGGACGGTGATGAGTGAGCGCGAGACCGAGCACGTAGGTTGCCTAGCGACTTGTGCGTCCGTGACATCTTCAGCCGCTCGCCTTGCTGTCCTGGTTGCCGTGGGAAGTGGCGTAGAAGCTGTTTATGGCGTTCGATCTCATCTTCCCATCTGCCAGGTGGTAGTTGCTGCGGCTGTTGCGAGGTATGCTTGCTTTTTCGTGAAGGCGCTTGGATTCGTTCCCTGGCCCCAAGATTTGCGGACGCTCGTTCTGCTCGCAGAGGAGGCGGAGGCGGCGGCATAGTCGGATGTGGGGGAGGCGCCCGGACAGCTGCGGTGGCCGGGTCTTTCGATATAACTGGACTCGAAGGAGCATGGTTTGCAGGGCTTGCTGGAAACATGGGGGAGAATTTCGGGAGGAGAGGCAGAGGAGGGATGGAGTCTGGAAGAGGCGCGGCCAGATCCCGTAACTGGGGAAGCGAACGGGTTGCTTCTTTATTCAAAGACCGACGTAGGGTTGCTGATGACGGGGACGCTATTCGAGGCTGCTGGTTCAAGCACTCTCGGATTGGCAGGGGAGGCAGTGGAGAGAGCTTTGCCTTCGGGGGTTGAGGGAAAGGTGAGTACGTAGCCAGTCTTTGCTGCCTTTGCTGCCTTCGCTGGTGCAGGGGAGACTCCATAGTTCCGACCTGGGAAGCTGCACAAGCAAGAGGAGTGCAGCCGGTTTCTGGCACTCCTTCTGGCTTTGTATCGTGGGTTGACTGCACATGATGACGTCCGCAGAGCTCCTCTTCCTCGGGCACCGCCGACTTGATAGGCGTGTTGCGAAAGCGAGTGGAAATGGACCGAGACATGGCATGACCTGATCTCGGCACTCGACCAGGAACCTGGGCCTGCGATGCCCTTGTCGGGGATGTTATCGCACGGGAGCCAGACGTCGTCCGCGACGACATTCGTTCGGGTGGGGGCAGCTGAAGAAGCTGTTCATCGGGAGGAGGCGAAGTTGGCGATGCAGATCCAGGCGTGGTAGATGTTGACCAAGAATACGCACGATCGGTCGGAGGGGTGCTGGACGATGCGGCTGAGCTGACACTGCTTTCACTGTCTCGCCTTGCTACTGAAGACATGGCGTCTTCTTCCGCTGAGCCTGGGTACCCCTTGGCACTCTCACGGCGAGACGCACCTGTGTCGTTTAGCGTTCCTGCTTCCCACCATGAATCCCAACCGTTGCTGGCGGGATCAGCAGGCGTTTGGGGGCGGAGGGACTGCGATTGTGGCCGGCTGAGGCTGCCAGGGACGGTACTGTTCTCCGCGATGTCGGCCGTGCGACGGTCCTGCTGTGCCATGCAGATGTATCCATCCAAGGCCGAGACAGCACCCGAAGATATGGCGTATCGATGGTGTGCCTTGCCGGCTGTCTGTGTGTGCTGCATTTCAAACTTTGCTGACTGGACGTATGAAGTCGTGTTGCGTATGGTATACCGAGGCAATGGAAGTTGTCATGTGGAGGCACCAGACCAAGCAGACAGAACAATGTCACTTGGCATCGACGTGAAGAACAAGGACGGCTTGCTTGGCTCAGACCGAACCTGGGCCTGGCGATAAAATCAGGTGGAAGAGGGACAACATGGGATAAAGAATTCGAGAGAAGCCGGGAGCAGATGCTGACCACCTTAAAACAGGGATTGAAAGGACTAAAATGGAGAAGGAGAGGAGGGTGCCCAGATTCGAGATGGTCCAGAAAGGCTTCTTGAGAGGAGCCAATGTCTTAAGTGCAAAGGCGGTAGGGTAGGTCAGACAGAAAAACAAACAAGAAAGCTTCCTGTGCGTAGCCTCCACAAATGTATCAATTTTGCAGCATCTAGCCTGCAGGCACGGAGCGACACATACACTGTACGCATGGCAATGTAAACACAGACGGCAGGAATGCAGGCTCTTGCAACCAGGTCTGCCAGCCGGAGGTCGGCCGTGGACTCGGGAGAACGGAGAGGGAGAGAATCAGGAGTGATAATGTCCCCTTGCCTGTCATGTGGCAATCCGAATTCTCCGACTTCTCTGTCCCCCTCTCTCTGCCTGCCGGTCCACGGCCGAGCGAGAAGTGACGAGCAATGCAAGCAGTGCAGGCAGTGCAAGCAGTGCACGCTGCGGCAGGGATTCTCGTGTGGTCCCAGCTTTCTGTGGACTGGAGGTCCTCGCCATCCCTGGCGACCCGGTCGATCTGGGCTTCATTGCCGGGCCCACCATTCGGGCGGGTCTTCTTCTGAGACTGGTACGCGCAAGGGCAAATCAAGGATGGTGAGGGCCTGGTGAGGGCAGTGCGTGTGGGCCTTCAAGACAAGGTGGAGGCCTAGAGGCGAGTTGGGTGGGGATTGTGACTCTCAGGTATGAGGGAGCGTTGCTCCACGAGCGCTGGTTGTCCTCGTAAGCAGGGCAAAATATAAGAGAAACAAGCAGAAGAAACGGCTAAAGATAACAAAAAATGGCCGGAGCCACACAGAACCAAGGGGACTGCCATGGCTCATCCGCACACGGTCGCGGGACGACGCATGCATTGCTTGCTGCAATTGCTGCAAAACACGCCTCTTAATGCTCCTGATAATTGGGCTGTGGTCGACTGTTCAGAGAGTCCGTCTTGACCGAGTGCCAAGCAAAGCATCCTGCCGCTCATGCTCGTGGATGTCGATAAAGCCAGACAGCCCGGTCGTGCGAGGTAAGGGGCGAGGCGGAGATCCTCGTACGAGTATGTCGTCCTCACAGAGCTCATAGAGGATCAGAAGCAACCTAGGGCGCATCTCACGCTGGAAAACGCGAAGACGGTGGCCGGGCAGTGAAACTAGTGGGGTACAGTGCTCGGGTGCGGGGCCTGGAGATCGCTACCTTGCACAGTGTACGGAGTATTGTGCGGCAACGAGAAGGAAGCAGCTGCTTGATGCAACATCAACAAGCAACGGTGTGAAACCTCGAAAACACAAGACCCTTCCAACCGGCCGAGACAGCAACATGGCGGTCTGTGCATTCGATTGCGAGATACTGATTGTCAATGGTTCTACTATGTACGGAGCAAGATACGTCGTCGAGTCTTGGTGGCTATCTGCTGTCAGCACAGCGTCCACTCGTAAAATACTACGAAACAGTCCAAAGCCTGCGCTGTGACTCTGATACGGGATGTGGGTGCAGGTTTCTCAGCGCATGCCGGTCCACCGATGCACCCCCCTATCTACTGTGAGGCTGGTTTTTCTTCTCCCTGCACCGCATTCTTACAGGCTGCCAAGTGTCTATCCACATCCCTGCATTGGCCGGTGGCGACCGAATCAGAGCAGGACCAACGGGTTGGCAAGGAGAGCTGGGGAAGAAATTGGGTGCTCTCCAGCTCCTGCAGGCCTCTCTCGCATGTCTACGGAGTACATAGTACTCGTACAATGCGCTCCCGGCCTAATTTTCAACCATGTGGCACCCCTGGAATGCAGGATACTCGTAAATGTAAGATATCTTCAGATGGCTGTTGCATAGCGACGTTGTTGTTGCTCGCAATTCCATCCAGGCCTTGCGTGAGCTAGTCATGCATGTCATGGCCCTTGGATTCTGCGAATCGCAAGGGCGGTTGGACGGTAACTGACAATGTATAACGCTATTGCGCATTCCTTAGCTCCCTTGTTTCCCACTTCATTGGCCGCGACATGCTCTAGACGCAGGGTCAGGTTTTCAAACGAGCAAAGCGTCTTACCCGCGACCTAAGATATACGATAACCCAGGTTGACAGAACACTGACATGCTCGCTTCTCTACCCAGTCCAATCTCTTCTCTCCCACCCTCGCCACCCCCACTTGCCTCCCTAAGCAAATGCAGCCTCCTGCATTGGACGATGGAGGCGGAGATGTAGACCCACTCGGTGCTGCCGAAGTCAATTTTCAGGAGATTCATTGCTCCTGGATTTGGAAGCCGGCGAGGCCTTACTTTTACAAATTATCCATGTCTCGCCGCCCACCGGTGATATTCTGTCGTTGCCGTGCAGAACGTGTCGTTGCTTTTGCCGCTGACCTGGCTTCTTGGCTAGCCGACGGCCTGCTGACTGTACCGTTTTGTGATAGCTGGGTTGGCCGGGACCTTTCGATCATTTGTGTCTTCTTAGCGGTAACATAAGATTATGGTTTATCGTATTTGTTTCTGTCCAGCTGTGTTGTTGGAGGGCTTCGGTCACTGACTAACAAATGATCCCCTAAAAGGAAAAGGCGCAGAAGGATACGAGTGAGCTGGATACAATCGAGACTCTGGAACGGCCTATAGTCTCGATGTACTCTGCTCGGCCAAGACCCGATAGCACTGGGACAAGAAACGCAAGCAGCCTCAGAGGAAACCTTAGTGATAAGATAGACAACGCATCGTGCGCCATGCCATGTCTTATATTGCTAGCTTCCTAATCCAAGTGCTAGCCCCCTCCCGGCCAAAAGGTAAAGGCTAGACCTCGGTGTGTACCACGAACCCGATGGTCAAACAAGCACGACGAGAACTCTGTATGGTGGTTCGCCAATAATGTCAGATACTCTGTACAGCTCGAGGCTAGAGCTGCTGACCTTAATATATCGTCAGGCGTCAGCCCGTATGGTATTCCTGTAGACTTGGTCAGCTCGCAGCTTTTCATATGAACGGGCTCATAACTAGACTGTAAGGTGCCAAACGAATCTGAAATCCAGCGATTTCGATAAGTGCCGTTCGTTTATAGTCTGCCAGCCTCATCTTGCTATGATTGTTGACGAAGCAAGCGGCCTTGTTTGGCGATGCCTCTTGAAGAGCAGCGCGTCACTAAGAAGGCTGGCTATATGTCACGGCTGGTTTGTATAATCGCTGAGTATCTGAGACCTAAACTTGCTGAATCGGGAGGGCGAAGACGAATACTATCTATATATGAATATGCAATTTGTTGTCGCCAATTGTGTCACCGTACGAGGGCTATGTCCTTGACGAAGAAGGTATGGAAGCCGCGCTCCAAAAGCACCCAGGTACGGGTCCGACGCATAATGAATACTGTCGAGACTATATACAGAAGCTGGACAGTATTGCGGACAGCTGTGCGTCTATCGTCGTTTGATGGCTGACACCGAAACGCGTCTATCGGCGTTCGTTTGGAAATCTCATCCGGCCCAGACAGCATTACATAAAGCGTCATCATTCATCATCAGCCGTGCCTTCTTGTAAGACGCAGAAGACTCAGACTGCAGAGCAGCCGCTTTTGTCTAGAACCTATCGAAGCGAGTATTCGAGTAGTAGCAGTGTAGTAAGCCGCCTCCGCCTTTTAGCGCCGTTGGCTCTCAGCACTATCTCAAGATACAATCCTAAGCTAGCCGGGATAAGTAGTTCTCCTATCGGCTATGACGGCGACGGTAGAATGGAAGAGGCAGCCTTGCCGGCTGAGAAGGTGCTAAAGACACGTTTTAATGCTGCACTGGATTCCGTGCATGACTGCCATTTTGACCCCAATCGAGATCCACCCCCTGTCCAGGTAGTGAGCGTTCGGCGCTCTAGCACCCGAGGCTTCGAGTATTTATGACACGAACTGCTCTGTTCGCACAGCCCCCCCACTAAAAACGGCCCTATATTGCCCTACGACTGACACCCGTGCGTAGGCGAGCCAGCTGTAGCCGAGCCTTCCCTACGCTTTTTCTTAGCCATTGCTACCGCTCGTTTTTTTCTGCCTTTTCTCCCCTCCTTTTCTCCCTGAGGTCCCTAGCCGATCGAATCTCGAATTATCGCAGTCGTGCCTCTGCGACACTATCGCTTTGCCCATATACGCGCCTCTCTCGCGCCCATCGCTACTCTCATGGAGTTCACCAACGCCTTCTTCGCTGGCGGCCAGCCCTTCCAGCAGTTCATCGGAATCCCCCCGCTGACGCCATCCCACTCCAATTCTGATGATTACAACAGGACATCTCCGCCGGTGAGTGTGGCCTTTTTCTTGTCCTTGTGCGAATAGTACATTTCTGTCGTCCTGCCTCTGTCTTGTCGGACCGACGGTGCGACTATTGAAGATCCGGACCGGCAGATGGCCTGAGGTGAGAAGTCTCCCTCTTTTTGTACCACGGCTGGCTTCTGGTTTCCTACCTCCTACGCGTATCCACTCCGCGCACTTAGCCTTGCTTTGGAAGCAATTTGCAATCAGCATGATCGACTGCAAGGCGCGTTTGTGCTCGCGAGCCTGTATGCGGACTACGACGTCGCTGTCGGCACGGCCAGCGATCACACGTGACCGGAACAGATGATGCCATGGAGAGCGAGACTATGGGCAAGAATGCGAAACACATCCTGGCACACCTCGCCGTTACCGGCTGCTGTTTCCGCTGATTGTACGGAGTATCCATTACTCATACGACATTGCTTAGGAGGGATTTCCTGATTTCCCTAACGATCAATTCCAACATTTTGACGGCTACGCTGCTCAATTTGCCGCGCAACCCGACGTTTTCCCCGGTCCTCCAACTCCGCCGGACCAGCATCAGCTTTCAGGCACTATTCAAAACAGTCAGCCTTCCCAGCCACAGTCCCTTTTGTCCCGACATCCATCTGCCGCCGCGGCCGCCGCCCTGCCCACCATCACACTCGATCCACACCGCCCTGTCGATGCCCTGTCCTTCACCAAGACCGAGCCCTCCGACGACGTCGCTTCACAACAGGCTCAACAGCAGGAGCAGAGTCGGAGAGCTGGCTCCAACTCGGACGAGGATGAGTTGACCCCTGCTCAGTCACGCCGCAAGGCACAGAACCGGGCTGCGTACGTCTTACTTCCTTCATTGCCTCCTGTGCTCTTGCTGTCCGAATCCAGCACGGGTACCTTCTCACCTCTGTTGCCATACTGACAATATTATACGTTGTAATCGTAGGCAACGAGCATTCCGTGAACGAAAAGAACGCCATGTCAAGGACCTCGAGGCTAAGCTGGCTTCGCTCGAGGCAGCCCAGCAACGAACGGCCACAGAAAACGAGAGGCTGAAGCAAGATTTACAAAAGGTCAGCACCGAAAACGAGATACTGCGAGCAACGTCATCGTTGCAGGCTGCCGCCATCACAGCAGGAGGCTCCCCTGGTAGTGACCACGCCGTTCCCCGCAACGCGCCGCTGACCACGGGCCCGATGACGTACAATCCCACCGATTTTTACACTGATTTGCTAGCCAACCACGACAACAAGCTACCGAGTCATCGCATAGCTACGTCTGACGCAGGTGAGCGTCTCCTTGCCGCTGGCGCAACCTGGGATCTCATCGTTAGCCACCCCCTCTATAAACGCGGGCTTGTCGATGTGGCCGACATCAGCAACCGACTTAAACACCAGGCCAAGTGTGATGGCCAAGGCCCGGTCTTTGAAGAACGTGCGATTATTGCTGCCATTGAGCAAAGTGTTGGTAGTGGCAGTGACTCGCTGCTGTGAGTGGCTTAACTGGTTTGATTACGAAGGAATGTCGGAGAATATTGGCGTTTGGCTTGTTGAATGGCTCATAGTCCAAAAAGGAACGCGAGGTTTGATTTGTCGGTTTTTTTTCTACAATTTTGCTCTTTTCTTTTAGCGCTTCTTAATTCTATGGGTTGCTGGGTTGCAATTTGAAGATTTCTTACCTGCTTTGGCTGGGTGGTCGGGGCTGGTTGGGCCAGGTAACACATATCCATCACGTCTAACAGAGACGCACATCAATTGTATAAAAAAGTGCATTTACTATGAGGCATAATTGCACAGACAGGTGAACATCAGCCGATCATAGAACGGACGTGAGATCCCAGGCAAGGAATCGGACGTTTTTATGTCATGCCCTATTCGTATGACTGTGTTGTGCCTAAAGTGCTGTTTACCAAACGCGAGCTATAATTGTTTCTTGAGGCTCGTACCCCCAGGCCCCCCGATCTACGCCGAACGTCTTCTGATAATATATTGGAACCGAGATGCCGTCCTAGCTAAGGGACTGCAAGACAACCTGTTTGTGCCAGAAAGAAGCCCATTGCATGCCCGCAGGAATCGTATGTTTATGTTGCGTGGAGAATGGTTGCCTGAAAATGTGCAATCCAAGAGCGAGGGACACGAGACCAATGGCAGAGAACGTCGCTTTACTTGAGGCCAGCATATCGAAACTGCTGATCAAGCTTTTCGAGCAGTCAGGCTGCTCAGCTTGCTTTTCTCGTTCGCCGAGTCGCCATGGGAACGGCTGTTGCGGTTGTGGGTGCCATCAGCTTCTTGCTGCTCGCATTGCCGTTGGTTTTTCCTGCCGCCTTCTTCTCGGCCTTGGCTCCCTCGACATATGGGTGCTTGATGGTGAGACACCAAATGTCCAAATAGTCACAGATGGTGACAATGACGTCGACAACAAAGGAGCCATACACGCCGATGGCCGTTCCCAACATGCAGAACATAAATGCAACTTGATAAACGCCGTCGCCAAGAGCACTGGGCCAGCCCAGGACAAAGACTGCTGGGGGCTGGCCGGGTCCGAATAGCAACCGCGCCACAGTAGGCTCTAGGCGCTGGAGCACCGGGCCGAGCGAATCCACTACACCCCAGGCTAGTGGTAGAATCAACACGTTGTAGTAAGGAAACGACATGTGTGTCACATGGGCCGTGATCATCTGGCCTACAGAGTAGGCGTTGACAATGCCCACGAAGAGCACAAACGGTACCAGGTGAGAATGCAAAATTTCTGGCTGCAGTGCCAGGTATGCCACGACCAAGATCCAGGTCACAAAGAAGGGCAGGAGGCCGAGAATTGGATGTTCACGGCGGCTCTTCTTGTTCTTGGCTTCCCTGTTCTCTTTGTTCCAGACGGCAATTGCCGTTCGTGCCGACTCGGCCGTGTTGTATACAAGAACAAGGGTGCCCTGTACCAGGTACCAGTCGGTGAAAGATAGGTCGCGGAACAGAGGCGGGAGAAGATCCAGTACGCTGTCCGGAACTGCCAACGTGGCCAGCATAGGTTGTTTCCAGAAGGAAGCGCCACCAAGGTAGCCCGTGAGAGCATATACCGATACAAGAATAAGAATGCCCTCAACTGGTCCGTTGACGATGCCAAGCGTCAGTGTGTGGGTGTGATACTCTTCCCAGGTCTGCACGTAAAACGTCATGAGGGCTGGCAATCGAATTAGCAAGAAGCGATAACCAGCTTTTCAGAAACAGAAAAGACCCGTACGTACAAGCAAATAACACTGCCACTGTCCTCCAGCCATGGCCCATATTTTGTGAGCCGGCGAAAAGCAGGACCTCAAGAGACGTATTTAGCGCATCAACACCGTGGTCAAAAAGCTCGCCGAGCGGACTGCTTTGGTGTGTTCGCCGCCTGGAGCTGTCAGTTCCCTGCCTCTAGCTTATACAGTTCGGCGGCTGCAGCCGAGACACTTACGCTTGTGCTCCATCGACGGCATCGAAAGTCTGGTACAGAAATAGACCTACAGCCCAGCTATAGTAGGTCCAGGCTGGGCAATCTTGGGCAAGCGATGGGTTGTACCACAGTAGCGTGAACAAATCGAAGACAACAAACATAAACCCAGAGAGCGTGATGAGGTTGGGTGCCATGTTCATTGGGAAACACGGAAGCACTACATTGTTGTAGAATGGTTTAAGGATGTATTTGGACGTCAAACTGTGGTCCACACCGGAATACTTGTACAGATCGAGCCCTCGAAGGGAATCTTGTCGTAGGTAGACCATGATTGGGGTTTCTGGGTGTTTGGATCAGTGGCGTGTCGGTAGTCTCTCGGTCGAGTCAACTCCGGTGTGTCCAAAGGACTGAATAGCTTCCAAAAAATTCGATAAAAATAACACGCAATGAGAAAAAAAACCAATGCTGACGTGTCCGAGGGGAAGAGAAGCGGAGCTCGGACGGCTGGTAAACTGAAGATAGGTCGCTAGGAGAAGATAAAAGAAAACGGTTGGTAGAGGCAGGACCCTTCCATTAGGGTGGCTGATCGCCCGGCCGTGCAGAGCTAGGATTCTTAACCAAGGGCTTCGCATTACATTTGATTGAGGATTGGCCAGATACGTCATTTCTGCCCGCCTTTTCGTACTTTTGCGGGATTAACTAATACTAGTGAGCACGTGACGAACTCGATACAAAAGAGACTGAGTCTGAAAGCCATTTCCAAAGGGCGGCTGATCGACGTAGGTGGTGTTCCCGTAATAGATCTAATCACAGACGCTGTCGTCCTCTCGTTTCATTTTCCTGCTTGCCTAGGGCCCTGTCCGAAACCCGTAGTTGTTTCCCTTTCGGTTGTATTTTGAATTTTTTTCTTGAGAAACGAAGGAAATGGTAATGATCACCACAAAGACGCCGCGTACCCTGACAGCGAGAAGTGTCATCCTACTCCTTGCAATAGCACCACATCTTATTCATTCGCTACAGGTCCTTAACGGGACTTGGCAGCCACCTTGACCTGCGCACCCCGGGCACCCTGCTTGCTCTGGATACGGCCGGCCTGGCCCTTGGCGGCGTTGGCAGCAGTCTTGGCCTTCTCGGCCTTCTTCGCCTTCTCGGCATCGGCCTTCTTTGCCTTGATGTCCTTGAGGTTCTCTGCCCGTGCAGCTGCCCGAGCCTCGGGGCGCATAGACCGCCGCTCCCGGATGACGTCCAGAGAAGCACCCACGATCGCGCGCTGCGACTTCACGGTCCGGCGCGTGCGCTTCTTGGCGACCTCCTATAATTTGGGTTAGTTTCTTCACTTTGTTGATTCGCTTGGTAGGTGTCGTTCGATAGGTCGTACCTCAGAGATGCCCTTGCGGTGCTGCCGGCGGAAAAGAACGGTCCACGCAATGCGGCGGGGGTTCTTGCGCTGCAGGAAAAGCGACTCGGACTTGCCATTCTGGAAACGGAAGACCTTGCTGTCACCACGGATGTAGATCTTGCCCTGCACACAACTATGGTTAGCCGCGGAAATTCTTTCTCGCACACATTTCCACGCGGCCCAGTTCCTTTTGCACAAAGGAGTATGGAGCGCGGTTGCCCTCCTCTCGTTGAGTGTCGATGTGACTTGCGCGCATCTCCTCTTCTGTTCGCGCGTTTTGATGTGGCTCGCTGGAAGTTTATGAAATTTTACCTTTCCGGGGTAGATCTTCTGACCCGAGAACGTGTCGTCGTAGGTACGCATTTTGACGGACGGGGGGCGGATTGTTGTTTTCTTGTGGTTGGTTTTTTTTCGAGATTGCCGGATTGAAAGGTAAATCTCGTTCCAGATGGAAATTGCTAGGTTTGTAAATTCGGCGAAATTGTTGTGCGTGGTTAGACCCCGCCGAGCCCCACACCATTGGTCGAAATATGTCCTGTCGCAGAATCACGTGACAGGATGAAACGCTAATATCATGTGACTATGCATCTACTTACTCACATGTCTGCGATGCGCTTTAGTAACCAACAGCAGAACGGCACATTCGAAAGAGCCGGTTCTCAGCAAATTTCAATGTCCAAGTCCGATGCCATCGCCTCTGCGGTGCTCGGCGAATTCGAACGGCTTGGGGCAAACCGGAAGCCGGCTGTCCGTACGAACGGTGTTCGTGAATGGGTTCCCTTGAGTGGCGTCGTAGCAGAATGTATGTACGTTTCTGATTTACGACGTAAATAGAGAGTGTGCATTGTAAATTGCGGACTATCTGCTGACCGTGTGCGTCTCTTTGATTTAGTAAGTGATGGCAAGCTGAGATGCCTGGCCTTGGCGTGAGTACACCAATTCCTCTTTTGAGACTGAAACGGAGCATAATCTTAATGAAAGCCTACCATCCCAGGACCGGCATGAAATGCCTTCCCGTAACAAAAGTGCTTCTGGCCAATGGCGTAGGCGTCCATGATTGGCACGCCGAGATTCTCGCTTTGAGAGCTTTCAATCGGTTTGTCCTACAAGAATGTTATAATGTTCTTACGGGCAAAGAGCCATCTGAATTTATATCCGCCTGCCGGGAGACAGGAAAATCTGTCTCTGAAGACGACCATCCATTTGCATGGTGTGATGCCGTGCAACTGCATATGTACTGCTCTGAAGCGCCCTGTATGTGTGTCCGGCTCCATCTCTCTAGCCCTTTTGTTTGGTAAGCAAGACTGATGCTGACTGGGACACCCAGGCGGTGATGCCAGCATGGAGCTGACAATGGCCACGCAAGATGATGCGTCCCCATGGACGGTGCCACCGACCACCACAGAAGTAGCCGTCGCTGAAAAATCCGAAAAGTCGTCGTCAGAGCCGATGTTGAGCGGCCGAGGTTACTTTTCACAACTCGGCATGGTGCGTCGGAAACCCGGTCGCGGCGACTCACCACAAACGCTGTCCAAATCGTGCTCAGACAAACTGGCACTACGACAATGCACGTCTCTTCTCAGCGGACTCTCTTCGGTTCTCGTTGCCCCCAGCCCAGGGCTGTACCTTCGGTCGATAGTTTTGCCAGCCTCGCAGCACTCGGAATCGGGCTGTCAGCGGTGCTTTTCGGCCCAAGACCCGAGTGGTCGCATGCAGCCAGTCGCAGGCCAGTCCTGGCCTGGCGGTTACGTGTTTACCCCCTTTGATATTCAGACCACCGACTTGGAATTTGCATTCTCCAGGAGGAGTGTAGCCAGGCTTGCACAGGCTGTATCTCTATCACCAGTGTCAAGCAATCTCTCAGCCGTATGGACCTGCCATGGCGTCAACGAATGCCTTGTTGGTGGAGTTCTCCGCGGTCGTAAAGCATTTGATCTAGCAGGAGCCAGTTCTGTATCACGTCGCCACATGTGGCAGCTTGTGAATACGATAGCAGACACCTTTATATCACAAGAGTCCCAGGAGTCTGCTGACCGGGCCATAATATCGCAACGGGTACGTTGTTATCGACAACTCTTTCATGGTACAACTTACGATGGCGTGAAAGCTAGTGAGTTGCTTGCATCGAGGAGTCGAGTAAAGCGGCAAGTAAAAGCGGCTGCTTTGCAAGGATGGGCGCCAAATAATGGAGATAGCAATTGGAAGTTAGACACTTAAGAGTAGTATGGAGCATAAAGGGGGCCGGTCGGGCTCTTTCTTCGTCAGCTGTAGTGCTTTATCCCACGCTTTAACATTACAGGTAGACATGCCAACACCTATTTTGTTTCCGCAAACCAGTCTGCCTTCATCCTTGCCATTTGACTCACGACGTCGACGATCCAACGCCACCGGGCTCACCGCCCCAAAACAGAAGAACAATAGCCCATGCAGTTTTCCTTTACCAGCATATGGGAGATCTGGGATACTTGCTGCAAACACAAAAACACGAAAGGGCCCCAGGCAAGGTCGGTCAATGATCGAGAAAGTCCAAGGGAAAAACGCCTACAGAAACGGTCGGAGCGGTATGGGTAGAAAAAGGGGTCTCGAAAAAAGGGATTTGCTTCTTTTTTTCAGCGGTTTCATTTATCTTTTCTGTCCTTTGACTTGGTCCCATTTTACTCCACCTTGTCCTCGAACGTGCGGTCAACAAGGTCTGGGATGGCATCGTCATCCTCGGCGTCGGCGGCACCCTCCTTGTCGGCGTCCTCGCCAGCTTTTTGCATGTTCTGGTAGCTCTCAGCCAGCTTACGGAGAGAGGCAAGCGAATCAGGGCCCAGCTGGTTCAGGATACCGGGGACGAGGTCTGTGAGCTCCTTGTCCTCGCCGTTGCCGTAGATGGCAAAGGTGTTGGAGGGGACGGAAGCATGAACTGGGCGAGCGGTTAGCGGGCGGATTCATCGGGCTCGTGTCCTGGTTCTGCGTCGAGACTCACCCTTGGGGGCGGCAAAGTGGATGACGTTGCCGTCGCTCTTGAACATGTTGACCTCCTCGATCTGGTTGATCGGCTGGACGTTCAGCTTCTTCAAGCTCAGCTGCAGCTTCTTGTCGTCGGCAGCCGACCGCGCAGGCGTGCGCTTGACCTTTCTCCGGGGCGTGCCCTTGCCACTGTGGCAGGTTAGTCAGGAACCAGTGCTTGCTGTGCTTGCTAGAGGAGAGGAACATACCCTGCAAATGGTTAGCAACACAGTGGGTGGGAAAATAGCGCAACGGGTACGCAGTCAGGCGGAGGCTCAACATACCGGTACGCGACACAGCGCCAAGCTTCTTCAAGCGCTCCTGGATATCGGCCATGGTGATGATTTCGGGTGACAAGCTGTTAAGGCGGAGCCACGGTGGGTGCAGGCAGAGGATTCTATCAAAAAGACATATTGGATGAGCACACGAAGACAGGTGACCAGTAACAGGGCAACAGGCGACAGGTGACGGAGCCGAGCATGACGAAGCAGACTAAGACGGCCGGTGGGGTGCAAGAGACGGCATTGCGGGCGTGTCGAGGAAGAAGGGCGAGGGAGGCTTGGGTGAGGCCAGGAGACGGTGTGCTGCAGGGGTGAGGAGGACGGAGTGGTCGGCGGATGGCAGTGGGGGACGGAGAAGCACGGGGCTGGACGGGGAAACGGAGCGTCTTGACAGGAGGCAGGCGAGGCAAGACTCGATTCTCAACGTACCAGAAGAAGCAATGACAGGCGGCGAAGGGCGGCAAGCAGACAATTGATGTTCGTCGGGTTGGGGGACGGAGTGGAGGAAGTATAAGACAAAAGGCAGATGCCGGAAGAATGTCGAGATGGAAAAGAATTCGGCGGGCGGCAGAGGTTTTTGCGTACTGGTTGTTCCGGCGGACTGGAGCTGGGCAGAGCAAACTTTTGCGTTTGTGCGTTATTACCAACGGCAGGTCGAGTAGGTTCCCTTTTTTGAGTCTACACACACATTTTTTTCGCCGGCATACATTCAAGCCCCACCGGCGTCAAATCGGCCATTCTAACCCCGCTGATTACATAAGGACGAAGGCTGTGGTGAGCAGCTAGCGCGAGCCGACTTTTTGTCATCCATTATTGGTCTGCGTCTTGCGAGAAAAGAGACAACATTGGCGGGGCAGAAGGTCAACTCCAACCGCAATCTGCTCGGCATGTCGTCCCCCACGATGCCGGCCAAGGCGCCCGTGGTGTCGTCGGGCTCGTTTTCTCTGGAGCTGCCGCAAAGCCGGCGACCGAATGAGCAGCAGGGCCACGACATCCGACCAGCCAGCCACTACGGCATCGATGAGGTGGTCGAGGACGGCGCCGACGATGTCCTGCCGCCACAGGTGCTGGAAGCGGAGATGCAGGCGGCCCTTGCGCGCCCGTCTGCGCCCAAGCCGCTGCTGTCGCGGCAGTTCAGCGGCGTGCCCGATGCACGCTCTCCGCCGACGGTGACGGAAAGCGGCATGGCCCACGACCTGATCCATGTCAACTGCACGCCCATACCTGGTGTAGCTGCCGTCGGCGACCGGCTGGTGGCCACGATCCTGTACAAGGGGCATGGCCACTACCACGCCCCCGCAGATCCATCTGCGGCCGCAGAGAACAAGGCAGACGGCAGCAACGATGCCGAACGAGAGCTGCCTCCAAACCTGGCTCCCACGATAGAGCCGACGTCGTTTCCGATGGAGCTGCCGGCCGAAGATCCGGAGCCGCCACGAGACGGGCTGTACGGCGCCTATGTCAGCCCGATCTGCATAGCAGCCTTTCTGCACCTGATGTCGACCTTTCCACACCGCGCGGTGGCCAAGGACGAGGACGACGGCAGCAGCACGGACGCCAGGCGCGGCGCGTCATACTCGAGCGGGTATGGCTCTGACCTCAAGGCCAGCCATCGGTTCCTCGACAGCGCGACGCAGCCACACGTGGTCGAGGTGCTCCTGCACCCAGCACCGGCGCTGGGGCTCGCAGATCTGCGGCGCCACGAGCAGCTGTACCGGTTCGAGCGCGAGTGGAACGTCGAGGTGGTGCTGCAGCACGACACGCTGTGGCGCCGCCATCCGCGGCTGGTCGTGTTCGACATGGACAGCACGCTGATCACGCAAGAGGTGATTGACCTCCTGGCCGAGGCCGTCACGCCCGAGGTGGCTGGCCGCGTGGCCGACATCACGCACCGGGCCATGGCCGGGCTGCTGCAGTTTGAGGAGGCCTTCCGGGCGCGGGTACACATGCTGGCCGGCCTGCCGGCCTCGCTGTTCGACTCTCTGCGGCCGCGGCTGGACGTGACCGAGGGCGTGCCGGCATTGCTGCGCGCTCTGCGGCGGCTCGGCGTGCGGACGGCGGTGCTGAGCGGCGGGTTCCAGCCTCTGACCGGCTGGCTGGCCGGAGAGCTGAAGATCGATCACGCGTACGCCAACCACGTGGTGATCGGCCCGGACGGGCGGCTGACGGGCGAAGTGACGGGGGCCATTGTCGGGCGGGAGCGCAAGCGCGAGCTGCTGAAGCAGATCGCGGCTGAGGAGGGCATCGACCTGCGCCAGGTGGTGGCTGTCGGGGACGGGGCCAACGACCTGCTCATGCTCGAGACGGCCGGGCTGGGGGTGGCCTGGCACGCGAAGCCTGTCCTGCAGCTGGCGGCCGATGCTCGGCTGAACCGGCCGTCGCTCCTCGACCTGCTGTACCTCTTCGGCTTCACCAGCACGGAGATTGCAGAGCTCGCAGCAGAGGAGCCGGGGCCAAAATCATGATGACAGAGGATGCCAACGGAGAGGCATGTGTTTTATTTGTCGTTATGTATAATAAGCAGTAATAGCCAAACGCCGAAAGCTCGGGTCCGTTTCCTTCCCAGGGCACCGCCAACCGGTCCATAATACGCTATTGGACAGCCATGTCCGCCGTGAACAAGACGGCGTAGTTCATCTCGTCGAGCCCCGGCTTGGATCCTCCGGTGCCAGACCGGCCTCCTTGCGCATGGCCTCGCGCTGTGCCTTGGCTTCTTGGGCAAGACGGGCGGTGTCCTGCAGCATGGCCTCCCTGGCCGCACGGGACTCCTCTTCCTGGACGACCCAGACTGCCGGACAGCTGTTAGCTTGTGGACGAGACGACGGGCGAACAGAAAGGACATACTCGGCTTGTTGCTCCGGGACTGGCGCTTGAGATTGGCAACCCAGTCGTTGATCTCCTGCTGGCGCTCTTCCCGACGCTCCAGACTGCGTTTCTGCAGCTCTGGGTTGTACTTTTTGAACAACTCCTCGTCCGTGGGCATGACGTACATTGTCAGCATGGGGCCACCGATGATCATGGCGGCGCCGCTGGAAGGGTCAGCATGGGAGTGTCGGCGGGGCAGCAGGGGAGAAGCTCACCCGAGCGACATCTTGCCCCAGAGCTTCCAGTTGACGGGCTTTTTTACGGGAGCCATGGTGCGCAGGCGCAATGCGGTTGTCTGGCATGAAAAAAAAAGAGGCTACGAATAAGCTGGTCCAACAGGGCGGCGATTGGTGCAGCGCTCTAGCGCCTGGTCTTGGGGCGATAAGATACGGCGTGTTGTTCGGGGTACGGAGGATTATTAGTAAGATACAGTGCTCCGGGCGCTAAGCCGGGCAAGTGCAGGCGATCCTTTAGATGGATAATTATGCAGCAAGCGGCCACCGGGCTTGCCGGTGCGGACGAGGTAGGAATGCTGGGGTGGCAGGTGAGGTGAATACGAGGGCAGGTGGAATACGACGTACGAGTCAGATGGTCCGGGCCCCTGCCGAATACGAAGCCCGACCAGAGGCGCTGTGGAAAGGGGCGAAAGGCACGGAAAAAATAGATTGGGCGTACGTTGCAATTTTCTTGGTGTTTTAGTGCTCCGGTCTGTTACGACCTGGCTGGGCTGTGAGAGTGGCAAGGCGGCCCCCTGCAGGCCCAATGAGAGGCCACGGGGCCGGCGAGCGTCTGGCAGGATTTCGACGGCGTCGGAAGAAGCGAGCGAGAGGGTGAGACGAGAGGCGAGAGGAGCGAGACGAGGGAGAAGAGGGAGAAAGGCGGAACGGCATTGCAGGTGGGGCGCAGTTTTAGGGGGAGCAAAGCGCTGGCAACGGCCAACGGCGGCGATCACCCCCCTGCAGCATGGCCTATCCGCTCTATGGCTGGGCAGGCAGGCTCTGCAACGCTCCTTGCCGTTCATTTCCCAAACATCACCTGCATCATCCTGCTCTCGCCGCTGGTGCGTCCTGTCGTTCTCTCTATCCTTTTTCACACTCGTTCCCGCCCTCTCTCGTGGGCGTCCATCTCTGTCGATTCTACTCGCCAGTGCCTTTTTTTTCCTTCTGGATACCATCGCGCTCTGTCCATCGGTCGTCCCGTCTGGATTACAGAGTGTGCATTTTCACTTTCACATACAACTCCTATTCGATTTGCGAGAGCCCTCGCACCACGCACGCCCGCACCATGTACGCACAGCGTGTTCCGCAGCTGCTCCTGGCCGTGCTGTCCATTCTGGCGGCCGTCCAGGGCCAGCAGCAGGGCGAGTCAAATGACGTCGCTCGGAGAGCGGAGGTGAGCGGAGACATATCAGCAGCCGCTGTCGTGGCGGCCAGCAGTGCTCCAGCAGCCGCAGCAACGTCCGCGGCCCCGGCTGCGACGTCGTCGCCGTCGGCAGCAGCAGCGGCCACGTCCAGCCCGGCCGCCGCCGTGATCTCGTCAAGTCCGGCCGCCGCGACGAGCTCACCGACCACGCCCACGGCAGCTGTCAGCTCGGCCGCTCCGACCACAGAGGCGGCCCAGACCACGCCGACGTCCCAGCAGCAGCAGCAGGCGACGTCGGCCGCGGCCGCCGCGACCTCGTCGCCCCAGCAGACCGAGCAGGCCACCACGCCGACGACAGCCGCGGCCACTTCGGCAGCTGCGGCCACTGAGGTCGTGCCGGTAACCACGCCCACCACCGAGGCCACCACGGCCAAGACGACGGCCAAGAAGACGACGGCCGAGGCCGGCACGACGGCTCACGTGACGACGGCCACCACAGCCACCGGGTCCGTGTACACGAGCACGTTTGTCACCACCATCACCGCCTCGGACGGGTCCAAGACGGCCCTCACGACGGCCGTCACGGCCACGACCACGCCCACGGCCAGCCTTGCGTCGGCCTCCAAGAGCAGCAAGTCGTCGGGCATGTCCAAGCAGACCCGCAATACTATCATCGGCGTCGTCGTCGGCATCGGCGGCGCCATCGTCCTGGCCGTCATCGGACTCGTCGCCTGGCGCATTTGGGGCCGCAAGAAGCTGGCCGAGGACAACGACGAGCTGATGGACTACGGCGCCTACAACAACAACATCAACACGCAGGGCGAGAAGAGCGAGGGCCAGGGCGCCGGTGCCGCCGCCGGCCGCTCGCCCTTTCAGAGCACGCTCGAGAGTTACCACGCGCCAGCCCAGGTCAACACGGCGTCCAACTTCTAGGCCGCCCGCTGCTGCTGCTGCTTTTGCCTGCTGTTTTATTCCGCCCAGCATCACCGCACGTCGCCACGGCCGGAGTTCTTGGGAGGGGCCGTCGGCGCATCTCGCCCGGCATCTGTCTTTGCGACGACAAGCCATATAGTTTAGACTTTGATTAATTGTAGCCCTGTTGCTCCGCCTTCTGCCAAGGCTTTTGTATTCTTCTAGAGAGATGGCCTGGCCCCTTGAGGTCTTGCCAAATTGAATTTGGATTTCCACAATCTGCACTGTGCCGTCTTACGAGTCCTAGACGCCGTCCCGTCTCACGTATGTTTCAGGACGACCAGACAGCGTCGTCTTCTGGGAGGGTTCCCTCATAAGACCGACTGGTCCGCCTGTTTCCGTTCCTCTCGTTTGTCATTGATCTCCGGCCCTCTGCTGGCAGATTGCTCAGCATCCTACCATGGTTTCTTTCGCACACATGACGTCGTCGTCGGTGGTCTGGCTCGCTGCGATCCTGGCGGTCGTCGGGTCCGCCGTCGGGTCTGCCGTCGGGTCCGCCGACGCTGCCGCGCTGCTGCCCGGACACCTGATGGCACGGTCGGCCATCAGCCTGCAGACATTTGGGGGCGACCTGGCCGGCGTGGCGGCCGATGCGGTAAGGGGAGAGGAGAGGGGGAAGAGGAGAGGGGGAAGAGGAGGAAAGACGGCAAAAGAAGGACAAAAAGAAGGGCAAAAAAAAGAAAGAAAAAAGAAAAAAAGAAAGAAAAAAAAAACTGACACCCACAGATCACACAGTCGTCCGACTCGTCAAGGCCGTACGAGGTCAACGGCGACACGTTTGTGCGTTTCCCATCCGGATGGCAAGAAGACGAAGAAATGCAACTGACAGATGCCCTTTCGAAATGACAGCAAGACTACGCAACAGCAGCCGCGCGGGCCTGCGACAACCAGCACAACAGCTGTGCGGACGCGGCCAACAGCCAGGACGCGGCCAGCGTCACCGTGTCGGACTGCGACACCCAGAGCAGTGAGTCTGACTCGACCTCTTGTCCTCTCCAGCCGCTGACAGACACACAGCCGAGTGCAAGGCGGCCGCCGCATCGGCAACACAGACGACCTTTCCAGTGCTGACGAGCTCCAACGCCGATTATGACTTTTTCTGCGACGAGTGACGGAATCTACGCAGGTTGGATTCGGGACTTTTCATTTTTGATTGTATATGGATTCATTAGCTATATAACCTACATTCTGCGTAGCCAGGCGACCTTTTATAAGAGAGAAAGGAAAAGAAAGGAAAAATAAAAGAAAAACCCCGAAAACCCCCGAAAAAAAAGAGAAACAAAATGCCGTCCAACCCATAGAAATCGAGCGTAAGACAAATTATAGACGCTTTGCAACAGGTCCGTGGGTATCAAGACTCCAAGGTGTTGGGAACGGATGCACAAGACAAAGGAAAGAATGGTGGCCTTGCAGCTTAGTCATCAAAGAAGGCCGCATCGTCAAATTCCTCCGCCTGGGCGTCGGAGTCGTAGACGGCCGCGCGCAACATCGGCGGCGTGACCGGGCGGCTGCGGCTGGCGTGACGGAAGGCGACGGGCGACTGCGACTGCGACGGCGGCGACGGCGAGACGTCGTGATGCCGGGCCGCCGCCAGTTGCTTGCTGTCGGAGCGGGATATCGGCCTCCGGCCGGCCGGCTGCTCGGCTGCATATCGGCGACCGGTGCTGGCAAAGGCCGTGGGCTGGTCATGTGACTTGTGTGCCGGCTGCAGCTGTTGCAGCTGTTGCCGGGTGGCGGGAGGCTGGCGGGCGCCCGAAGTCGGCGGGGTCAGCAGCCCGGAGAGGAAGGTGCTGGTGGTCGAGGAGTCGCTATTGGCGCCGTTGTTGATGTGGGCATCGCTGGGAGCACGTGACGGCGTGGCTGCCGGTCTGATGCCTCTGGCCGTCCGAGGTCCTCCGCGAGCCGGTGGCCGGGGGGCCGGCGACGACGAGGCCGACGACAGCGGCGACGACGTCAGGACGCTCGAGATGGCGTTGAAGGCCGAGGCCGCCGATGTCGCCGCACTGGGTCCGTTGCCACCGGCATTGGATTCGCGTCCCCGACGCCAATTTCCCCAGGCTGCCGCCAATGGCAGCACGGCTTGGGCCACTCGCGGCGATGCAGCGTCGCGGATGCTGGCCGCCAGCGTCGGCAGCGAGATGGCCGAGCCGCCGTTGACGGCCCGCTCGCGCTCCTGCTCCTCCATCTGCAGGTTGGCCTTCAGCCGGATGGCAGCGTCGCGCACGCGCTCCGGGTCGTGGTCCTCGCGTCCCAGCGCCGTCACAATGTCCTGCAGGTCGGCGTGGCGCACTGCCAGCAGCTCACGCAGCCAAACGATCTCGTCGTCGCGCTTGGCCATCTTGGCCGCCGCGTCCGGATCCGTCTGGGCCAGCTGCTGCTCCAGCGTCTCGATCCGGTGCTCGCGTTGTTGCAGCTGTTCCTGCAGCACCATGATCGACTCGCGCAGTGCTTGAGGGGAGATTTTCTCTGGGAGAGTGTGGCGAGTGTCTGTCGTGTTTGCCATGTCCGCATCTGTCGCGTCTGTCGCGTCTGTCGCGTCTGCTCCAGCCACGGCAGCCTTCTGCATCCCCTTCTCCCCCCTCTCTGCCCTCGCTCCCCCTGCCCTCATCTCCTTCGCAATCCGGACCGCTGCTGCTGCTGCCTCTTGCGCCACCTCCAGCTTCTCCTCCAGATGCGCCACCCGGTCCTGCAGCAGCTCCGTCTTCGAGGTCGAGATGCTCAGCCGCTCCAGCAGGTTCTGCTCTGTCCGCTGCGCATCCTCCGTCGCGTTCTGCACAAGTCGCTCGTATCGTGCCTGCAGGTCCTCCACCGTGCTCTCGTGTCGGCGTCCCTCCTCCGCCACCACCGTCCGCTTGGTCGCCTCGGCCTCCTCCAGCAGCATCTCCAGCCGTGCCCGCGCCGTGTCCGCGTCCAGCCGCACCTGGTCCACCTGTCCCCGTGCCTGTGCCACCTGGTCCTCCAGCTCGCGCCGCACTGCATTCACCTCGTAGTTTGCTGCCTCCACCTCCGCCTGTAGCGACTCGCGCGTCCGCTGCACCTCGCGTGCTGCCGACTCGCGCGCCTCCCCAAACTCCGCCTGGTGCCGCCGCACCTTTTGCTGCAGGTCCTCGTTCGCCGTCCGCAGCTCGCCCAGCCGGCTCTCCAGCCGCTTGCACTCGGCCACCGCCCGCATCGCCTGCCGCTCGCCGCTCTCCAGCCGCTCCAGCTCGCTCTCCAGCCGCTCCCGCGTCCGCGCCTCGGCCTGCAGCTTCGCCTCCAGCACCTCCTGCCGTGCCAGCAGCGTCTGCTCCCGCTTGATGTGTCGTGCGCTTTCTTCTGCCACCTCGCGTGCCGCCCGCGACATCTCCTCCTGCAGCGCCACAAACTTGTTGCGCCAAGCGTCCCGCAGTCGCTCGTTCTCCTCCAGCTGCGTCCCCATCGTGTCCACCACCCGCTTGACGAGTCGCAGCTCCGTCGCCGTCTCCAGCAGGTCGTCGCCCTGCCGCTGCGACAGGTCCATTGCCCGCTCCGCCTCTGCTCGCCAGTGTCGTGCTTCCTGCATCTTCTCCCGCAGCTCCGCCTCTGTCGTGTTCGCCCGGTTCTGCAGGTCGCCGTGTGCTGTCTCCTCCCGTGCCTGTGCCGCTTCCAGCACCGCCAGCCGCATCAGCGTCTCGCTCGTCTCCTCCTCCGCCGCCTTGAGCTGTCGTCCGCGCTCCTCCAGCTCCTCCCGCAGCCGTGCCCGCTCCTCGGTCGAGATCCGGAGCAGTCCCTGCACCTCCAGCAGACGTCCCTCCGTGCTGCGCCGCACGTCCACCTCCGCCTCCGTCTTCTCCTCCTGGTGTCGCAGCCGGTCCTCGAGGTCGGCAACCCGCTGGTCGTACGCGCTGCGGTTCATAATCTCCACCTCGATCTTCGTTTCTGCCAGCTCCAGCTTGCGCCCCATCTCTGCCGTCTTGTCCTCGGCCGTCCGCCGGAGCAGTAGCTCCGACTCCATGTTCGCTCTCTCCGCCTGCAGCCGGAGCTCCAGCTCCATCACCCGCGCCTCCAGTATCTCCTCCGCGCTGCCGCCCTCCTCCGAGTCCCGCCTCCGCGTCGGCACAGCCTCCGCCGTCACCTGCAGCTGCCGCTCCACTGCCTCCTCCACAATCTGCCGCAGATCGTCGCCGCGGAAGTCCACCCGCAGCGACTGCCCAAACTGCTCCTTCATGTCGCTCAGCGACTTCAGGATCGTCGCCACCGACGCGTCCAGAACCTCTTCCGCCGGCCCTGCGAGCGATGCCACAGACATGCTCTGGAACCGCTCGTGCTGGTGTGAAGACAGCGCGTCCAGAAACATTGTCCGCATCTGCTCCAACCGTCGGTCTTTGCGCGGGCTGAGCGAGCCCCGCGAGACCGGCAGCGGTATCTCCTCGTCCTCGTCGTCCGCATCGCTGTCCCGCATCGTCCCAGATACGCTGCGCCGTGACCGCCCACTGAGCCCATTCCGTCCCAGCATCGACGTCACCGCATGCTGTATCTGCTCCAGCGTCTCCTCCAGCGGGCCGAGACGCGCCGACAGCAGCCCGCCCATCACGTCGTTGACCCGCCCATCAAAGAAGTTCACCCGTGACTCAAGCTTGTTATGCTCCTCGTCGGCGAAGTCTCTCTCCCACTCGCTCACCGGCAGGCTTCCACCACCCGTCAGGTGCCTCACAGCACGGCCACCCGTGTCAAACGACGCCACCACGCTGGGTGCCTGTTCCCGCTCTGGCGACAGCGATGATTGTCGCGTCGCCTCGGCACCAGACATTGGGAGTTGTTGCCAAGGCGGCACGCCCGTCGCTCTGCCAACGTTTTGTGCCGGGGGCAAGTTGTTCAGGTGGCACATGATGTCGTCAATCTCCTCAAAGGTAGGCTCACGCTCACCAGCGGCCAACACATGCACAGGACCTGTCGCCGACGGCGCCATGGCCATACCAAGACCCCGCCGGCCAGACCCGAGCTCCTCTTCCAAGTACTCGTCGTCCTTGCGAGGCACCGGAGGCGGTGATGACGCCATGGATCGTGAGTCCGACAGAGCAGGCGTCTTTGGAGGTGGTGGTGGCGGCGGCGGTGACACAGCATACCGAGAAGCGGAGAGGCCCCTCGGCTTCTCCGTAGCCGGTGGCGGTGGCGGCGGCCGGAGGGACGACGGCAGCGACTCATCGTCCGCCGGCTCTATGGATGGAATGATATACTCGTCTGCCGGCCCCCTTTGGGATTCCAGCTCCGAGCCCAAGCTATCCCGAGGCATAAAAGGCTTAGCCGTCGCCGACAGAGACTTCTCGTGGCGGAATATCGTCTCTCCCATCGGCCGCGCGCTGTTGAACGCTGCCATGTCCGCGTCCGACTTGAACTCGAACGCAGCCCACGGGTTGCTCGCCTGCACGGGAGAGACTTCCGACGGACTCGTTGTCGTTACCATTTTCGTATCTGTCGTCTCGGATGCAGCTGTCGACGACAGCGTGGCCTCTTCCGCTGCCAGATTGCTCGCGTCATCATTGGCCGCCTCAGCCTCGTCGGCGGCTGACGATGCCGATGCGCTGACTTCCCGCGCGTCCGTCGTCTGCTCGCCTCTGGCTGGCTCGGCAAATAAGACCTCGTCGTTGTCGTCGGCCTTGGGTGTCGCCCTGGCCCTCTTGATCCGAGTATCGTCCGTGACCCGTCCTTCGTTGTCATACTGCGTCTCCGTCTCCTTCTCGCCAGCGGCAGAAGAATGGTGGCTGGCTGGCCGTATGATTGGCACGGCCTTGGACCGCTTCGTGGAAGCGCCGCCCTCTGGCATATTGAGGTCGATGTTGCCAAAGATGGAGCTTGCCACGTTGCCACTGCCGACACTCTCGGGACCCGACTGCGCCGGGCCCGTGAGAGAGTTGGAGAAGGAATGCAGCGGCATAAAGGCAGGGGCGTCTGGCCGAAATTTGGGGCCAGCCGCCGAAAAGCTAAACTCGCTCTGGCCGGGCGAGAAGGTGGACACGCCGGCGCTGATCTTCTTCGCGACCGGAGCTGGGACCGGTGCCGGCACCGGGGCCGGCACAGGGGCCGCGGCCGTGGCGGACATCTGGAAGCTGAACTGGCTCGAGGTGGCCGAAATAGGCACGTTGGGGCCCATGCCGGCGTGGAAGATTGACGGCTGAAACGTCTCACTGGCACCGGTGCCAAAAGAGAACTGGCTGCCGACGCTCGATTTAAACGTGCCTGCACTTGCCGGGTTGAACTTGAACTCGGGAGCCTCTACATTGAAACGAGACAGCGAGCCTTTGCTTCCGTGGCCTGGCCGTTTCGCGCCATCCGGCTTGACGGAAAACGAGCCAGAGTCGCGCCACGGGTTGCTTGTAGTCGAGAATGTGTGCTGATGTGGCTGCTGTAGTCCGGCAGCGAACTCGGGCGCCTGCTCCTGCGTAGGGCTGCCAAGATTGCTCGGGTTCGTTTCAATCTCATACGAGTCGTCGGCCTGAGCGTGAGCAATGTCCTGTGTCGCTTTCTGTGCAGGGACGAGGGTCGTGCTCGGAGCAAACGTCGCATCCTCTGGGTCTGCGTAGTAAGCATTCGCAAGAGAGTGTCCGCGGCTGTGCGGACGCGGGTGGTGCAGCGGAGGGCCGTTTTCGGCGTCATCGCGGAAGCGCTGGATTGGCGGAGGCGGAGCAAACTGCACAGACAGATCGTGAGCATGGCCTGGTGCAGCTGACTTGTCTGCGCCATCCCCGTTGAGGTCTTCGGTGAACTGCCGCTCGCCATGTGGACTGTACGCCCGGTCGTGCTCAAACTGTGAGCGGAACTGCTCTTCCAAGTGATATTCCGCATCATCAATCTCCTTCTGCAGGCTCGAGCTTGCATTGTGCTGGATGAATGCCGCCGAGGCGGCTGCCACTGCGGCTGCCGCGCCTCTGGCTGGTGGCAGCTCAGACATCTTAGCCGGGCTCTCGCTGATCGGCATCGGTATCGGCATCGGCATTGGCCTCTCGTCCACTTCTGCCAGATCTTGAAGCCGCGGTGAAGCACGGGCAGAAGGCTGCAGGTGGTGCTGCAGGAGCGGAAACTGCAGGGACTGGTGCCGTTGGTGCAGCGGCATTGCACCAAAGCTGTCGGCAGAGAAGGGCGATCCTGGCGACATGAGTGCGGCCAGCGAGGGGGAGCCGCCCCGGGCGAGGCCGTGCTGGAGAAACATCTGTGGCGAGAAGCCCCCGGGTGTGTTCTGCTGAGGGTGCTGGTAGTGACCAGCAGGGATGGAGATGGACTGGCGTGAATTGTACTTGGATCCCATGCCGAAGGGTACCGGCGATGCGATCGAAGACATGGAAGGACTGTGCCCAGGGATGAAAGCCGTTGGAAAGGTGAATCCCGATGCGCCGCGGCTGCTCGACGCAGACGAGGTCGGCAGGGGGGGCGAAAAGGGCAGAGGCGGGTACATGTTGGCCGAGGACTGGCGGCTGATGGACGCGCCCATACCGGGCGACATGGTCGACGAGGGAGGTGGTAATGGCGGCTCGTCGTCGCCAAACGAAACACCGAGCGCTCTAAGCTTGGCCTCGTTCAGCTCTGCCACGTAATTCTTCCACGCGTTCAGATCCGGTAGCAGGATCGGATACTTTTGCAATGACCGCTCCTGTGCGACATCGCTCTCCGACGGCCACGCGGACCGACTCATGGATTGGCCGACAGATCCGGCATCTTCGCCAGCAGCCGGGTCCGAGTCGTACAAATCAAAACCGTCAATGTCGTAGCCGAGTTCCTTCCACGATTGCCGCATGTGATCGACGGCAGCCTGTGGAAGCGGCATTGGTGCGTGTCCTGGCTTTCCTCTATCCTCGTCTAGTGGGAGCAGAACCACAATGGACTTGCCCTTCCAGGGCACCTTCTTTTTGGTCCGCCGTATTGTCGCGCGTTCCTTCGTTCGTACTGCAGGGGCCGGTGCCTGATTACCGTTGGACGACTCCATGGTGGGCACGGTTGCTGGCGTTGCTATTGGCAAAGGGTCCGATTGTGCAAGAGTGGCCTGAGCAGCGTTATCCGCATTCGTGGCGACCGCAACGTCACTCGCATCGGCAGTCACGTTCTCAGCCTCGCGACCGGGCAGGGCCGTCATGGTATCAGTGCTGTAGCCGCTGAATCTGCGCGCTGTGGAAGGTCTTTGCAGGCGATTTGCATCAGTCCCCTTCAGAGTTTCCGTGCTCGAGATACGACCTCGCAGTTGGTGTCTGTGGCTGGGGGCGGCCTGGCCGTGGTGCAGAAGAGCAGTGGCCTCCGACGACCCGGAGGTTGACCGTTTGGCCGGCACAGCTCTTGGGGTGCGAAGGGCGTATTCGTCCTCGCCAGACCACGCACGCGGGTGTCTGATGACAGATCCACTCAGTGAAGAGTTCTCGCTGTCGCCCTCGCTGCTGTCGCTCAGCCAGAGACGTGCTTCCGATCCAATATCGCCGGTGGTGTGCTGGCGGATCCAATCCTCGGTGATGCCGCGCGCTGGTCGCCGGGCTCGATTGGCGAGTATGGCGGCGCTGACCAGAGAGGGCGCGTTGCCCAAGTGCAGGGGTGATAGCGGCGAATGCTGCAGGTCTTGCAGCGAGCCGTCCTGCTCGTCGTTCTGGGCCTGGATGGAAATAAACGGGGCCGGCCGGAGGAACGGCGTGTTCAGTTCGAGATGGTGGATGGGCGAGTCTTCTGACGCTTCACTGCTGAGACTTGACAGCTGCAGCTGTGACGTTTCTGACCGCGGGTACGGCGAGCCCCAGCTGGTGGTGACAAAGCGGCCCTCGTCGTCTTCGTCGTTGTACCCGTTGCTGTACCCGTCGATATACTCGTCGTCCTCGCCGTCGTCCTCGGCACGGTCAAACGACGCCGGTGGTGTCCTCAGCAATGCCAAGATGCGCTCGGGCAGCTGGGGGACAGGAAGCGCCGGTATTGGCGGAGAAGGCCCGGCGTCAGCGGTGGACGCAGTAGACAGGGCAGGAGACCTCGGCGTAGACGGTGTATGGGGTCTGGAGTAGGTGCCGTCCGCCTGTGCGGATGCACGAGGGGAGGGTTGGCGTTCCGGACGTGGAGGAGACGTCGTAAGAGACCTGCAGGACGAGCGCATCGGGCCCGGGTCAGCAATGCTTGGTACACCTAGCAGACAGAGAAGAGATAACGAACAGTCGGAGACAAGTGCGGTGAACGAAATTTGAGCCCACTTACCACGGCGAGAATCAGCGGCAGACGAAGTTGACGTTCGCCTACAGCCGAATCTCTCGACAGGAGAGAGGGAGAGAGAATGGTGGTTGACGATCTGAGATCGGGAAAAGAATACCAGCTCTTTCCAGCTCTCTGGGAAAGGAAGAGAGAAGTGAGAAGTGAACCAGGATCGCACAGAGGCGAATGAGCGCACAAAAGAAACCGACGCGCAACGAGTACGGAGTACAGGAAGGGGAAGCAGGACTGAGGAGACAGGGAGGTCGACGAACAGGTAGTCGTATGCCAGGCCGACTTTCAAGAGACCGGGGTTCCAGGGAATCCAAAGAGGAAAAAAAAGAGGGGAGTGGGCAAGGGCGCGCTGCCAGGGGTTGCTTTCCAGACGCGTTTTTTTTTTCGGGCTCTATTTTTTTATTTTCTGCCCGACAGCATCGCTGTAGAATAGCCTCCGGCAGGGGTTCTTGTTGATTCGGGCCCAGAGAACAGGCGGACTCAAGCAATGCCGTGCGTATGTATCTTAAGATAAACCGGCGGCAGAGCTCGGTGCAGTCAGGCTCTCGAAAGTGACGATGCAGGAAATCAGATTTTCGGACTTGTCGCATGCATTCCAGAAGCGAGAGGGGAATTGGGCCGGTTACGCAACAGAGACCGCTGAAAGAGCAAGGAGACAGGCAAAAGGGGGCAGCAGCGATCCAGATGATGCCAACGCCGCTGGTATCTTACGGAGACACGAGGAAGGAACGAGGAGAAAGGATAGGAGGAAACAACACCATCGCGGGAACGCTAAAGACACTAGGTTCAGGAGTTGGTTGGCCTTTCCGTTCCGATATATAACGTCTCTGGCCTCTTGTTCTCATGCACTGTGTGCGCATGTACGGATACGCTCCTTGCAGGTCGGATTGCTAAAGATCCCTCTGTCACGCAATGCTTGTGCCCGTCTCTTGGTTCCTTGTGTTCGTTCTGTCGTGCTTGTCCTGGTCTTTGCGCCCGTATTGCGGTGGATCGCACCTCGTTGGGTCAAATGACCGCCTGACGTGTCGCTACTCGCATGTGTCTTTATCCCACTGTATGCAAAGTACCACTACTTTGGCTCATTTGCCAGTGGCCCCACTGGACCCAGAAAATGTGCAAGTCGCTCCCCCCGGCGGCCTTGCTGGATAATAATAGGCTCCCCTTCACACCTTCCTATCTCATTTCCACGTCGACTATTGATGCTATGCCCAACCCAGACGTCTTAGCGGCCTCCTACATACATAGTAATGACATCTTCACGTGTTCGCCAGCAGACCGACCAGGGTCCACAAAACACAAAACGTGTGCTGCGCTGTCTTGTGCAGTCGATTGCAATTCAACCACACGGCTCGTATGTGTCTTATCTTACGAGGAAGACCGTATCTCGCAACTACCCTTTTCCTGCAGTGCGCCCTTTTCCGTCCGAGCCCTAACCCGGCAGTGATCAGGACCAATGCGCAAGCGTATGAGCAAAAGCTGTGGAATGAGCCGAACTTCAATTGCAAAACTTAGCGTCTGGCAGGTCGTTTTGCCCAATTCCGAGATATGTACTCCGCAGTGTCGCCAACCAGACATGCTTGTTTAGTCTCTTTATCCAAGGCCAGAAAGTACAACTCGTAATAAAAAAAATCCAATCTCCACGTCGAGCTGGTCACACAACCTGTACATTCTGAAGTTGCTCGAGTGTACGTCCCGATTTAGTATCTAAAAAAGCTCGGCGCCCATGGTGCTGCCGAAGCCTCTGAGCCTACCATCATGAAAGCTAGCTCGTTCTCGAAGCCGTCATTGACTGGCACCGCGTACGATTGCTCGTAGAAGGCCGCAGGAGTCGTCCCGTCTGGGAGAAGAACCTGATGTGGCAAGTGGGAATATGATACCGCGTGTGGCAGGGCCATCTGGGAAGACGAAGGCGTGTCAAAGGCTCGCACGAGCAAATCGATGTTGCTGTGTGCGACGGCGGATGCCATGGAAGGACTCAAGGAGGGAGTCATGTTTGTTGGCGTAGTCGTGAGGGTGGGAGCACCCGTGCTGGCATTGGCAGTTACAGGGTCATCAGGCATGTGGCGCATCGGCGAATGTGGCACCGATTGTGGCAGCGGTTGAGCATGCATTTGCGGGAGGGCCGTCGGAGCCATCGAAGCCATCGGAGCCATCGGTTGGGACGTCGATGAAGACAGCGCCTGCGGTGGCGATTGATGCAGCTGGTATTGCAATTGATGTGGGAGGAACTGCGCGTGCTGTGCTGTCGAATAATGCGGCGCAGACGTTATCGTCGATGTCACTAGAATTGGCGATGGGTTGGGCGGTGGCAGCCGCATTCGTCCGTTGAGGAATGAGTCATTTGTTCGGAGCTGTGGAGGCAGCCTCTGGGCTGCGTTGCCGCTATTGGGGATGTTGCCAGGACTAGCAGACCGCGCATGCGGGCTGTCTGGCCGTAGCTGTTTGGCCACGTACTGTCTGTCGTCCAGAGGTGTCTTTGGCGGGCCCGATGGCCTCGAGTGGGTGAGCGGTGGGTGCAGAGCCGACGGAATTGGGTCTTTCTGCTTGATGTTAGCGGCGACGGGCAAATGCAGATGGGATGGAGAGGGCTTCGCCTCGGAACTGACACCCTCGGCCATGCTGCCCTCGAGATGGCCAGACGCGATGTTGCTGATGTTCTTCTGATCGCCAGTAAAGAACCTCTCTAGACTACCAAGCCAGCGCCTGGCCAGTGGCCAAACAGTCTTGCTCTGTGCTAGAATGTCTCGTGTGCGATCGAACATGTGCCTTCCTTCAGGCGCATATTTGCGACAGACTGCATACTGTCAGCGTCACGTCGAGACGGTAGAACGGCACAAACTTCCTCTTTACTCACCGTGTGGGTACTTGCAGAGGTAAGCTGCCATCAAGCCACAGCTGTAAACACAAAAAATCTGTTGTAGCGCGTTTAGCATCGGAGTAGCATTTTCCTGCGAGTTATGTGCATGACCGCCTCCGGTCGACTTACCGCCATCTGGGCACCGGTACTGTCACCCGGCCTCCTCTCCAGGAACCATACGTCAATCTGTGTGAAGAGGTCTTTGACATTGGCAAAGAGCTCTAGGGACATTTCGCCCCAAAAGCCCTCGGCTGAGCTTTGTCCCCCCTGTTGGAGCATACTATGGACAGTTGTCTGGTCAGAGAAAGACGTACCGGGGACGGCAACGTAGTGGTAGTCTACTCACTTGGGAAGGTATGTTCTTCGTATGATAATATTGCCCAAGCGCGTGACCATGGTCACGATAAGGTAAGCCTGGACGAGACGTTCAGCAAATAGGTTTCCAGAAACGAAGAAGGGGATATGACGAGGGAAAGCATACCAAATCGTAGGATTCAGATTTTGCTTTTTTGAACAGTTCAGGACTCCAGAGATGATCAGGAGGTAGCATGGCCTCCCATTGACTTAGCTGCTTCTGAATCTGGGCATAGTCGCTGGTGTTTGCCCAGGGGTCCATGCATCTGGCGTTGCGAACGGCGCGCCGACTGACGATGCCCCAGAGTCGGTGGCTCTGTATCAATGTGGCAAATAGCGAACGCTCAGGGACCCTGACGAGAGATGGGTTTTCAATGGCTGGTTGTGTGTCCTCCAAGGCGGCACGTCTCTTGGGTAGAATCCCTTCAGCAAAGTCGAGCTCGTTGCAAGGTAGCAATGTGGTGATGTCGCTGGCGGCGAGGGATACTGGTGCTGACGGTGCGGCGTGCAGGTTATCTTGGCCTACATGGCGAATTAGCAATGATCCACAAAGGAAGTGGGGGAGTCTGTATGAAAAGCGCCATAGACGCAGGGCTGTATGCCTTACTGTAAAGCATCCACTAGAAAGGAGTTAACCTAAAAGCGAAACCACCAAAAGGCATGGATTGAAGAGACGGGAACATACCAGAGTTCTTCGAGCCGACTCGGCTTCTTGAATCATGCTAGGTGTTGAGTCTTCCAGCACGTAAGTCTCCTCCCGATGAAGTTGCATGAGAAGAGCCATGCGGATGGCGATTCCCAAGTTAAGCTGGTCCGTCAGAGGATGATGCAAGAACAAATGGCTACGGATCGGGCGGGGGGCTTCGTACATAGCTCTTGTTTTTATATCCACTGCCCTGCTGGGCAAGGCTCAGCAGATAAAATGCCTGGCATCGGGCCAGCGTGGGTTCTTCGTAAAGCTCTCTGAGGGCCATGGCCGAGGCCCGACTCATAAACAGCTCGGATGCGGTCTCAGCATCGCCATAAGCTGTGACAAGAGAATTTGTCAAGCGTCCCGACACGCTGAGAACGCTAAACAACAGAAACGGGCTAACAGAACGAGTGTCATTGCGGAGATTTTCGGCAAAGGTGTCTCTTGGAATGAAACCAAGCTGGAAATACTGGTGCGTAAACATGTTGACGGCATCCACTATGTGGTCCAGTGGCGGCAGTAGATCCCATGGATCTGTATCGTTGGCAATGTCACTCAAGCTAGGATCAAGGGGTAAGTGGTGAAGGCCGACGCTGTCAGACCGAAAAGGCCTAGCACCTTCTTTCCGGGCCTTGTCGCCCTTCAGGCGCGGGTGCCGGTACTCGCGGTCTAGGTCGGGAGCGCCACGAGAAGGAAAGACGCTGATTGTGTGTCAACGAGCGGGTTTCCGAGACCAGACAGAGTCAGATTCCAGGAGCCTACCATTCATCCAAGCTCACGCCAGCGATACGGCAGCCTTCGCAGGGCGGGCGGGCGCCGTTATGGATGCATTTGCTTCTCATGCGACGGCACCTGCAGATGGTTAGCGGGAGCTCTTTGTCTCCTCTCTCCCTCTCCTCACCCTCTCCTCTCCTCTCCCTCTCCCACTCTTCTCCCTCTCGCTCACTTACCTGCGGCAAGCAACAGGTGCACGGCGCTTGATCACCCGATTAGCAGCATCGGTGGGGCTATGGGTGTCAGAAGAGGCGGCCGACATCGAAGGCATGTTGGCAAGACCGGGAGGAGAGGCCGAGGCTGCCAATCCGGAGGCTGCCATACGGCCCGCGGACGCAGGCATGGCAAGTACCCGGCCGGCAGCAACAGAGAAATGGGCCGGGGATCAAGTATGGGGAAAATGTGGGGGTAGGGTGACGCTGTACTATGCAGTTGTCGACAGCTGCTGGCCGTGGCAGCAGTGCAAGTAGCCCCGAGAGTCTCCTTGGCCGAAGAGGCTAGGATGGAACAGCAGACAGGGGGAGCATTTGCCGGCCGGAAGAGATCGTGGCAGACGAGCGTGTGCGCCGTGCTATGGTGATACGCGATCGGAGACGATGATTCTCGCGGCAGGCAAGAGAGGTGCAGATTTGAGACAGGCCGGCTCTGGTTGGACGGGAGAGAGGTGTGGGTGTGTGAAAACTGGGTTTTGCAGCAGCGGGGCCCCTGGCAGGTCAAGCAACGGAGAGGACGAGTAGGAGACAGTTTCCGGCCGGCATTTGCAGGTAGAATAGGGTGGCAAAGGCGGTCAAGGGCCAAGGGAAGAGAGATAAGCGGGTGAGGAATTCGGGGATGCTACTACGAAAGTATATTATGTACTGAGCAGTGAGAGGTGAGCGTATCTCCAACAAGTCAGAGGGATACAGAGTATCTGCGTAGTCAGCTAGTGGAGATATGAACAAAGACAGGGGGGCAGGTGCATCTGGCAGGACATCTGTCCGCAGTGCGTAGCTTCCTTTGGATGCTTAAATCTGGCTAGCGTGGAGATAGCTGCTTCGTAGGCGTCTCCACCTGCCGGCTTGATTCGTACAGGTACATGATCACAAAAGCCGATGACAGCAATGGTCGCCATGCACCGGCAGCCGGCTGTATTATGATCATGCTGTCCGGCAAGCCAGATAGCCGCTGCACGGCAATGCAGCTGGTGAGCAGGGGCGAGCGGCATGTCCCGTGGAGGCCTGGTGCAATGGGCCGTCTTGGACAATATATTGGGTCTCTTCTCGTCGACTTCAGATTCGTCTTTTTCAGCCGCCCCCTTTTCTCTGGCGGAGAATTGCTCGCTCCTCCGTTATCCCAAACCGTCCAGCTCCTTTGGCCGCCGCTATGACCTTCTCAGCCCCCACGGCCTTTCCTGGGGTCCGGCCGTCGGTCGGCTGGGCCGCAGCACTCGTGGCAGTCTCGCTGATCTGTCTCTTTGTCCGACGGTCTCGCCATTCCGGGCTTCCTCTCCCGCCGGGCCCCCGTGGCCGCTTCCTCGTTGGCAATCTCGGCCAGGTCAGCGCGGACCACCCGGAGCGGGATTACATACGATGGGGCAAGGAGTTTGGTTCGTCGCCCTGTCGTTTGTAGCGTCTCTGGGAACGAAAGCCTTGGCGGCCTGACTGACTGTTCTTCCGTTGTGCCAGATTCCGATGTCATCCACCTGGAGGTCCTCGGCCAGCACTCGATCTGCCTCAACACGGTCGATGCAGCCACGGAGCTGCTGGACCGACGGGGAGCCAACTACTGTGACCGGCCGCGGTTCACGCTGTTTGAAGTGTAAGGCTGCCGGTTGTGCTTTGTTCTTGGTTGGCCTTCTGTCGCTGACCGTATCCAGGATGGGCTGGGGCCGGACCCTGACCTTCCTCCGCTGGGGGCCGCAGTTCAAGCTGCACCGGAGCCTGTTCCAGAAGACGTTTACGCAGTCCAACGTCAAGGTGTTCCGGCCGGTGCAGCTGCACGAGGCACGCAAGGCCGTGCGCACGCTGCTCGTCCGGCCGGACGCCTGGGAGGAGGCCACGCTGCTCATGACGACGAGCATCATCTTCCGCATTGCCTTTGGCCAGGAGATTGCCGACGTCTCGTCGCCGTACTGCGCCATGTCTGCAGCCGCGAACGAGGCCACGACCAATGGCGGCATTGCCGGGACTTCGCTGGTCGACGTGTTTCCGCCCGTCCGCTTCCTGCCCGACTGGCTGAACCCGTCGTCGGCGCTGCGTCACGCGCGCCAGAGCCGTGCGGCCATTCGGACGATCCACGACGCGCCCTGGGCAGCCTCGCTCAAGGACATCGAGTCCGGCTCGGCGCCGCCGTCGTTTATGCGCACGCACTACGAGCGTCTGCAGGAGAGCATCCGGGCCGGCCGGCCGCTCGAGATGACCGAGCGCGACGTCAAGGGTGCCACGGGGGCCATTTTCATTGCCGGCGGAAACTCGACCTGGAGCACGGTGCTGTCGAACCTGCTCTTCCTGACAAAATACCCCGATGCGCAGCGGGCCATCCACGACGAGCTGGACGCCGTCCTGGACGGCGGTTCTCGGCTGCCCGTCTTTGACGATCGGGCCTCTCTCAGCCGGCTGGACCGCTTCATGCAGGAGGTGATGCGCGCGCTGCCGTTGAATCCGCTGGTGATCCCGCACAAGAGCCTGCGCGAAGACGAGTTCCGCGGCATGCGCATCCCGGCCGGCTCGGTCGTGTTTGCCAACGCCAAGGCCATGGGCTCGGACCCTCGCATCTACAGCGACCCCGACCGGTTCGACCCCGACCGCTACACGCGCGGAGAGCCGTTTCCTAATGGCAACTTTGGCTTCGGTCGCCGCAAGTGTCCGGGCAACTTTTTGGCCGTGGCCACGGTGTACATGTTTCTGGCGACGCTGCTGGCCGTGTTTGAGGTCGAAAAGGTCGTTGGCCCGGATGGGAAGCCGGTCGAGCCGGTGCCGGGCGTCTCCATTGGCCTGGGCGGGTACGTTTTGTGTGGTGGCTTCTCGCGTTTGTGCAATGCTAACTGCTGGACAGGCACCCGTCACCGTTTCGGTGCAAGCTTCGGCTGCGCAACCCGGGTCTGGCCAAGCTGCTGGCCGAAAGGGACGTATAGAGGAGAGACAAGGCCAAAACTAGATTAGACAGTTTGTGTCTCAAAATTGTGTCATGTGGGAAAAAGTGGTGTTTCCGTCCTTTTCATACTGATTACGTAATCATTCACGATTTCCACGCAACCAGTAAATAGGCAAAAGTACAGTTCATATATCATTTCCTGTCGTGTCCAAGCGCGGTGCTGCACCAGTGCGACAGTCCCCCGTCCAGGCGTCTAGGCCGTCTTGTCGTCGGGCTTTTCGTCGGGCTTCTCGCCGGGCTGGCCGGCGATCTTGCCGTAGCTGGGGCCCATCATGCGGGTCATGAACTCGGAGAGCTCGCGCTCGGCGGCCGCGTCGGCTTCGGGGTCGGGCGCGCCGGTCAGGGAGCCGCGCAGGTTCCGCTGCGAGAGGCGCTGCAGGTCGTCGACGGAGGACAGGTCGAGGGCCCAGGCGAGGCCGCCGGCCAGCATGACAAAGGCGCTGACGACGTTGAGCGAGGCCAGGTGGAGGGCCTCGAGGGCGACGAGCGAGCCCTGGGGGGCAGGGTCGGGGTCGGCGGCGGCCGAGGCGGCGCGGACACCGTCGCCGCCAAGGCTACCCTCGACGGCGGCGCCGCCGCCCCTGGAGACGGTGCCGCCGCTCTGCTGGAAGAACTTGAGCTGGGCCTCGAGCTTGCGGCGGGCGACGGCGCGGCGGGTGACGGTGGTGGACAGGGCGACAAAGGTGGCGCCGGCAAAGAAGAGGCCGAGCTGGCCGAGGGAGCGGCGCGAGAAGACGGAGCGGTCGTCGGGGCGGCCGGTCGGCCGAGACGAGGCAGAAGAGGGTGAGGCAGAAGAGGCAGAAGAGGCAGAAGCGACAGAAGAGGCAGCAGGCGCAGTCGGCGTGTTGCCAGCGTCCGACGGCGATGCAGCCGGCGGCTGCGACTGTGCCAGGGCCTTTCCAATGAGCGAGGACAGCATGTCGGCGGACGTGGCCTCGTGCAGGTGGACGTTGTCTTTTGTCGGACATGTTTGATTTTGAGCCTCTTGGTTTTTCCGTTTATTTTAGCTGTCTGCCCCACAGTTTTCGCGGGGGACAAGCCTACAGCAGGTACCGCTACTCTGCAGCCAATCAGACAACGCATACAATACAATGAATATAGCAGTGTTCCTTCTATCCGTACATCACCAGACGCCCATACACCTCCTTCACCCCTCAAACACTTCGTGCTGCAGCTCGACGCCGTACTCCTTGGCCATGTCCTTCATGCGGGCCTCGACCTCGTCCTCGAGCCCGCCGCCGACGCCCAGCCACTGGCGCAGGCGAAAGAAGTAAAAGACCACGTCGGACAGGGTGAGGACGGCGCTGAAGACGGCGTGGCGCCAGGCGCCGGTCAGGCGCTGGCGCCACGGCAGGTCGCGGTCCTCGTACAGGCTGGCGCTGGCCCAGCGGCCCATGCGCTTGACCCGGTTGACCGGGCTGCCGAGCCGCTGGTTGTTGGCCTGGACGATGCGCATGTTGCGGCCGAGAAAGATGAGCTCCTTGGGCCAGCGGTCCTCGTCGGCGAGGATGTCGCGGATGCCCTGCTTCATGCGGGCCTGCATGGCGTAGTGGCGCTCGGCCGGGGTCTTGCCGTCGAGGTCGGCGAGCATGTCGCGGCGCATCTTGTTGTCGCCGCCCTCGTATGGGCGCATCAGGGTGGACGAGGCGAACAGCTCGGGCGCGCGGATGCCCCAGGCGCGGCAGATGTCGACCATGGCGGCGTGGTCGAGCACGAGCATGCTCTTCCAGAAGGCGCTGTACTGCTGGCGGAACTGAGGCGACATGTGCACGTACAGGCCGTGGTCGATGAGCACGAGCTCGGCCGCGCCGCCGGGTCGCCGCCGCACAAACACGTTGCCCGGGTGCGGGTCGCAGTGCACGACGCCCCACTTGAAGATCTGCGCCGCGAACAGGTCGACCATGGTGGTCATGATGTCGGCCGCCGACAGGCCGAGCCCGCCCTGGTTGCGGGGCCCGCGCCAGCCGCTGCGCTCCGGCTTGAGCAGCAGGCCAACGTCGTGGGGGGCAGCCCGGGCAGCCCGGCGCAGCCCGGCCATGTCGGGCGGCACGAGCGCGGCCCCGTGCGTGCCCATGGACCCGGCCGCGCCCTGGTCGTGCCACGGCCGCGTCATGGCGTCCTGGTCCCACAGGGGCACGCCCTCGATCCATTCGGTCGTCAGCACCCGCCCCGACGACAGCTCCCGGTACACGGGTGGGACGTAGACGCGGGCCTGCAGCGCCGGCTCGGCGGCCACGAGCGCCCGCATAGTCTCGGAGTTGTCGGCCTCGTTGACAAAGTCCGTCTCGAGCAGCAGCCGGTCGGCCACAAAGGGCACCAGCGTGTCCAGCGGCAGGTCGAACCAGGCCGCGTACACCTTGGCCACGACGCGGAACGACCAGAGGTCCCAGCCGATCTGCTTGGCAATCTCGGGCTTCTGGATCTTGACGGCCACCTCGCGGCCGTCGGCCAGGCGGGCCCAGTGTACCTGGGCCACCGACGCGCTCGCCCGTGCCGTCCGCTCCATGACGCCCTTTTCGGGCGCCCCCGCGAAGCTGACGCCAAAGACGTCCTCGACCGAGCGGCCAAAGTCGGCGCGCACCACCCGCTCGACGGCCGCCCAGGCCACCTGCGGGGCGTCGTCAAACATGCGCGCAAACATGCGCTGGAACTCGGGCGGCAGCACCGCGCTCTGCATCGCAATCGCCTGTCCGATCTTGAGGTAGAGCCCGCCGTTGTGGCGCAGCAGCTCAAACAGCCGCTCCGCGTTGCGCCGGTGCACGTCCGACGCCTCGCCCGGCGTGCCGATCAGCGGCAGCGGCGATGCCCGGAAGTTGATCTTGTAGTCCAGCGCCACCACCAGTCCGGTCCCAAACGTCCGCAGCGATCGTGCGATGCCCGACCCGTACACCTGCCGGTCCACCGCATAGCCCACGCCACCCACCGCCGCCAGCGTCGCCAGCCGCCGGCCCCATCGACGGGTCCGCGCGTACTCGCGTGCCCTGCGCGGCGCGCCCAGCTCCGACGGCGACGGCGGTCGCAGCGGCCGAAACGGGCCTCCGCTCGACTGCACCAGCCGGCGCTGTCGGCAGACACCCTGGGCCTCCGGGGCCACGCCCTTTCGCAGCAGCCGCGCTGCAGAACGGAACATTGCGTGAGGCTGCAGGGAATCGGCGAATGGCGAATAGCAAATGGCGAATCGGCGATGCGGGCTCACGACACGGTCGAGGTGCAGATACGACACAGATGCTCGTCCGAACTGCTCAACGTCATCATCCCGGATCGGAAAAATACACTCCGGCATATCGGGCTTTAGCGGGTTCCTGCTGACTCAGCAACGCCGACCTGTAGAGTGGGTGCAGCCATTGCGCCAGCGTTAGCCAGCCGACGGCCGACTCCGCCCAGCTTCATTAGCCGGCTCTCCCTGCAACTTTATTGCATCGCATCGTCCTCGTCGCCGTCTCTGCCAGCCTGCCGCCCGCCAGACATCCTCGCCGACTCCGGCCTGACCAATTGCCTGCCTCCCCCCTGTAACACCACCCTTTCAGCTTCGCTCTTCTCTCTGTCCCGCCCTGCCTTTTCAATCGCTCTTTCCGGCTGCCGTCCCTTCTCTATTACGCCCGACCCCTCCCTCCTTCCCCACCTGCCCCCCCCCTTTGAAAAATCTCCAAAATTTTGCTCCCGCTCGCTCACGTGTGGACGCATGCACATAAAACTTGGTCAAACTGCTCCTTCCCGGCCTGTTTCTCTTCTCCATACCACTAAACCCCTGTAACTTTTTTGCTTTTTTCCGCCTTGCTTTTCTCTTGCCTTCTTCCATCCGTCAACTCAATCGCCATCGGTCTCACGACGTACATCGCCTTGCGTCTCGGCCCAACTACACCCTCGCTGACTCGCTGAGCGGTGCGCAATGGACGCTCGGTACCGCTACGCTGCAGCGCCCAGCAGGCGGTCGCCAACGCTACACAATCCTGGCCGGGCGTCCATGCCTGTCGGAATTGGCAGCACCAGCTCTTCGGCCACTGGCTATCCGGCCGCCTTTGCTGACCCTCGAGGCCTCCGCTACGAAGACCCCGTCACGCCGCGCAGCCAGACCGCTGCCGACTATCGCTCGAATCCCGCCGCTCCGGCTCCGCCCCAGCCGTCGGCTGCTCACCAGCCCCATCAGCCTCCTCCTCATCAGCCCCATCAGCCTCCTCTCCATCACCAGACACATGCCCATCCTTCATCGCACGATCCGCACTCGCACACTCACCATCTCGCCCCCATCACCACCACCACCACCCGCACCTATGCCGTGACCACCGAACCCATCACGCGCAGTGCCAGTGCCCGCGACAGCAGCCGTCCGCCTGCTGCCGACGTCGCCCACAAGCGTCCTGTCATCATCACCACCACCACGGCCACACGTCCTGCCTCTGGCCATCCGACCGGCCACCATGGGCCCGCCTCGCCCACTCGTGCTGACCACTTCCGTCCCGCCGTCGCCGACGACTTCCCGCCGCGCAGCGCTCCCGTTCGCGAAGACACCAACTACTACGCCGTGCCTGCCACCTCGGCCACCTCGCACTCTCGAGGCAGCCGCTACTCCTACGCCGGCGCCCCGATGAGTGCCACCGTCGACAACGAGGAGCTCAGCCGTCTGCGTGAGCGCCACGAGCTGGCCCGACCCCGTGGCACTCGCCTGGACCCCTACGTCCGTCCCCGCCCAACTTCCGTCTACGGCACCACTGGCCGCCCCGGTGCCCCCGTCCACAACAGCAGCGGCTCTGCTGCCAGCAACATTCCCGCGGCTGCACCCCTCACGTCAGCTGCTGGCCTGCCTCCCATCGATGTCGGAGGCGACGCCGGATACGAGTACACCACGCCGAGCGATCTCGCCCGCTACGACCTCAGCCTGGAACAGGCCCCTCGCCGAAGCCGTCGCGACAGCTTCGACCGCAACTACTATCGCCCCACCGTCAGCCTGACCACCGACCTGGCTCGACCCTACGGCTTTGAGACAGGCGGCCGCCGTGCCGGAGGTGGCAATGGCCCTCCGCCTACCACCTGGGCCTTGGACAAGCTAAAGTGGTCCGCCTCGATGTCCGGTGCTGGCTCGGGCACTGGCTCGGGCACCGGCTCGGGCACCGGCACTGTCCCCGCCTCCAGTGGCGCTCCGTACGATGCCAAGCTGAACATGCGTGCGTCGCCCGTGCAGCCGTACGGACGTGCTGCCCCAACCAGTGCCGCCGCTCCCGCCTGGGATGTGCATGACCGTGAATACTCTTTGGAACGGGGCAGAGACAGGGACTACGACCGGCCGTACGATCACGACCGCGAACGCGACCGCGACCGCGAATACTATGCAGACGGTACAGCTGCAAACCGCTCCTTTGGCATCCTCGTCAACAGCAGAGACCACAAGATGCAGCAATTGCCGTCGGATGGAACATTTCACGATGGCTATCACAATGCCTATGCCGGCGACTATCGCAACGACCCGCGCCGAGATGGCCACCGTGATCGTCCGGATCCTCGCTATGAGCCCGATGACAGGTACGACGACCCGAACTACGACGCGGGCCATGGCCGTGATGATGGCCGTTTGCGAATCGAGGCTCCCGCCAGGCGTCGCTCCGACGAGGATCTCTACATTTATCACCAACGGGATGCGGCACAGATTGACGGAGACCGTGACCGCAACCGCGACCGGGAACGAGAACGGGATAGGGATAGGGATCGTGATTACGACCGAGAACGTAACCGGGATCGGGATCGGGATCGAGATCGGGACCGGGACCGTGATCTTGACCGTGATCGGGATTATGACCGCGACCGCGACCACGACCAGGACCGTGAGCATAGCCGGGATGAGGACTCGGACCGTGAGCGTCGTCGTGACAACGAACGTGCCTACGATCGCGAGCAAGGCCGCTTCCGTGGAAACCAAAGAAGCGACGAGGAGGAAGCTACCAACGGCAAGAGGTCCCGAGACAAGGTCACTGCCGCTGGGGTTGGCGCCACGGCGGCTGCCGTCGCAACAGCAGCAGCAGTGGCTTCCTCCAGCAGCAGACAGAGGGATACCTCTCCGGAGCAGGAGACGCAGTCTCGCCGGCGCCGCGACTCTGACGCTAGCGAGCACGACGGGGACCGCGACCGTGATCGGCAGCGGCCGAAACCCAGCTCAAACAACGCAGGCCCGAAAGCATCTGCGGGCCCGGTGCCGTCTCAGGCATCATCAGACGATACTGCGGCTGTTCAGACACCCCCAACGTCGGACGATGGCGAGGCAACCGAGAAAGCTTCCGGCCAACGGGAACGGGAACGGGAACGGAAGCCCCGGACTGTGCCTGCTTTCAAACCCACAGATGCCAGCGATCTGAGGGCGCTCAAGGCCGAGCTTGCAGCACTGGAGGCCAAGGAGGGCCGACAAGCAGCAGCTCAGAGTGAAGCCAAAAAGGCAAACGGGCGATCTGGAAAGGATGACGCCAGAGACGCGGCAGAGAGAAAGGCAGACAAGACAGACAAGGCAGACAAGGCAGACAAGACAGAAAAGGACGACGCGCTCTTGCCGGGCGTCCTGACGCCAACGTCGACGCCGTCGTCTCGGCCGTCGTCGCCGCCTGCCAGAGGCCGGAAGACGGATGCGGACGCAAAGGAGGATTCGGGTCGGGGACGCGACCCGTCGCAGTCGCACGCAAAGGCGCTCGCAACACGACTGGTCTCGCCGCCGCACGACAAGGACGACAAGAGGCCGCTCAAGGGCATCCTCAAGCAGCCCAGCTCCAAATTCCCCGAAGAGCCCAACCCGGTCCGAGAGGGTGTTGCTCCCCACAAGGACGACAAGGTCAAGCAGCAGAACGTGCCTCCGGGCGCGCGGTGGACCAAGATCAGCCGCAAGCTGGTCAACCCGGAGGCGTTGACTTTTGGAAAGGAGCGGTTTGAGGTCCGGGACGACTTTGTCATTGTCCTGCGTGTTCTCAGCCGCGATGAAATTGAGGCCTACACGATGGCCACGGCACAGCTGAGAGGTACTTTTGTCTTTTTGTCTTTTTGTCTTTCTTTTCCAGGGCACAACTAATGAACGATAGACAAGCGCCGCAAAGAGTTTGAGCGACCAACTCTCCGGATCGACGACAAGCCGCACCAAGAAGAGGAGCATCACCACCACCGGAGCCGGCGAGACCGCGAGCGGGAGCCCGACAACAGCGAGTACTACGGCGCGGCGGCGGCAGGCGACAAGGACCGCCAGCGGGGCCACCACCACCGACACACGTCGGATGCGTTTGCCAACGGGTCTGGCGACGGTGGCCGGGGAGAGATCGAGTACTACAACAGCCACGGTGCGCACCGGCGATACTACCGCGGATGAAGGGCCTGTTTTGTTTACGTTTATGTTTGCGTTTTTTCTGATATCTGTTCTGTTTCTGTTTCTCTCTTCTGTCACCAATTACGTTTACGTTTCTTTCTGTTTGCACGAAAGGTTATGAGCGACGAGTCATGTTGAAGGAATGGCCTGGATGAACAAGGATGTATTGATTGTGTAGCCTGTGTCTCGGTCTCTTGGATGTTGGATTTACGTTTTGGATCTACGAGCAGTGTGAGGATACCCAACAAAAAGACAGGTTGGGCTTGGAAAAGGACCGCGTCCAACTTTTGATGAAGCCGGTTCGTGCTGTTTGCCTCTTGTGTTTGTGCTTTTATATCGGCCTCTGGGCCGACCTTTTTTGAATACGTGGCTGTCTACTTTTTGGACTTGCTTGCACCTCTACTGCCGCCCTTCTTGCCCGACGGCTGTCCGGCCTTGTTGCTGCCGGTCTTCTTCGGTCCGGCACCTCCGGCCCCGAGTCCGCCGGCCAGCATCAGCGTCATCTTGCCGACGGGCACGCAGTTGGCCGCCTCTTCCATCTTCACCCCCCGGATCAGCTCGACCTCGCGCGGCCACATGCGCTCGGGATCCTGGCTCAGCTCGTCCAGGATGCCCTTGTTGCCGCTGCGTCCGGCCTCGCCGGCCTGCCGCCACCGCTCCAACACATCGCGCATGGCCCGGCCCTTTTTCGTCTGGCCCGGCTGGATCTTGACCTTGTACTTGAGCCGTGCCAGGGCCGACCAGGGCGCACATACCGGCACTGCTTCGACAATCTCGTCGCCCACAGCTGGCCGGCCGACCAGCGTGTCGATCGTGTCCAGGCTGCCGTCACCGTCTCCGTCTTCACCGACCGCTTCCTCCTCGACCGGACCATCGGCCAGGGCCAGCAGCTTCGCCTGTCGGGCCTCCTCAAACGCCCGCGTCGCCTGGACCTGTCGCTCTCTCTGGGCCCGTCGGCGCTCCTCATATGCGGCCAACTCGGCCGCTCGCTGGGCTTGGGCGCGTGCCTTGGCCTCGGCCTTTTCGCGGCCGGCCGCAATGCCAATCAGCCGCTCGGCCTGTGCTCGGTCCTCTGCGTCCTGGTCCTTGTACTTGGCCAGCTTCTTGGCCTTGGCCTTCTGTCCGCGCTTGGCTGCCCCGGCAGCTCCGGTCCGGGCTGTGGACGTGTAGGACGGCACGGGTGAGCTGGACCGGAGTCGTTCCTGATCCTTGCCCTTCCACTGGGTGTCGAACTCGGTTGTTTCCTCTTCGATTGGCTCGATTGGCTCTTCGGTTGTTTTTTTGGTTGGCTCTTCGAATGGCTCCTTCTCGGCTGACTCCTCGGCTGTCTTCTCATCTGGCTCATCCTTCTGAGCTGGTTCCTCTACTTCATCTCCTTTGTCCTCCGCCTCATCGGCCACATCCTCCCCGGCTTCGACTTGGGCATAGTCGGCAGTCCTTGCACTGCCGATCCGGAAGAGCAGGCCGAAGCCCAGGACGCGCTGTGGCGGAGGCAGATGGTTCTTCTCGCCCCGGACGTCAAACGAGCCGGGCGGAAGGACGTCGCCGCCGGCCGTGGTCTTGAACACCTGGTTTGCGTGGACCCAGTATGCGCCAAAGCCGGCCTTGTTGTCCCAGGCCTCCGAGGCGCAGACGGCCAGACAGCCGGCCTGGGCGAGCGTGCCGGGAGGAATGGGCGCATCGGCCCCGACGTCTGGCCGGTTCTTCACCACGATGATGCCCGGAGACCCGCGGATGTCGGCGTGCACATAGATGTCGCCGCGCCTGAGGTGGCGCCGGTACATCAGCTCGCACTGCTGCGACTCCTTGGCCGCGATGACGAGGTGGCCGTCCGACGAGATGAACCAGAGGAACTTTTCAAACCACAGCTGCCGCCGGATGAGCGTCGGCGCCGGCTTGCCGCCCTTCTGCACCCGCTTCAGCTCTTGGGCCACCTTTTTCTCGGCGTTGCGCAGCGCCATCGACGTGACCTCCTTGGTCTTCTGCTCCTTGGACGCGGCCACCCGCTTCTGGTCGTAGTATTCCCGCGCGTTGCCCCAGGCCGACAGGGCCAACTTCACGTTCACGTCCAGCAGCTCCTCTTCGCCTTCGACCTCGGCCTCGTCCTCGTCGTCCTCGTCCAGCTCGGCTGCCGGCTCGTCGCTGAGCTGCAGCGTGATGATCCCGTCGGCCAGCCGCATGGGCAGCTTGATCAGAGCCGCAACCGGGTTGCTGTCGGCGCTGTTCCCAATCAGGTGCGCCAGGTCCTCCCAGTCGGTGCCGACATGCAGCTGGTCGTTGACCGCGTCGATCGCTGCCTGCACCCACTCCTGGTTGGCCTCGATGGCGGCAGCCTTGCGCCTGTTGAGCTGCTGCGTCTCCTGCAAGCTCTCGATGCGCATGGCCTGGTCGCGCCTGGTGGCCTCGAGCTTCTTGAACGCGACCGACTCCTGCTGGTGCAGCTGGCGGTCTGCCTTGAGGCCCTGCAGGTGCGAGTAGAACTCGTCTGCGGCCTTGTTGAAGCTGTCGAACGGCAGGAGCACAAACTTGGGATCGGCCTCGAATTGGCATGGCCTGAACGGATGGAAGTCGACATAGTCCAGGTTCCTTGATGGAGGCACGGCGCTCTGCTCGGCCGCATCGTTTTTGGTTGGGCCGCTCTCTTCCGTCGCTGCTGCATCATCGGCGTCTGTGTCTGCCGGCTCCTTCTTGGTGGCCACGATGTAGCTCTGGCAGGTTGGCCCCGTCGCTGTCAGGCCCTCCGAGAGCGTCCGGGTTTCCTGCAGCGCGCGGAAGAGAGCGTCGAGGCGGGCGTCGTCGGCCAGGACCGCGGCCGCCTTTGTGCGGCCGGCCGTCTCGGCGGTCTCGAAGCCGCTGGTCAGCAGCACGTGGTCGATCAGGACCTGCGGCAGGTCCGTGAAGGCGAGCGCCAGCGTGCGGCTGAGGCTCTTTTCTTTTTTTTTCTTCTTGGGCACGGCGGCAGCGCCAGCAGCAGCGTCGGCCGTCGGCGGCGGCGGGGCATCGGCCGCCACGGCAGCCTGCAGCACGGCCTGGACGGCCTCGACGGTCAGGGCGGCGATGCCGGCGACGTTCTGCTTGGCGGCCAGCGCATAGGGGTTGCCGACGTTGAGGGTGACGTCGAGGCTGGCGCTGCGGAAGGCGGCCACGGTGCGCTGGAGGGCGAGGACCTTGGCATCGGCATTGGTCAGCACCACGTTGCCGGCCGCAAAGAACTCGAGGTAGAGGCGCAGCTGGCCGTCGCTGAAGCGCAGCTCGACGATGCGATCGGTGCCGACCTGCTGCACTGCGGTCACGTGCCGGCCATTGAGCAGCGTGCGCAGCCGCGCGACAAACGCAGAAGGCGCGAGCGGCGCGCTGCCGCCGCTGCTGTCCTTGGACGCCGCCGAGGCCCGCGCATCGTAGGCGGTCAGGTGGCAGCGGAAGCCCGAGTCGACCACCAGCTGGAACTTGTCCTGGCCGCGCGAGAAGCGCAGCAGCAGGGCGCGCGACGTCGAGCCGGCCGCCGCCGCCGACGACGACGACGGCGGCACGAGGTCGTACACATTGGTCAGCCGCGTGCCCGTGAGACTGTGGTGCAGCTCGTGGCTGATTGCCTGCGAGAGCCGTTAGCACGGCCGCACAGCCAGACACCGGGCGCCAGGCGCGCAGAGCGTACCCGCACGTCGAGGGAAGAGAATCGCTGCTTCATGGCGCAAGTCGTCGTCGTTGTGAAGAGGTGCAAGAACTGGCTGTCACCAAGGACTCGAATTCGAACACTAGGAGGAGGGGTGTCGCATTATGTCAGCATCCCGGGGTTAGGCCTTACGGGTGGTGTTAGTCATATATTACTATTCTAGGACAGCCAATATTCGTGTATTAGGCTGAGCCAATATTCGTGTATTATGTAAACTCCAATAACGCCTCCGGGTAATCCTGGCTGGGCACAGCCCCGTTCGATGACAACCTGTCGTCGGCACGTGTCGTCCGGGACCGCACATCCGGCACCGCACATCCGGCACCTCACATCCGGCCAGCCTGCCGCAGCTCCATGTCCCGCTCGCACGACATCCACTTTTTCTTGCCCAGCCGCATTTCGTAGTGTGGCGCAATGGCGCTGACGTCCTGCGTGGCCGCCACGATGCTGTTGCACGTCTTGGTGCGGTACGTGTCCACTGCTTAGTCAGCCTTGATTTCCCGACGACTCTTTCCTCTCCTGCCCTCTCGGCCGTCCGACTCACGGGCTTTCTGCAGAAAGATGCGCCGGCCGGCAAACGCGCGGCTCTGCAGCCAGGCCATGCGGCAGCCGAGGTCGTTGAGGCGGACCTGCTTGCGGCGGAGGCCCTTGCGCATGCGCGGGACCTCGAGCTCGGCCTCGACGCCGTCGTCGGCCGGGATGGCGGCCGTGGTGGTGGCGTTGGCGGCGACGCGGCGGTGGTGCTGGCGGCGGCGGCGGCCGTGGCCGTGACTGCGGGGCGGGACCTCGACCTCGTCGCCGTCGACGTCGTCGCCGTCCAGGTCGTCGACGTCGGCCGAAAAGAAGCGGCGGCCGGTCGGGCTCGGCGGCGGGCTCTCCATCTCAATGGGAAAGAAGGAGGCCGGACAGACGGCGTTGGCGCGGCGGAACGAGTCCGGGATCTCGCTCGTGTCGACGAGGTTGAGCGTGACGCGCACGCGCAGCCGCGCGCCGCGGTCCTCGACTAGCACAAACTTGCGCTTCTTGGCCTCGGCCAGGTCGGGGAAGAGGCCGGCCGGTGGCGCCACCGTCTTCTTGCTGGCGCCGTGGCCCCCGGCAACCCCGGCCCCGGCCCCCGGCGAGAGGACCACGGGCGTCGGCATGGCTGGCAGCGCACTCGGCGCCCCGCTGTGGTAGCCGTCGTAGGAGCTGAAGACGTGCGCCGGACGGACGTCGGCCGTGGCCGCAATCGGCGCCAGCCCCAGCGACGACTGGCGGTGCGGGTGCTGGTGCTGGCCGTCGCCGACGTGGAACGACTCCCCGCTACCGTCTGCAACAGTCAGGCACGTTAGCGTTGCACGGGGACGACGCCCACAGGACAGGGGCCAGCAGAAAAGGTGGTGCTTGTGCATGGGTGGCAGGTGACCGCCAGAGGAAGGGTGAACAAAGATGTGCAGGAGACCAGGGGTAGGCAGTAGTGGTGCCACTCGCCAGCTTATACACTTGCATTCTGTCTGCTGTCTTCTCTTTCATGCGTCTTGTACAAACGTGAGCCTGTCCTGCATTAACTCGAGCAGGCAGGGAAGAAACAGACACAAGCCAAAAACCAGCCCCAATACATGCTCTCGCCGTCTCCCAGCCTCCACCCCTGTCCTCCGACCAAAAAGCAAAGGCGCAAGCGTGTACAGCAAAAAGCAGTGCAAGGGCAGCGGGTGAGGTAAATAAGATACATCGGACAGGCAAGCAAAGCAGCAGGTGATATATAAAAGCATTTGAAAAAAATAGTATACAATTCCGATCCGTGGTGGGTACCAGCTCTCTATGCCTGAGCAACTTTTGGGGGGGCCGGGGAGGAGACGAGCGCCTATGGAGAGTATATATCAAACACGCAGAGAAAAGGACGCAGGGCGTCCTTTTGTGAAGCCTGAACCAAGTAGAGCCAAAATGACAACCCGTACCTTGCCAAAAGAAAAGGGAAGAGAGAATAAAGGGGGCGTTCCAAAGCAAAATATTGAGAAATGCGCACATATATATATGGCAGTCTTGCAACAGGTATCAAAAGCGTCGTGCTAGGTTGTCATAAACGAGAAGGGGTAAAGGGTTTCCAGAAGAGAACAGGGCAGAAGAGAGCAGAAGAGCGGAAGAGCGCAGAACCGAGCAGAACCGAATGAACAAACAGAAGCAATCACATCTGGTGAAACATACCGACTTCGTCACCGCCTGCATGGGCACTGCCGTCGTGGTGATGAAGCTGGGGAGGCAAGCCCGCCATGGGCTTCGTCAGCGGCGTGGCTGCGCCCGGCAGCGTGGCCACACCGCCCAGATGGGCCGGCGACGACTGTGCGAGCCCCGGCGCGGCCGCACCGGCACTGACGGCCTTGCGCGTGCCCATCTTGGCCATCCGCCGGACCCGACGGCTGCGCAGCCGCGGATCCTGGTTGCTGTTGCGCCAGCTGTCAACCGCCCGCTGGATCAGGCCTCGCTTGCCGCGCAGCGGTGGATTCAGCTGTGCCAGCGCCCAGCCCACCGTGTTGCACTCGCTCTCGTACTGCAGCCGGTTACCCCGGTACTGCTCGCGCGGACAGCACGCCCGCGGGTACACGCAGTTTTCCTGCTTGAACTCCGACGACAGCTCCTCCGTCGACACCGACTCCACGTCGCACCGGATCGTGTACTCCATCTTGACCCGGTCGCGCGAGTACTCAAACGCGATCCACTGCACCCCATTCTGGTCCTGCCGCACCACCAGCGGCGTCGTTGCTGGGATCGGCCCCGGCGCTGCGTTCGGGTTGACAACCGAGCTGCCCGCGCTGCCAGCCTGGGGAAGCGGGCTGGCCCCGTTGGACTGCGCGTGCTGCGGATGCTGTTGGTGCTGTGGGTGCTGCTGGTGCTGCGCATGTTGAGGGTGCTGCGGGTGTTGTTGGTGCTGGGGATGCTGGGGATGCTGGGGATGCTGGGGATGTTGGGGATGCTGGGGATGTTGGGGATGCTGGGGATGCTGCTGATGCTGCGGGTGTTGTGCGTGCTGCGGCAGGCTCTGCTGCGCCTGCATGCCTTGCTGCTGGTGTGCCTGCATCCCCTGGGCCTGCAGGCTCTGGGCTGCCTGCACCTGGCCCATCGACAGCGGTGATGGTGCTGCCGGCGGCGCCTGGCGCGACAGCTGCGGCGTCAGGTTCTGCACCTCCATCTTCGCGTGGCGCGGGCTGCCGGCCATGGCCGATGCCGGGCTGTGCTGGCTTGCATGCTGTGCCATCTGGTGCTGTACTGGCGACGGCGCCCCGTGCGACATCATCATGCTCGGCTGCGAGCCCATCGACTGGTGCGGCGGCGGTCCGTGCTGGCCGTACGGAGACGCCGACGCCGGCGGCAGCGGCTGGTACTGCTGCTGTCCGTAGTACATTGACTGCTGGTGCAGCTGCGGCGGTGGCTGGCCGTACATGCTGCGCTGCTGGTCGTGGCCGCCGGTCGATCCCACCGACGCCGGCGAGTTCGACTGCGGCGTGTGGTACGGCGCCATGGGCGGGTAGGTAGGCCTGGACATCGTGGCGGCCATCATCTCTGTGCGCAACAGTCAGTCTCTTGCTCGTGGCCGCTCTGCACATCCACACCGTCTGCGCCACTCACCTGCGGAGGTATACCCGCCGGTCTGCGCGGGCGCGTTGTACGGGCTGGATTGGTAGTTGTAGAGATCCTGTGCGTGCTGCTGGCCACTGCTCTGCTGTGGCTGCTGCTGATACACGGGAGCGTACGGCGCCTGGTGCTGCTGCTGCTGTTGCGGTGGCGTCTGCGAGTGATGCGGGTGGTGTTGCTGGTGCACTATGCTTGGAGGCCGCGCCTGGGGCTGTTGTTGTATGTGCTGTGCTTGGCCTTGCGGATGTTGTTGTGCGTGGTGGCGGTTATGTTGCTACATGCAAACGACCCGGTCAGCCAAATATCCTGATGCGTACAGGTTATAATAAAGTGCACGAGGTGAAATGACGCCGTGTGGGTCAGAGGATTCTAGCATGGCCACGAAACCGTTCTAGCCAGCCGTCCAGGGATTTGTGGCGGGCTCGAGATTAAAATCGCCATCGCCAGGGTCTTTAGTTGCAGCCATGAGATGACCCAGGGGGGAGGGGCTGGTCTGAGCCGGACCGCACATGGCACCGCCTGCCTACTCACAACCACGGCCGGCTGCGAGTATGTGACTAGTGCCGTGCAGTAAGCCCGGCTGAGGCAAGCATCGTCGCCTTCACTAAAGGCAACGACAGAGGAAGGCGAGCGGCAGGGAACGCGTGCGAGATATCACGACCCCGAGCCAAGGGTTCAATCGTCGGCGGTGAAGAGCAGCAGGACGGGCGAGACCACCAACACTAACCCGGACAGACGGACGGTATTGCACCAAAAGACGGCGAGGCAGTATCAGAGACGACAAAGGGCAAATGAGACGAAAAGGAAGTTCGAGGTACTGTACGACAGTTTTGTGGGGGTGGAAGGCGGAAGGAGGAGGGCAGGGTTCTTAAGTAGACCAGGCCTGAAGGAGTGTGTGAGGACGTGGGTGTCCGAGATGGCTTGTCCTCTGGCCGCGCTCCTTTTCCAGCGTATGGCTGCTTGGATGCTTTTGCCGGGTGGATAATAACGGCAGTGCAGGATAGTGCAGGATAGTGGCGGCAGTAGTGAGAGGACAGCAAGAGGTGTGTGAGGCGTGAGGGCAGCATGAAATCTTGGAGATGAAGGGGAGCAGGGAACAAGGTTGCTCAGTCGAGGAATAGGGGGAGGAGGGGTGGGAAACCGGAGGTTGGCCCATGTTGGAGAACACACGCAAAGGCCATTGCCCAATCGCCGCCCGCCAGCCTGACAGGGGTCTGTGTGCAGGGGAAGCCAGAGGCTAGTCGGGGTCGAAAACTGGAACTCGGGACCTTCTGCTCAGTCTGTCGCACGCCCCCTCCCACACACCCCCTAGGCCCAAACTTGACAAGGGCGGTGTGGGAGGCAGCGATGGCCAGACGGTGGAATGTGGCCCAGTCTCCGTAGCCTCTGTACTGCCGGCCGTCTCAAGTCCATCGCCACAGAGCGTCTGCCACTCGGTGCAACCCTAAAAGCACTTGCGTTGGCGGGTTTGCGCCCTCTGCCCGTCTCCAGCGCCCCGGACCTCCCAGGTACTTTTCCGCCTGCTGCCTGCCGACTGAACAGGAGAAACACCAACGGGTGCTAAGATAGCCGCTCCCCAGCGGCTATCACCAGAAGTACCAAGTACCCATACACGCTAATAGCCATCCTGGCCCAAAAAGCGTTGCATGGGACGAACCTTGAAACAGACGGTCCCTGTAATTCCCACCTCATCCCACAGACCTCGAAAGGACACTTTGGAAACAGGACGCCATCAAAGCTGCGAGCCCTCACTGAGGCGCCAGTGCCTGCCAAGCGTCGGCTATGGTCCCTGTCCGACCGTGCAACTGCCACCCGCTAGATTGCCGACCCCGAGATCATCGCTGGACAGCAGTCCCACAGTGCGCTGCCTCAGCACGTCGCTCGCTGTCCTTTAGAAGGCCCCAGCTGCTCTCCGGCTGCAAATGGCGCACTGGCGTGGGGGATGGGCAGGGCAGAAGACAAAGAGTAGACGGGAGGGAAATCAAAACAAAACAAAGAAAATAGACACGTACATAACTCACCTCGTAGGGATCCTCTTTCACATGGCTAGGAGCCTGGCGATGTTGTTGTGCCATTGTCAATCCCATCAGTGTCAATGAACGAGGCTGCTACTATAAAACCCAATCTTGCGCGTTAGCTGTCAGTCCTGCCTGCCAACACGTTCAGCTGCCTGTCTGAGGAGCACCGGGAGAAGGAGAGGACGAGGCGGAAACAAGTAGGAAAGGGGCTGAAATGTGATCGTGTCCAGGCCACGGCGATTCCTGTGAAGCGTCCGAACGGGGAAGACGTGCCAGCGAAGATGGCGCCTGCTTGTTGTCTATGCTGCTTTGGTCGCCGATTGTCTCGTGAATCACAAGCTCTGCCGCGTCGACAATGTCGTCTAGGTCTGCGCGATGATGCTGCTGCTGTCGGTAGCCGCAGGTCCCAAGGCCGGGGAGCACACTGCCGGGGTTTGTCGAAAGAGCCAGGAGCGGATATCCTTGGGGTCCAACAAGGTGCGGGTACGAGCCAGACAAGATACCCGGGAGAAACAGTAACAGGCGTGTGTTTGAGCCGCTGTGAGCTCAGGAACCGGGACAGTCTGTGGAGATGCGAGCGTGTCGTGTCGTGGGTGCCGTGGGTGTCGTGTGTCGTGGATATGTATGTATGCACCTCAGTGCGAACCTGGCGCTCAAGGGTGGCCGTGCACTGGAGTCTGGGACAAACGCAGATGGGAGACGTCGTATATCTGGTCGATGCTGACGGAAGGGAAGGGTAGGGGACGGGGGAGGGGGGGAGGAGGTAAACAGACAAGCAGGCAAAACCCAGCGTTGGGAAAGTCAAACATGCAAGACCCTGGGATTCTCCCGGGTTTTGTCAGTCTGCCAAACTCACCCTCGAAGTGTTGTCCAAGAGATACGGAGAATAATAATAGTATGGAAGAGAGAGGGAAAAAGGAAAGAAGAGTGAAAAGAGACAGTCAAAACAGCCTCGAGGTCTTATGGGGTGCAGCAGGGTGCAGGATGCTTGCTATTATGTATAATGCCGGCTTGGTGTATGTGATTCTGAAACAGCTAAAATGCTGGATCTAATCAGAGAGCCCAGATGTCAGCCACACATTCAAGCCGTTATACTTCTTCAGTGCTTCATTCTGGGCGCCTCCACCGCACCCCCACCCCTATTGCTGGAATGCATAGCGGGTGGTTGTCGATGTGCGACTTCCCTGGAAATGATCCTGGATAAAAATAGAAAACAGGAGGAGAAACAGGGGCGAAAAGGACGACCAGCAGAGCCTGTGACGAAAACCGCGGCATTCCCTCTGGCTCGGCGCAGACTTTTCTGGCCCTCGACTGCTCTTGCATTCGGGTTCTTGCGTCTCGCGTCACTGTGCCTCTGCAGCTCTCTCTCGCTCTTAGCCTGCTCCATTGCTGGTCATTTCCTTTCGCTCTCCCAAATAACATGCGATACCCTAAGGGACATAGGGTGGAACGCTGCCGAGATTGGGGCAGGACCCCCAGCGCCAGAAGCTAGACCCACGCTGACAGAAAGAACAGGCCTCGATGCAGAAACGGGAATAGGCACGGAGCCATACGCCAATGGAACAGGCTAAGCGACAGGGGGCTTCCGTAGACCGCGTACTCGTACATGTACATAGGCTGCAGCCGAGAACCCTGCCGACACGCATGGCGCGACCGATCCCGACAAAAAGTGCAGGAAATAAACATGACGGGGTATATCGTGGTGAGAACAAGACGGAAGAGAACACGTACCGCTAGCTGGGACCAGCGTTGCAGGCGAAGACGTACTGCACGAAAGAGACTCAGCTGGTGTAGCGGTCGGACAGGCGCCCTTGGGGGAACCAGCTGGCCGGAATGCTCGCGTGCAATGGCACCGAAACCCTTTTCCGATCCACACGCGTGGTAGCCGTGACAAAGTGGTACGCTATTAAGGCGATGGACCAGCGAGCAAGGTTGTCTGGTGGTAGAACGGAGAGAGGGAGAGGGAGGGAGACCGGGGGTAACCGGGGAGGCGGGAGATGACCGGGGAAGGCGACCGTTGGCCAGGAAGAGCCAGGAAGCACGCGGCGAGGGTGTCTGGCCGAGATGTGACGCCGTTGATCTTTGACGTTGCAGGCCGCCGTCGACTGGTCGTTGCGTGTTTTCCCAGATGAGCAGAGGAGGACGGGGGAGGCCGAGGAGGAAATGAGAGGGAAGATTAGGTGCGTCAAAAAGAAAAGAATAAAAGAAAAAATAACGGAGCAGAGGTAGCAAAACGAATGGAGGGTGTATAAAAAGTATGGCGAGACTGGGCTTGCTGGCAAAACGACCCAATTCGCAGTCAGAATCGAGCGTGCTGGGAACTGCACAGAGCACTCACCTCTCACACCTCTCTGCCTATTAGTAGGAGAAAAAAGCAAGAAAAACCCCCATTCAGAGACACAGCCTAGGAGAAAGTCGCGTACTCGTAAGAGGAGAGGAAAAACGAAAGAATTTTTGAATAGGGGAGCCAATCAGACGAAACGGCAGCAAACAACAGGAAACGGTGGGGGCAGGTCAAATGTATGATGCAATTCGCTGGGGCCATGCAGCTAACAGAGATGCTGAAGAAAATGGAAATTGGTGCTGGGGACGGAGCAGAATGGGACAGGCGATGGCGGAGGCCAGGATGAAGCCAAGCCGAGTGCACGTGTGCGCCAGGCGAAGAGAGCTAAAGGCAAAAGTTGACAGGTTGCCCGTGGCAAGGGCGGCCGACCGACCGTTAGGAGGTGGGTAGATAAAAGCGGAAGGTACGGAGTACGTGGAGCGCAGCCACCAGATTATTGGATTTTCTCGGGTCTACTTGCGGAGTTTGCCTACCCTTTGTGTACAGACGGCCTCGTACACAATTGGCATATAAAAACGAGCACACACAGTCGTGCATGGATATACGTCAGATGCGGCAACGAATGGGACTCGGCACATGCAATCGGTTGACTGGGTTTGACGTGCAAGGGATGGGCAGCCTGGCCGAAGGCAGTACCGACTGGGCCGGGGAACCTGGCGTACAGGCAGCAGATTCCTCTTCTCCCGACTTCTAGTGCCGAATAAGACGTGACAACACTCGGTACGCAGACCGCAGGCAGGCGGGAAAGCGTGTAAGGGGTTTCCTTGGTTTGCAGGCTAGATACCCGTAGTGGAGCAGAGGCAGCATTTTCTGAGGGGGCCTGTTAGTATACCCGCGGCAGCCAGGGCCGTGGAGGAACCCGAGGGCAGGCCGCTGCACCTGCGTGTTTGTACACATGAGATACGAGTGCTCGAACGGAGTGCGCCGTACGATACGAGCAGAGCCGAGGAGGTATGAGCGAGCGCAGATGGGGGTGACAAGGCTCCGGCCGTTGATTGGCGCAGCCGGCAAATGGTTGGGGGCGAGAGGCCAGAGAGCCAGGGTGCATCTCTGCCAGGAGTGGCTGGGAGAAGTGCGGTGAGCTCGCGAATAGGACGCATAGGACGCATGGTCTCGGAGGTAGGGATAAGCCGCGGTGGCGGTGAAGCGATCGGGTGTGGAAGAGCAGCTCTGCCGTGGGATGCGGGAGATGTCTTGCGACGATGCCACGGCTGCGCGACGAGAGGCTGCCTCTTGTCATTGGAGAGGCTGTGCAGGCGCTTTACGGAGCACGGCTCGCATGTAAGATACGAGTACTGGGCCGGTGGCACGGCAGCAGCAAATCGGCGGCAAGACAGACAATGCGTCGGCTCGCGAGGTCAGTCAGCTGCAGTCCAGCAGCAGAGAGGCGGTGGCCATGCGGCTCTTCCGCGGTGCTTTTTGGGGGTCGCTGGGCCTCTGGCACATACACAGTAGCATGTCGGGCTGCAGCTGCAGGTACCGGAGGCACAGACGCGTTTGCATTGCATCACAATATTTCGAGCGAAAGCTGGTGAGCAAGATCTGCGAGTGGGATATTCCAGGGTTGGGAGCTGTCAAAAAAAAAAAATCGGATTGGCCAGCATGGCACCCATCTGGCTACTCCGTACTCCGTATCGCGCGCGCTCTGTGCAAAGCGAACGAATGCACCGGGCAGGGGGCGGCCGTATGGAGCATTTGTCCATCTCATCTTGCTCTGGCAGTTTCCGTCGAGTGCCATGGTGGCGCCGTGGACCTTGCCGAAAACAGGCGGCCGCGCAGGCAGGTCCTCCGTAGCGCAGAGTGGCGACGAGCGAATGGCCGCGCTACGGCAAAACTACACAGCGCTATGGGGCGCTACGACGCGCTACGACAGGCGGTGTTTGTACCCGTACAAAGCACGGCATGGCGAGGGCGATCGTGTGGGAGGCGGAAAGGGAAAAAAAGAAACAAGCCAAAAAAACCAAAAGGCCAAAAAGCAATGAAAGAGGCAGAGACTCACGTTAGTGATGTAACGTCCTGCAAACAGCGCTCCAACTGCAAAAGCGTGTCTGGGATTTCGGCGACGCCGAGATCGCTGCACTATTGGGCTATTGCTCGCTCGGCCTTGGGGGGGACGGCGGAAGCTCGTCGCGGCTCCAGTTTCTGTCACATTTTGCCCGGCTTTCTCTGCCTTCTCGAAGCTGGTCCCGACAAGACGGTTCCGTCGCCGGCCTGGCTGGCTGGCTGGCCGGCTGGCCGGCTGGGGGGGCTGCAGTTCAGGGCCTCGTGATTGCTCCGTAATGACAGGGGCTGCAAGGTACGGAGACCGCTACTCCCAAGAGAAGGTAGCGAATTCAACCACCAGCACGCAGCTCCAGCAGGGACGACGGGTAGCCGTTGAAGGGAAGGGAGGGGTCAGGCCAGGGCCCAAGACAGGCCCAAGACAGGCCCGAGACGGCCCAAGACAGGGCTCGTGGCAGGGTCTGGGACAAGGGGAGAGGGAATAGCGTTTATCGTCAGGGCCAGGAATTCTGCTGATCCCGTGCAGAGATGAGAGGGGCAGCGGTGGAGTAGCGTGCTTGGAGATATGAAAGGGGGGGACGCTATTACGCTATGAGCAAGCACTTTGCATCTGACGGAGGGCGTCCACAGGAGCGAGCAGGGTGGGGCGACCGATATCCGTAGGACCATTTTTTCTGTCTAGTGGGCTTTGGCGGGTCGCATGTCCACAAACACGGGAAGTACTCCGTACTCCCTACGGAGTACGCCGTACGGAGTACAATGTAAGATACTCTGCACACGGGACAGGTGAGCAAGGCTTGCCGGGTGGACTCCTCGTATCTTGCAAGTACTCGTAAAAAGGCCTACGGCGGCCCTCTCATTTCAGTGTGTACGAGTACGGAGTAAGACCGGGCGGGATACGTGTGATCATACTCGTAAGATACGAGCGGGTGGGGAATCCGGCCCAGAAGGACGGCAAACCGGAGTTGGTTGGAAACATCCCCATCTCGTACTATGTAATCACATAATCACGGCGGCGGCGACCGCCAACGGCGTGCGCGCTAGAGGCCTGTGAGATAGCGCCAATTTGAGAGTCGACCCGTGCGTATTCCGTATTCCTGCTACCTGCGACGCGTGCTACAGCTCGTGCGCGGCGCAAGTACGAGTACTTCGGGTGTCGGCGGGCTGTATTTAATACCCGACGGTTAAAACGGCTGCTAAGCGTCGGCGTCTGCGCTGTAAACAAGCCTGCGGGTTCTTCCTGGAGATGTTGGGCGTTACATACGGAGTAAACGGCCAGATGCATTTACACCGAACACGCTTGCCCTCGTATCTAACTTGTACTTTTGGGTGGGATTACCCACCCATCAGAGCAAGAACCAACACCACAGACACCAGACACCACAGACACCACAGACACCACAGACACCACAGACACCACAGAAACCACAGACACAACACACTCTCACGCTCACCATTGCAGACGCTCGGGCTTACATAGGATGGACCGCGGGGAAACCTTGCACCTGGCCTGAACAGCGATCGAGTGTGCATTGCAGTAGCGTAGGGACGGCGCGAATACCCTTCTGCTTGCCCGTCCTTCTGTCCGCGCCTCGTTCCTCCGTGCCCTCAGTGCGAATGTGTCGCCCATGGCAGAGTCGTGCTTCTGCCAGTCATGCGTCATGTCGCGGAGCAAGTCCAGTTTCAATGGCAGCTTCGATCGTGGCCTGCCTAGCGCGCCTTCCCCCCTTTCCCTCCCACTCGTCCGTTTCCCTCTCTCCCACTAGTGCGGTCTCGATGAGGGCAGCAGGACAGCCGCCTGTGGGCCGTCGTGCCTTCCCCTATTTTTTGTTTCCTTCACTTGCAAGCGAGCACGACGAGCTCGTATTATCTTGCTCTCACCATGTCCCCTCTTCTATTCCCGAGACTCGCACATCAAGAAGCGATACCATGTCTGTTCTTCAGCAACCTCCGATCGGACGATCCCTGGAAAAAGGCAAGGACCGCGCTAACAGCCGTCTGGCGTTGCCAACCATCTTCTGCCAGCTGCCCAACTTGGCCTGGCGTCCTTTTTGCCCGTGTGGCCGCTCTGTTTCATCAGCTGTATAGCGGCTCGGCGTATCTTGGACCATCTTATTTCTCCGTCGCCCGCTGCAAGCCACTACACACACCCTCTTCGTGCTGGGCCGAGATGGCATGCACGACAGCCAGACGCTGTGAGACACTGTCTTCCCGTCACGGCCGCTGTGACGAATGCACGACTGCCCACCGCTCTGCTTATATTTGATACAGCGCCATCCACAGAAGGTCGAGGCGGGACCTCTGGTAATATCAAAACGTCAGGCGTCCTGCACACCGTCGTACTATGGCAATATGTGCACGGGTTCGCTTAGCGAGCAATCTCACCTTCTCAGCCGCTCCGAGCTACTCATACTCCGTGCGTTGTGGGTAGAGGCAGAGCCAGCAACCAGAGAAAGGCCCCGGGTGAATCACATCGACCTCGTCAGAGACTTCCGCCCTCTGGTCCGTATCTTATATCTTGCCGTCCTACGGGTGAGACTACATGCGACGTAAGATACCATGTATAAATCTCCTCGACCCTGGCCACCCGCTGAAGTACCACAGCTCATCTGGAAGCACAACAAAGCGCGGCTGGAACCCACTACCCGATCGCTCATCTGGACCCGCTGCCTGCTGAGCGCCGGGGGGCGAGGGGAGGGGTACCGGCTCGTCTGCGAGACTGCCCACGGGTACGAGTACTCGTACTTTGCTCTCTTTATTAAGGTTTTCAGGGAGCCGTGGTGTGGTAAGAAGCGGCGGCGAGAGAAACAGGTCGGCTGGCCGTCGCTGTGGTCAAGTGCCTTGCTAACGCCCGAGCCAGCTAGCAACCCCTGTCTGCAGTCGTGTATCGTACATAGTAGTCCGTACGGGCTGGCCAGAACCGCGCCGACTGGACGAGAATACGGCGTGCATGGAAAAGACCCATACCCTTGCACGTCGCAGTTGCGGTTGCGGCTGCGAGGTGTGCATATGACCTGAGAGACATCCGAGTATAAGTGAGTATAAGTATAGGGTTGTAATTAACACGAGAATGAAGACGAGATGGCGTGCAGAGACAGAGGAACGATGGATGCGGTCTCCAAGCCTGCGATAGCCTCTTGCGGCGGAACGACTTCCAAGAGGTCGGCCACGACACCCCCTTCCCATTTTTCCCGGAGCAAACGGGCCCATGCAGCCGAGGGGAGGGTGTGCGAACGAGGAGTGGGACACGGGGGTGTGGGTGAGGTGAGGTGAGGGATGTGGATGTGGATGTCTGGCTCAGCCTCTCGATCGATGGAAGCCACCAGGCAAAGGCAAGCACCTATCGTCCTGGTCATCCTACTGCCGGCAGATGGACCACCAGCGGCAGACGACAAAGCAAGGAGAGACGCCAGCAGGTCTGGCTCTACTGATCCGAAACGCGGTAGCAGCCACTTTGCCCGCCAAGAGCGTCTTAACGGCCACGCCCTTACATGCCTACTGCGAGTATGTATGAGAGTATTTTTGTCTTTGGCTCTGCCTCAGATGCAACTTTTCATGGTTCGCTAAAATAGCAGGGTAACATCAGGCATACACACGCCCACTCCCACGCCTACAGCCATGTCCACTCCATGTCCACTCCATGTCCACTCCATGACCACGCTCGCATCCACTTCTACTTCCGCGCCCGCACACCGCACACGCTACAACCCTGCAGTCCCATTGCCACCCCTGCTCGTACTGGTGCATGGCGAAAGGACGAAAGTCGGTCAGGCAAGGTGGTACGGTGTACGAGTTGCTCGTGGGTCGTTGGAGATGCTCAGACGCGCCAGGATAATACGTGTGTACGAGTACTCCGTACGGAGTACTGCTCGACCGCTTACGACTGCACACATGCTCGCACACAACACACACGCACAGGTCGGCTGGTGTTGGGTCGACAGCAGCCGGCGGGTGGGCGAGAATGAAACAGGCCGCCTGCCACTGGTCCCATCGGCCCCCCTGCCTGCACGAAAGGTGCGCATGAAGCATTGATACGGGCAGAGGGGCGAGAAAGGGGGAGCAGACGAGCAAGACCGGCGGCTAGACACGGACCAGGCAAAGGAAAAGAACCCCTATGACGACATCTGGCCAACAGTATCAACGCCAACACCTGCGAGCAGAGGAAGGCTCGGCCAGGCATGCTCCGTCTGCTCCGGCTTACAAAGTGGAAATTCGTGCGTACGGAGTAGTAAGATACGAGTAGACAATACCTGTGGGAATCTACGGAGTACGGATTACTCCGTACAGCTACGCTCGCCGCGCAGCAGGCAGGGCATGACGACACGCATTGGTGGATAAAAAAGGTCCCCAGACGGTCAAGTTGCCCTGCAGTGGTCCATCTGCATGACAGAAGGCAGAAGGCATCATCTTAATGCTCCGTGCGGGACCCAAGACGGTCGCACAGAAGAGGTACACGTGCATGTGAAGACGAGGGCAATATCAGCTGTGAGGACGATGTTCCAGAGGAGGCGTAGGATACGTACGAGTAAGAGCGGCACGGTGCTCGTCGCTGCTGCGTCACCTGGGCGTCGCCGCGTGGGAGGCGAAAAGGAAAGTCAAGACACATCAGGACGAGAGAGCAAGACAAAAACATCCGACCGTTCAGCCGGCAGACAAAGGCTGCAGTGCAACCCCCATGTACGAAGCTGCACATCTTTCGACCTAACCTGCCATATCTGTCAGGGAAAGGGGCTGCGGGCTAAAAAAGAAAGGAGGAAGGGTAGCATGCGAAATAGGGGGGCCTGCAAACGAGAATGGGAGAGCAGCCAGGGCAGCCAACAAGGACGGCCGGATGACACACACGACAACCACGACAAACATCATGCTCAGGTCGGGGAATACAACCCCAGCAGCTGTCCTCACCGCCCTCCATCCCGCTGTTTCTCTCCTGCTCCCGTGCGCGTGCTCGACAGGGGCGGCTGCTATCTCTGGCCGGCGCCTCGTCCGAATCCGAGAGGGAGGAACAGGAAAACTGGAGCGCGAGCCATGCGAGAAGAAAATGCTGTGCTCGTACGGAATACTCTGTACGCCGGCGTCGGTACGACGCACCACGTACGTGATACGAGCACGGAGGGCGTGCAGAGCGCTTCCGACGTTCTCGTCGACGATGAGGGCCGGCCGTGGATGGAGATATGTCCCGATCGGGAGGACGGTCGGCCAGGCCCATCCGTTTAGGGACCACGATAGCAATACTACGCAGGGAAGGGCCGTCCGAAGGAGCGGGAAGGGGAGATGAACCATGCTGCTCCCTCCCATCAGTGGCGCGATATTTCGGCTTTCCAAGGCAGAGCGAGCAAGTGGTGTTGACAGAAAAACAGCACACCACACCACCCGGCAGGCGGCTTGCTCTCGTCATTACTCGTACGCGGCGGCGGCGCATACACTGTATATTTGAGGGGGTGCGTGTATATTGTGCGCATAGAACGAGTCTTCCATCGTGCTCGCAGGTGCAAGATGGCTACAGACGAACGCGCAAGTGCTTGTTTCACGAGTCGGCGCGAAGGTTTATTCGAGGGGCTGGCCGGCCGGCCGAAATGAGTGCAATCTGATCTGCCGCGTGAGGACGTTGAGAGAGGCACTTGTTGGCCGTCGAAACCGGGCGAAACACTTGAAAGAGGCATTTCTGTGGTGCTCGAAATTGGCCGTGGAGCCTGACTAATCGCTGGCCAGCACGATACATAGTACGTGTACTCGTACATACGCCGGACACTCGGCGCTAGAGCGCTTTACTAGCGGCTTTTGACAGCATCGCCGCTCTGGCAACTCGTTCCGAGGAGACGTGTTGTTTGTCTACTGAGGCCAGCCCAGCCGCCACGACCGGCTTGCTGGCACTTCTCGGCGAGCGTGGACGGTGCCATGCCACTCGTACTCGGATGTACTCCAACATGCATAGGACGCATCGGCTCTACGACACGTTGAGAACGCGTGACCGGACAGGGTTGGGGCGGTTGTTCTCCATCGGCTCCCTCAAGACCCACCGGACGCGAAAAACAAAGATGGGAAAACAGAGTGGAAAGAAGGAAAGGCCAGTCAGCGGAAGCACTCGTGTGGGGACCGGGACGTCCTTCCACCCCATAAATCAGAGTTTCAAGAGAGCGTGGGCGAGCCAGGACCAGCCTTCAATCTCTGCTATACCCGTTTGTTAGTAGGATCGGCAGAGTCCATGTCGACGAGTTCTGATAGTGACCCAAGGTGGGGATGCACCTGAAAGGGGGATGAGTTCATGTTGGAGTTGTCTCACACCTCCGCCGGGGAGGCTAGTGGCCCAGGAACCAGTTCATGCGCTGGGAGAAGCTCAGAATACGACCGGTAACCTTGCGTGCTGTGTACGAGCAGAACACGGCCGTGCTGTCGCGTACGGGGTGCATGCTCCATACACAGCGAGAGTGACATTCTGGGGAGCTCGTAGGCGGCGTGCGAGTAATCTGTACATTGTAGAGAGCCTGCAGCTGATCGAGGCATGGCCGCGTCGTTGGGATGGGACGTGGAAGGACGATCCACGATCTTGCATCCTGCTGCCGGATCGGTACCTCGTCGTGCTGCCCCTCTGGCTGCTTGGGGATACACAGCACGGCGAGACGGATCAGGCGAGTCGGCCTGCCTCTCTCGACCGCTGCTCACCGCCCCTCTTGGCCTGGACCTGGCCGTTTCGGACCGGTCGTGCAGGACGAGACGGGCGCACTGAGACAGCGGCCCAGGTCGGAAAATAGAACAGCATGTGAGATCCGGCATCGTATTCTGGCCAAGCAGAACATGTCGACTCGGGCGGCCCAAGGTCGTGATGCTGCACAGGTGCGTACGATCTCGCGATCCCATGCGGCACCTGGCCACGGCAGCTACCAGTAGGCGGCGCGAGAGGGGCGTCTGTATCCAGCGTCCGGCATCATGGGACTCTGATCTGCGTACAAGAGCACGGCAGGAGAGGCGCTGAGGAACTGGGATGGCGCTCCGAGACATGGACGGGATGTGTATGACGACGATCAAGGCCGGCACAGAGGGAGATGGAGTGAGGACAGGGCAAAGGGCAGCAGAGAGAAATCCTGAAAACGAGGAAGGGAAACAAGAGCAAATGAGATGCAAAGGTTGAAAGTGAAAAGAGAAAAAAACAGTCAGATCTCCATACAGTAGAACACAAGAGAGAAAATGCAGAACAGGAAGGATGCAAAACGCTCCTGCCTTGCCCGCCGTTTGCGGCACAGAAGCTCATCGAACTGACAGGCAGAATCCCGCGAGAACAGCACTCGACAATTCGACCACACACCATCTACGAGTCGATGACATGCACGTCCGTCTGTCGCCGGGCAACAAACACACATCACCGTCTGCTCTCGCAACGGCCAACAGGCCAGTAGGATAAAACAGTGCTTCCATTTGCTGACGTAACGTTTTCCCGCCTCTCTCCCAACACCATTTGCACTCCTGTGCGCTCTTTTTCCTCTCGCTCTCTGGAATTGTCTAGCTGCATACCGATTCATAGCAATTACTACCGCCACCACGCAGGAGCCCGTCCGCAACGACAAAAGAGAGGAACGCAGACAGCAGCCAAACACCACACTTTCCTATGCCTCCTGCTTAGCCGCCCAAAGCGGCCACCACGAGCGCCGACACGCCCTCCTCCTCGCTGCGAACCGTCACCTTGGTCGTCACGCCCGACTTGGTCGAGTACGCCATGCGCACCGTGGCCACCACCCGACCGCCGCCGACCGTCTTGCCCAACAGCTTGAGCGTGTGGGTCGTTTGGCTCTGGGGGATGTCTGTGCCCTCCAGCGGCTGCAGCGACAGCGTCTTGGCCAGCAGGTCCGTCGCCTCTGTGATGGATTAGTAGGTGGAGAAGGAGAAATGAGAAAAGGGGGAAGGAGGAGGGGAAGGAAAGAAAGAAAAAAGAAAAGAAAAAAGAAAAGAAAAAAGAAAAGAAAGAAGAAGGACAAAAAAAGAAAGAAGGAAAAAAAGAAAGAAAAAAGAAAGAAAGAAACCTACCTGCTATGCTCTTCACCCCGCTGAGCTGCAGCGTCTCCTCCGACTCCTCGCCCGACGCGCCCACCTGCTCCCACAGGTGGCTGAAGTTGCTGGCAAACGTCGGGATCACGTAGTCGCTGCCGGACAGGTCGAACTCGGACACCTCGTACTCGTCGTCGTAGCCCGACTCCTCCGGCTCGTGTGTCGACGGGTCGATCTCCTTGCTCGTAAACTTGAGCACGTTGGAAAAGGTGCTCGTCGGCAGCCCGTCGGCCCCGGCCACCTTCTTGAAGGCCACATACACCTTGCCGGGTTCGTCTGTGGCCAGCCGCCCCGCCTGCAGGATAAAGGCCTCCTCCAGCTCGTCCTCCTCCGACGGCGTCGCCACCACCGACACGTTCTCCAGCACCGTGTCCGGCAGCGTGTTCTTGATCTCGTACTGCAGCACAATGTACTCCTTGAACACGTGCTTGACCACGCTGACCACATATTCCGTCTCGGCCTCGGTCAGCTCCACCACGGGCGACGACTTGAGCACGGCCCCAAACTCCTGGATCTCCGGGATCTGCAGCAGCTCCTGCGCGTACTTTTGCGCCTGTGCCGACGCTGACGCCGCCTCTTCGGCCACCGACGACGCCGACTTGGCCGCGCCTCCCACCTTGGGCGCCTTGAGCGTGGGTGCCGTTGCCGTCAGCTTCTTCGTCCGGTCCTCTGCATCCGCCTGCTCGCGCGTAACGACTGGGATCTTGGACATGTCAAACGACGTCGAGAACGTCTCCTTGTCGTCCGACGTCACGTACGTCACCAGCTGGTGCTCAAAGTACGACAGCGAGTACATGTTTTCTAAAATTGTTAGTTTTCTTCTGCACGGCCAACCGTTCAAGACCAAAACATACCGTTCTTGACAAAGCGCTCGGCCAGGGCATCTGGCTCGTCCATCAGCCGCAGGTTCAGCGCCGCGCGGTCGCGCACCTCGTCGTCCACATCGTCCAGGCAGCGCGATAGCAGGACCTGCACGCTCTTCTTGACCTCCGGGTCCTTCTGGCCCACGCCAAACTTGGCCAGCGCCGTCACCGCCGCCGCCCGCACAATCGCGTTCTCCAGCACCACCCGGTTGTAGATGTAGCGGATGTACTTTGTCGGCTGCGACGTCTTGGGCCCTTCCATGCCCAGCAGGTGCAGGATCCGCACGGCCAGCTTGGTGAACTCGCAGTCCTCGATGAACTCGCACAGGTGGGCCAGCGCATCCTCCTTCGAGTCGGGCACAAACTTGATCAGGTCAAACATGCTCTCCACCACCGTGCGCTTGAACTCGTAGCCACCCTCGTCCCGCAGGATGCCGCTGAGAAAGGCCAGCATGCCGGCCTGCTTGCTGGGGAACTTGAGGCAGAGCGTGCGGATCGCCTCGACAATGGTGATCTTGAACTCGTCCGTGATCTCCGACATGAACCCGCTGATCTGCTTCATCAGCCGGTCCACGCTGGCCTCGTTGCCCGTCTTGAGCAGCGTCGTGATGGCAAACGTCGCAATCGACCGGTTGCTGTTGGAGATCAGCAGCTCAATGTCCGGGTTGCACACCCGCACCGCCTCCGGCTTGAACGACGCAAAGTTGTGCAGGATCCGCAGCGCCGCAAACTTGGTCACCGACCGCGGCGACGTCAGGAAGAGCTGCAGCACATGCACTGCCTGCGACACCTCTGCGTCCGTCACGTCGCGCAGGTCGCAAATCGCCTTGGCCGCCTCAAAGTTGACCATCTCGCTCTTGTGGCGCAGCCAGCCGTCCAGCAGCTGCACCATCGACGGCCGCAGCGTCGGGTCCTCCTCGGCCAACTGGGCCGCCAGACGGACGAGCAGCAGGACCGCCGTCGGGCTCTTGACCGCGCCCGCCACTCCAAACTGCTTCACCATCTTGACCAGGGCCATCTTGTCGTGCATCCGCATCTGGTAGAGCAGCCCGATCGCGTGGTACTGCGTCATGGTCGAGCTGTTGATGGGCACCGAGCCCGAGCTCGACGAGAACCCGAGCGAGAACCCGCCCGAGGACTTGGTGTTCGCCGCAGCCTCCTGCGTCTCGCTCTGCCAGCGCCGCACCACGTCGCGCGCAATCGGAAGCAGGTGGTACGAAGACACGAGCGACGCCGACGACACCGACGGGTTCCGGTCCACAATGGCCGTCTTCATCACGCGCTCGATCGATTGCACCGTCGTAGCCTAACGAAACAAGCAGCACACGTCAGCAGGGTCCTCGCGTCCGCCAAAGAAGCCTGGCCGCCAGGCCGTGTCGGGCATACATCGATGATCCGGCACAACGCTCGGATGGCATTGGGCCGGTAAATGAAATCGCCGCTGCCACCGGTGTCCTTCATGATTGTGCTAGTGACCATGATGATATCCTCGGCAGAGTGGGCCAGCTCCTTGATCACCAGGTGCACCGTCTGGCGCAGGCTGGCTTCCTTGTTCTGGAAGAGCTTGGAGATGCCGAAGAAGAGCGTCGTCGCCTCGTTGGTCGGGAACTTCTCTCCCGTGTACAGGAGAAGCGCGATCTTGGTCAGGAGAATGCGGCATTGTCTCGGCTGGATGGGGGAGCTGTTAAACAATCGAGCTACACACAGTCAGCTAGTGCTCGTCATCGACTCAGGAAAGCGCCGCAGAAGCACTTGATCGTGCACGTCGCCCGTGAGGCTAACGGCCGGCCTGTTAACCGGATACACACCTTCTTGGAATACCTGCGTGCGGTCGACCCGGACAAGGCTGCCATCGGCATCCTCATCCCTTTTGCCGTATTCCATAGTGTTCGGTAGAGCAGCAGCAATGACTCGATGGCCTGATCGTAACGCACGATATCGTCTAACGCTGAAGACACCTTTGTGTGCGGGAGAAGCTGAAATTGGGGCATCGCGAAGTTGCCAGATCCCCCTTGCCCCACATAGCCCACACACCGCTTGCGAAGTTACCACGTGAACGGTCATGTGAGGTATCACATGACTGTATTGGTAAGCAGGTCACGGGACTTCGTCTTACATCGCTGGCTATAGTCCAAACGGTCCTCAACATTGCATGATACGTCGCGATTTTCCCACAACCAAACAGAATACCCTTTCTTCATAAAGCCCTACTCGTAGAGACCCGTGAATATGGTGGTGAGTCCTCTGTAGAGAAAAGTCATGATTTAGTGGCGCGCCCCGGCCCTGCACCGCCTGGCCCCTCCCCGTAGTTTTTTCGTCCGGCAAGGACTTTCTACGAAGCTGCAGACTTGAATGCATCAGGACTGGTGTTCGTGCTACTTACTCATGAAGTATGCCTTCTTTCCAATGGAGTAGGCAGAGGCAGTATTCTCGATTTGGTGCGCACAAGTACGGTCCTCTCTTATGCTTGAATGCGACGGCGGCTTGCTCCGAACACTTGTGTGCGTAAATGGGGATCTAGTCGGGAGTCACCACGGCAAGCAATAACCCATAATGAGGCCTATTGTAATATCGTACCGCTCCTTAGTGGCATGCAGGTGGGTCTGACAAAATGCGAGAAGGCCTTAGAAAGGAGGCTTTGGTATTTGTTTGCCTCGACCAGCTACGTAGACTAGATCCCCTCAAACTCGCTCTCCTTCCTATCACTTCCATTATATTCATAATGGAAGAAGGCCGCTCGGGTAGAGGCCTTGCGAAGCTGTGGTTTTGGGACGTCACAATGTTGGAAATACAAAACACACGACACGAATGTGCCCCCATCGTGCAATGTCTGCCTCCGAGAAGCACCCCCAACCACGCCGGCTATGGTGCGCATTGTGCGCAAGGCATTCTTCATTTGTTTCCTTCATAGAGACAACTCTGCACAATAACTATCGTAGGCCTCCTCTTGTTTTAGCCTTCATATCTGGCAGGCCAGTACACTTTTTGGCGAGAGAAATTCCTCGTCATACAAGCACTACGCAGTACATCCACCTCCTCCCCCCTAATGCTCTTTCCTACTTCGGACCGGTAGTCTTCCAGCCACATCCTGTTCCTTCCGTTTCATGACACCCTTAGGGTTGTTCTTTCCTGTGTCGTGCTCTTTCTGTTTTCGCTCTTCTCCCCCCTCGTCCCCCTCGTCTCTCCCTTCTTTCCTCTCTTCTTCTCTCTCTTCTCCTCTCCTTCCTTTGTTTAATTTCTTCATCTTCTCCCGCCTTTCTCATCTGCCATTCTATACAGTTCGGCAGACGAGAACGGCTTTCCTATCGCAATACTCATAAGGCGTCTTGGCCATCTTGTGGATTAAGTACGTTTGATTTGTTTTTCTTTTCTTTTATTCTACCTCACGCATTCTTCATTCCGTCTCAGTTAAGACATCGTGGACAATATTGGCTTCCACAATAGCTTCACCTTTGTCTCGACGTACAACACCATCGATGTTTCCTTCCGGCTCGGGACCTCCGCCTGGTCCTTACGGATCGAGTGGCGACCATAGTCGCAGGACTGCCGAGTCCCTAGAAAGAGAGATCATCTTGCTGCGCAGCCTCCTGGCTTTGCAGGCGTCTTCTTCTAGCATCTCCGATTGGTAAGTCAAAGTTTGTGCTCGAAGCATTGCTTGCTGCTCGCTCTAGCCTAGCTAGCTCGTTTTCTCTCTTTCTTTTATCCGTTTGGCTTTCCCATCGAAGTCCACCATTATCCTTGGACTTAACTTGTTCTTCCAGACCCATTGTGGCTTCTGTAAAGCAAACCAAGACCCCAGAGAAAGATCCCTAAATGACAAGCCAGACAGGGGCCACCTTGTTTGATTTATTTGCCCCTTCTGTCATGTCTGGACAAGCGCCTCTATGAAATGTGTATAGTTCCTGTCACAAGCATCTTGTTGTAGACTTGCCTTTGTTTGAGTAGTATCGCGATCTTGTTACATTGAGCAGGTGTATTTGAATGGAGTCTCACCAAAGAAACTACAGGGAGCGGACGCGGTCGCCCAGACCTGGCATGAGCTCTTTCGGATCTGCCTACCGACAGCCGCATCGACCGTTTAATTCCCCGTTGCGTTACTGTGCGCGTACGCATCGCAACCCGAGGGGACTAGAAGTGACTGAGAATACTCTGCCGCCTGGTGTACCTCCTCCTCCTCAGCCGGCAGCCTATCGACAGGCGCCTTCGCTGATGAGACAGGAATCTGCACGAAACTGGGCAGAGATGGTGAGATCCTCAAACATAGCTCGACAGGACTGGTCACCTATACCTCCTACGATTGGCCCTTTCGCTAGTCAGTTGCCGAACATGTTTACGGACAGGCCACCTGTCTTTGACACGACTGGGGCTTTCGCTGGCCAGCTGCCCAAAATGAGCACACGCGGACAGGCACCGTCTTCTTTTTCAACGGGAGGCGACAACATTGATTACTGCCCTGCCAAATCGGCTCCTGCCAAATCGGCTCCTGCCAAATCTCCCTCGAGCCATGGCAACCCCCCCGGAATGAGTGACATGAACGAGTTACACCTTCCAAAGGAGCTTCAGTCCTTGCGGAACGCTGCTAGGAATGCTGGCATTCGGATCGGCATGAAGGGTGAAACTCCTAACCAGAGTGCCCGCCCATCTTCGCTTTTGGGCAAGAACAAAAGCGTGCTTGACCCGTCATCGTCGCCGTTTACACCAACAAACACGGCTTTGGGTAAAGCCAACATCGGTGCCAAGACCAGTGTTGGAGTTCTTCGTACTGCTGAAAGTCATATTTCGGGCGAGGCTTCCGATGCGCGTCGCTTTGCGACCGCTAGCCCGCTTCGAAATGTCATTTCCTTGAGCGATGCTCCTCTTGATGACAATGTTTCGGAAAGGACCAGTGACATTATTGGGAATGCCGGGGCAAGTCTTTATGCATCGAAAATTCTGGCAGCGTCTACAGCCGCTCAAGATGCCTTGACTGCCAGTTCGGAGCTTCCTAACAACATAGCCAGCTTTGGCTCCGACCACGCTGAGTCTTCTCGTGCAAACGAAGCCAGAATCCGTCCTTCTGCTGAAAGCTCTAAGCAGGAAGAAGGTGATGACGAGGACGAAGAAGACTGCCAATACTTTCTTCCTCCCGGAAGCCCTATCCTAGACTGCAACGACAGCCCGAATGTTTCCATGTCCGACGAGGACGTTACTCTTTCCCTAATGACACTGTCGGTTTTGCCACCTTCGATGCGTCTGGGCCTTCACCCTCGGATTGCTCTGGCTATGGTCAATACCCCTACCACACCCGAGGCAGCCAGAGCGTTCCATGACATCAACCTGGCACTGCAAAGCATTTGGGAGGATCGAGATGACACAGCTTATCGTGCCCGACTAGCAAGAGAAGCTGGGAACAGCGCCATGGACAGTGTCGGAAGAAACAACAACAATGAATCACAGAATTGGACGGATAGCAGTGGCGGCTATGAGAGTCAAGCCGATGCTGGGGCTTCTGCTTCTCATGTTCCCACAACTGTCGGTGCGGGCCTGCAAGATGCCGCTCGTGACAATATGCGTTCTGGTTTTGGTCGTACGGTAACATCCCGCTTTAGAAGCGCTAACTACAATGAAAGCAATGCTAGCTACCTCCAGGACCTAGAAATGGTTCCTATGTCTATGCGTCTGCCAGACCAAGTTCAGGCTTCTGGTCGCGGGTTAGAGTCAGAAAATCCGACTCGCCTGGCCTCCGAGTTCCCTGCAGCTCGGTACTATACACAGAACGACCTTGAAGGTGGTAGCAGCTTGGGCCCGAACGTCTCGGGTCCTAATGCAACCTTCGGAAGACTCGACCCGTTCGACGCTATGCTGCCAACTACAACAGGACATAACAACGGTGAGCGTCCGACAGCAGTCACGACTGGGGCGGTGCCGATCCCCATCCCTATCCCCAACCGTCGTCGGCAAGATACGGGCGTTGATCTCTTCCCGCCCCGACACCGAGTGGAAGATCAGACAACTCGGTACATGGGAATGCGTGGACATTACACCGAATTCATCAGGGCACGCAACGAACAAATGAGAGCCCGTGCCATGAATCCTTACAACAATAGCTGGCTGCCTACGGAAAGCCTGCCTACGGAAAGCCTGCCTACGGGAAGCGGGGACAGACTGACTGGGCTTTTTGAGGTAACAGCTTGTATGATCACAACATATCACTGCGTTATTTTCTATATTACCTCTGTGACTAACGGATTGGCATATCAGCCATCAGCACCCTGAGGCCGATCGGGCACGGGAGACCGCGGCGTCAGTCCTCTGAGGGACAAGAATCGCGGGCTGTCTCACCTCAGTCATCCGACAGCTCTGGCGAGTTCATGGTTTTCAAGTTCGACCCCTGAAACAGGCCAAGCAACGACACATATGCCTGCAGACAGAGCGAGCACAAGAGTGAAGACGGTCTTGAACAATAAGTCAATACACAGAATTGGCCGGCCATGGTGCCCGCAACCGGCAGTGGAGGGTTCTTGAATGCCCTTTTATGGGTACTTCCCCCAATCAGTCTTTCTAATTTTTTTTCTTTGTTCTTTTTTTCCCTTTTCACCTATTTTTTTCACCTATTTTTTTTTCTTTTTTTCCCCTTTTGATTTGAATTTGATTTGACTTTGATTTATTTGCTTTTTGTCTGTACATGCAGACATGTTTTGCAAAATATTCGAAAGGAGACTGGAGGGGATGGGTAGGAAAACAGGAGAAATGAAATCAGATGCCAGAGCAGAGAGAAGAACAGGGGTTTGGGGTAGTTTGAGGTTGGCATGGTCGGTTCTATGGACAGGAAAAAAACACAAAAAAAGGGGAGGCGATTAAAAGGCAAGGAAGCAGGGAAGTGCGAGTTACGCAAGCCTATTTAGAGGCGATCATGTTCTTTGTTCAGTTTCGGGGTCAATTTCTCGTCACCGTTCCATTTATCATGTCCGGGCCACTTTAGCCAAGTGTTTGCCATTCACGGACTACTTGATAGCACAATGGATCATGTTAGTTTTGCAAATATTGTTTCGGACCTCGCCTCACAAGCGTAGAGCACCAAAATCGTGTTAAAAGTCTCAAGCTATTTTTCTGAATGATCACTTGACAAGAAGCAGCACACAGAACTAACGCCAAAACGCTTCTGGCTATGTCTATGAATCCAGTCCACCATATAAAATCCGGCTTTCCCATCATATATGCTTCTATCATGCCGCTCCCCTCAGCTGCCCCCCCTTGCTTCAGCATAGTCATATGCATAGGAAGACGTCTTTTGTCATGCGTATGAGAAAAAAAAAAAGGAAAGAAATGCAGGAGCATTTTCAAAAGAAAAGAAGAAAAACATCACAGTAGGTGAAAGTCAGATTAACAAATGGCACGTGACCGTCGTCAGGCACGAACCCGCCAAGGGATATTGAAAAAAGGCAGAAATGGCCTCTCCAAAAACACCAAAAAAGACCGAAGCTTAGTCAACAGGCCATCGGGGCCAAGAAGAGAAAAGGTCCGTCACCGGTGCAATCTTCTCCAAAGGGACATATCGAAAACATGGTACCAGACAGAAAAGAACAGAAGAAGAGATTACGTGGCCTTCCCTGGTTCACATGGCTGGATAGGCGCTGCTGGGAATCAGGCTGTTGCCACCGGCGCTGCTACTGGCAGCACCCAGATTACTGGGGCCACGAGGGCCGCCTGTCGGTTGGCGTCCAGCAGCGGTTGGAAGGGAGAAGTCAGGGTTAGTGTTGAGGAGGATCTCGTTGGGGTCCCGCATTTGACGGCGAGAAACCATGTGACCGGGCGGGCCGTATGGTCCAGGCACAACGCCGGGGCCAGCACCATACGCCGGCATCATGTTCGGAGGCGGGTTCCAACGTGGATTGACTCCCCGCTGGGAGATGGACGTGAATGTTGAGCGTTCAGACTCGGCCGGGCTTCGCGCGCCCTCTGGGATGTCTTCATAGGAGTGGTTCGCCATCAGCGGTGCTGCAGGTTCGTGCAGATGTTGCCGGCTGGTTTGCGGTTCGACAAAGCGCGGGTCGATATCTTCGACATACGATTCGGTCGAGGGCCGATGTTCGGCAGCCTCTATGGTCGGCTGAAGACGGCGGCTTCGTTGCGAGTCGGGGGTTGCAGCTCCTTCTGCGTTCCAGTGTGCTCGTGGAGACACATAATGCCTGGCGATGTTAGTGGCAGCCCATCGGCCGGTGAAAGCGGAAGGCAACTTACTCGGCAGCTTCGGCCTGCTGTCCCGGTAACCCGCGCGAGGTTCGTCCTTGCTGCAGGCCAACCAAGCCGGCAATCTCAGAGTCGCCGTCGCTAAATCGGCCGGCCTGCGGTTGTGACATTTGGCGGGACTGGGAGGGCACAGCAGATGCATCCATCTCGACTGCGTGGCTGGGATGTTCAATGGCTGGGTCGCTCGGAAGGGGCGGAGGAGACTCGGCTCTTGGTAAGTCGGCAGATGGTGATCGGTTGTGGCTGTGTTGGCCATTGGCAGCTGCGGCACCACTGTTGCCGTCTGCACCGTTGTTCGCGTTGGGCGCAGCCGCATTCGCATAGTAGCCGACCTGTGGGCCCGCTGAGGGCCCGCTGTTGCCGTAGGGGCCGGTGCCTTCGCCTCGGTAGCCTGGGGGTGGCGATCTGCCTCCTCGGCCTGGGCCGGGGCCAGGATAGCCTCCTCGGCCAGGTGGAGGTCCATAGCCTCCGTAACCGGCAAAAGCACCTCTGCCTCGTCCGTTATACGGCGGCATGGGACCACCATAGCCGGCTCGTCCTGCCGATCCATAGCCACCTCGTCCTGGAGCCGGGCCAAAGCCACCTCTCCCCGGAGCCGGTCCATATCCGCCTCTACCAGGTGCTGGACCATAGCCGCCGCGACCAGGCTGAGCATACGGCCCTGGCCCACCGCCACGACCGCCACGATAACCCGGTCCGCCTCCACGTCCACGCTGCGAGGGCGGCATGTTGCCCATAGCATCTGGGGCAGGACCTCTCCGTGCGCCGTAGCCGTCTAGGGGAGCGCTGCCGTAAGGCAGAACGTTTCCATACGCATCCCGTTGGGTGGACTGTGGGCGGTTGGTAGGGCGAGGCGGCCCGGTTGCAGCGCCTGACATTGCGGCAGGCTCGACCGAACCGCTGCGGCTGCCATATTGATACCGGTTCTGCGGGATGAGGGGTTGCGAGTAGGAGTCTCCAGGTAAAGATGTCTGTGCGGTTAGGGGGATTTGTTCCTCGCTGCTGGTGGCCTCCTTCTTGTCGATCAGAGGGACGGTAGGCTGGCGCGCAAGGCCGACGTCTGAGCCGTCGGTGACGCCGGTACTGACAACGGTGGTGGCCGCACCGGTTTCCTGGGCTTGGCGATTGTAAAAGTTCTCTCCACTCATCTCGGCATTGGCCTCGATGCGGTGCTTGCGGGTCTTGCGGCTGACGAGAGTGCGGCGCATAGCACAGGCGACGATACTGCTCAGGCCGATGAGACAGGCGGCAGCAAGGGTGATGTAAGAGCCCCAAGCCATGTGGGGGACGAACAAGAGGACATCGATTAGGAAAGCGAGTAGGGCGGCCAGGAAGGCAAATATGCTGAGGATGAAGACGCCGAGGAGATAGCGAACAGAATGGGCGGGCGAATGGAAATGGGCGACAAAGGCTAGAACAAGCATGACGAGGCACAGAAAGGCGGCAACAGGATGCAGGATGAGGATGGTAGAGAGGGTGTGGCGCGTGGAGGCGGGCAGATCAAAGGTTGCCGACGCGCTGGAGGAATAGAGCGATGCTGGGACGCGTTAGCCATGCGATGGAAGGAGTAGGAAAGAAAAGGCATGAAACACACCCGGATCGTAGCCCAGCTCGACGCCGGAACAAGAGCCATCGGCGAGGCAGTAGCCAAAGACCCCAAAGTTGATGCCCTCATAGGAGCCGAGAGGAATGGCCTTGATGATCGGAGTGGACAGCACGGAGAGGATGAGGAGGGCGAAGGCGACAAAGAGCACCACGGCCAGTGGTGTGGCCGGACGAAGCATGCTGGCGGATCACGAAGTCGGTTCGGTGATGGAGAGAGAGAGCGAGAGAGAAGGGGGCCCGAGGCGGGCGGCAGGCACGATAGGCCCGTTTCTCAAAGAGACGGGCGTGTTGTCGAGCGAGAGACGAGTCTGGAGCGACATAGGCGACGAGGAGAAGACGGGAGATTTGAAGCGAGTTCTGGCTGGCAGAAGCAAACCACGACGTAGACCAGAGTCAACAATCGAAGTTGGGGAGGTGACGACAGCTAACGACAAAGCGCAGGAAAAGAGGAAAAGAAGAAGGTCGGGTTACAGCCACATTCAGCTGCAGGTTGCAGAGGTGGTACAGTTCGTCGGGAGGGTGGCGAGCGAGATTGGGAGGGTGTGCGAGTGGGAGTGGACGTATCCGTAGGATCGGGTGTGAAGACGGATGACCGCGAGAGGTGGTGTCAATACCACTGTGTGTACGGAGAACGGAGTATGCGCCACGTAACCGGAGACGGGCGTGGTGTGAAGCTTCGAGTAGACGTTGGCGGCCAGGCGCAAGAGTCAAGAAGAAGAATAAAGCAGACGAAGACGAAAGCAGAATAAGACGAGAAAGAACGAGGCTTTGGTCTCCAGCAATAACAAAGAGGCAGAGCGCGGACTGAGAGAGTGAAAGACCAGTCGCTGACCGGACGATTTTCGCACTGGTATGTATGAGTGTTGGCGACGAGATCAACAAGAGAAATTGTCGAGAACAACGTCTCGAGGAGGGGGGGGGGGTGTAGCCAAGCGAGACGCACAGTGATGGCGTCAAGAGAGAGGAGAAAGGGGGCCACGAAGGCTTGACGAGGGCCCAGATTTCACGACTTGTGGAGGTAGCGTGGGCTAGCGGATTTGCTACATACGAATACGGAGTAGCAGAGGCGTCGCTTCCTTATCTGATACATTCGCGGCGGCGGCAGCCGTACGACTCGTCAGGTATCCGCCGGCTAGAGAGTACTTGCCCGGGACACATGCGCCTGCTAGTTTGAGATACAGTACATGCAGCTTGCGGTCTTACCGTCTTAGTGCTTTCTAGCGGGGTCGCTGCCATGAAAAGACCCGCGTTATTACGACTGCTCCCGCAACTAGCAGCGTGGTGGTGCCTGGCTAGAAAGCTGCTGATAGGGTGTTAACATTTTATACTCTCAAGTACAAAGTATCTTTGCGCAGCCATCCCTTGGACTGACGCAATACAGACAACGTAGTGCGGTTTTCCGCCACCAGGCTCCCTCTCGAGGCGTTGGCGTTGGTGGCTTTCTGCAATACGAAGTATCTTACGGAGTACTCGTAAGATACATAACGTAAAATTCCTTCGTCGTAGAATTCCCAAGTCAGCAGGCTCTACTCCGTACCGGTGTGTTCTGTCGCAAGATTGTTCGTTTTTGTGGGGCCGCATGCTGTCCACTTTCCTGTTCGGTGGTATTACACACCCAGATCGCAATCTTAATTATGGCAGCAGGTCTCTGTGGATGGTAGGACGCTCCTTCTTCCAGGAACCACGATCTGTGAGTGAGATACGAGTAATTGCTCCGCAAGATACTGGGCCGGTCATCTTAGAAGCCCATTCAGAGACCCGTCTCGTCGTTCTCATTAAAACAGCCCCTGGAAGCGGTCTCTAACATCCCACTGCTGAAGCAACGCCGCAATCGCCCCTAATGCGTCTGGCTTCGCCAATCAGGGCTGATGGCAGTCGTTGGGCATCTTCACTGGCTAACGGCAGTTGCATGACTTGTTGCAACACACAAACGAACGACTAAAACAGACCTGCAGACCTTTGGCAGACGGTTTGTCGCCGTCCGCTGTGAAACCAGTTCCACGGTTCGGCCAATGCAGCCGCTGGGAGCGACCAGTTGTTTGTCCGCGTCTATGTGCAGGAACACGGCCGGCCGTTTCAGACCCAGGCACACGTCTGATCACTCACGACAGATCCTTGCTCAAGAACGGCTGGCTACCGGAGTACTCCGTACGCAGTGTGTCGAACAGGGCGCTCTTTTCCTTTGTTTCTGTGACAGCAGTTCGGTGTCGTGAACTGCGAACAACGAAACCTCGCTTTGAACATGTTCTGAACAACGGCCTTTGCTCTGGACACGGCCCATCCATCAGCAAGATGCGGACAGCACGCGTGTATAAACAAGCTTGTCATGGCATCTTGTAGAGAATGGCTCATCCAGACTCCCAAGATCTAGAAACACATCAGCAGAACCAGCTACCACACAAACGGCCGTGCAGACACTCCACCAAACACAACACAAAGCGAACACGATGGCCGCCTGCAGCTGCGAGACCCGGCGCGAAATCTGGACCGTCTGCGCCCACACAAAGGTGACGACGGGGCTGTGCTGGCAGCCCGGCAGACGCGACTGCGCCCGCGCACACAAGTTCGACATGCACATCGGCTGGTGCGCCGCATGCGAGGACTACTATGGCAGCAACCTGCTCCGCCGCGACGGCTCTGTCATCAGCTTCTGGCGACACCTGGAACGTCGTCAAGTGCGCACGCCCATGTACGTCGGCTTCGTTCCGCTGGAGATGCTGGCCGGCGACGAGTACGGCTCCAGCCGACAGGTGCCGGAGGCGCCGTGTGAGGCCTTCAAGTTTGCGCTCGACAGCATGATGAGCCGCACGGGCGACGGGCGCGAGGCAACGCGGATGGCCATGGGCCGGACGCTTCTGGAGGGCGGCGGTCCCGACGAGGGCATCGACTACACGCTCTACGCGGCCTACATCGACAGCGTGTCGGTGATCATGACGTTGACACTCGACTGGGCGCGTGCCAATGTCATGCGCGAGATCGACGTCGACCCGTATACCACCTTTGACATGGTCCAGGTGCACCAGCAGGCCGATGAGGAGAGCGACCGGTCGCCCTTGTATTTCGAGACGGAGCCTTTCCCTGTCCTTGACAAGGAAGATGAGGACGAGGAGAGCGAGTGTGAACGCGGCCGCCCGCGTCACCGAGTTTGTCGGGCAGCAGTCCGTCGCACCTCGTCTGGCTCGACTTATTAGGATCACGATTCACCGTTTGTTTAGGTAATATGAAGGGAAGTCCCATACGAATACCACATGATCTGTACGTATACATTGCGAGAGCTGCTTGTGACATGTTCTGCATTATAAATAAAAAAAGACTAAACACATCTAGTTGCCAGTTTGTTCCCTTCACGCGGTGTCCAGCACGATCACCTCAGCCTCGGCCGTGCCGATGTTCTCGACCGTCAGCTGGTCGCCAGCGGCCAGCTGCTCCACAAATGCGCCGTCGCCCTCATCCAATATGGCGCCCTCATTGTCGCGACCGGCTATGCGGATGCGCGCGCCCTCGCCGGGCTTCTTGGCCGCATGGCCCAGCGCCGTGTTCGTCGTCGTCTTGGGCAGATGCACAAACACCTTGCGCCGGGCCGCCTTGGTGACAGCACCGGCCGTGCCGAGGCCAACGGTCCAGGTGGCTGCCTTGGTTGGCGCCACAAGAGCAGCGCCCATGGCAAAGTCGGCGTGGATCGGAATGGTCCCGGGCAGTGCTGGCACGGCCGCCGCCTCCTCGGCCGCCGAGGCGTCTGGACCGGCAGCCAACGGACTGAGGATGGGCACAAACCTGCCGCCGCCGGCCTGCTTGGCCTCGCTGGAAAAGTGCTGGTTGTGGTATGTCGGCTGCAAGCCGCGCTTCCACGGCACCGCCCAGATCTGGAGGAAGTGCACCGGGTCGGCGGCGTGCTCGTTGAACTCGCTGTGGGCGATGCCGGTGCCGCCCGTTGTGAACTGCACGTCGCCGCGCCGCACCCGGAAGAACCGATCGCCGCCGGCCGCCGCTTCTTGGCCGCGCTTGACCATGGAGTCGCGGTGCGTCAGCTCGCCCGACAGCACGTACGAGAAAATCTCAAAGTCGCGGTGGGGATGCGTCGGGAAGCCCGACTGCGGCTGCACAGTGTCCTCGTTGAGCACCCGCAGCGACCCGAACCCCATGAACTCGGGGTTGTACCAGTCGGCAAACGAGAAGGAGTGGTACGTGTTGAGCCATCCGTGGTTGGAGTGGCCCCGAGTCGCCGATCGGTGTGTCCGGATCGTTGCATGTGGTAGCTGGAAGCTGCTGGCCGCCGCCGTGGCCGCATCGCTGAGCGCCTTCTTTGCGCTCATGTCTGTGCTCATGGCAAGAAGCCCGAAATGCTTGTGCGTAGTGTTGTAGTGGTGTTGTTATGGTTCCAACGATGCTGCTTCAACTGTATGCTGCTTGCTTGAATTGCAACAATCAAATCCACACGCCGTGAGGCCGTCCTTAAATACACCCACGCACACCTTTGTGAACCGGCGAGAAGATGCTGGTATGCGAGGAGGTGGCCCGTCTGTCAGCCACTGTCATCATTGCTAAAATCCCCCCCAGCAATTGAGGCCCATTTGACTAACCGAAATAATTAGTGATGCTGACTGGATCCATAAAAGGTCATTGGCGGAATGACAAACATGTTTGTAAGCATATATCTCATTGGTCAATTGTCTTGTTAGTGGAAAACTCCAGACTCCAGAAGCGCGCAGATTGCAGATCGAATGCATGGCAATGCACTTCAACAAGTACCAACTCCACATTACGATTCTTTACTCGTTGCCCCTCCAGCCTGCAACCCATCCGGCTAATACACCAGCTGTCTAGCACGACAGCTCATCCAAGAAAACGAAATACATAAAACGGCAAGGGGAGAACGTGAGGGGAAACACAAACGACTGAAAGGACGCAAAAACACACGTCTATACATGAACAAACATCCCTTCGACAAACGAAAGCGTGGGCCGACACGCTGCCTGCCATCTGGAGAGCGCCAATGCTATGCAAGCAGCTAAACGGGGATACAGGTATTGATGCGCAGCGCCTGTCAACAACTCGAAGCCGCTCCAACGGCCGAGTAGCAAAGAAAAACCGATACAACAGCAATGTGTCTATCCATTGCGCCTTGGAAAGAATACACAAAACAATGGTGAAAGTATCAGCCGCGGCTGAGGGCCGACGTGCGGCTGCGCTCGTCATCTTCTTCGATCACGTCACTCAGACGTGTTGGATGGTGGTGGCGTGGAACCGTGTCCCAGCCCGGAGCAGCGTATCCTTGCCCAGAGTAGTCTGCCGGCACCTGTGGTGCCTGTGGTGCCTGTGGTGCATAATAATGCTTGCTCGACGACGGATAGGTAGTTACCGGTGGCAGGGATGACGGTGTTCCGTACTGGGCTTCTTCGTCTGCAAGCACAGGGTCAGTCTCTCGTAGAAGCCCGGCCAGCACAAAGCACGATTCTTCTATTCAGACTCACCTCCTTCGCTGTACGACGCCTCAGACCCCGGACTCGCACCGACATCGCCACCCTCTGCCTCCTGTTCGACATAGCCACCACCGGTTACTGCATGCGCTGCATACTGCGGTGGGTGTTGCTGCGAGGGCAGCAGCTCCACTGCCGACGTTGTTGGCGATGATTGTTCGGCCTGGCGTGCTTGCTCGGCCTGTCGTGCCTGCTCGGCCTGTCGTGCCTGCTCAGCCTGTCGCGCTTGGTGTGCCGCTTGGGCTTGTTGTGCCAATTGCGCCTGTTGGGCCTGATGTGCCTGTTGTGCCAGCTGGGCCTGTTGGGCCTGTTGTGTCTGCTGTGCCTGTTGAGACGATTGCGATGGTTGCGCCTGTTGCGACTGTTGTGGCAGTTGTGCCCGTGGTGGTGATTGATGTGTGCTCTGCGCGGGCTGGGCTGCCACTTGAGGCTCGTGACTGGCTGCGCTGCTGCTGGCACGGCGCCGACTAGGCATGCCGTGGGCCATGGGCACGACCTGCACCCCGCCGACAGTCGTGGGCAGTCCTTCTTGCAACGCTATCACTTTGTCGCGCTCGTCCTGCTGCTGGCGGCCCAGCTCTTCCCATGCACGTCTAGCTTCTTCTTTGGAGATGGAGAGCTCCTTGCGCATTTCTGCCAGCTGCCGTTGTATCTTGGAGTTGGAACGGTCATGTTCAACCGCTTCCCGGATGGCTTCGGCACGGCCGCGCCGCTCTTCCTGGAGAGCCGCCTCCAACATCCCTTGGCGTTCAGTGTTCCGTTCCATCTCTCCGCGCATTTCGAAAAACCAACGCTGGAACTTGCGCTCTGAGCTGGCGCGCAGCCGTTGCAGCTCGACAACTGCATGGAAGAGGTTGGCACCTGCCGCTGATAGATCGGTCACCTGGCGTGCAAGCTGCCGAGACAGCGGATCCTGGTCAATCTCCTCTGACCGCTGCTGTAGCTGGCGGATCCAGAAACTGGTCAGGCCTTCCCAATGGGCAGACAAGGCCTCCCATCTCTCAAAGGCGTGCGGAAATGAGTTTCTAGGACGGCTTCCACCGGCAGCACCAGCGCCTGCAGCCTCTCCTGCTTGAGGTGCAGCGCCTGTGCCGCCCCCAGCACCTGCAGCCGGTCCTGCAGTTGGCGGTAGTCCGCCGCTCGGCGCAGGCGCTTGCGAAGCGGGAGGGATGGGTGGGTTCGTTAGGAGAGGTGGGGCTTGGGACGTCTGTGGAAGACGGACGGGTCTTTGTTGTGTCTGTTGAGGTGCTGTTGGTGGTTGTGTTGGAGGTGGCGCCGCCTGAGCCGCACTGCCTTGTCCGCTAGCGGCGCGCGCTCGTATTTGTCTTCGTTGAGTGGCTAGATCGACCGGCTGAGGCGCACCGGCCGTTGCGGTCTCAGGAGCAGCCGCCGCCGCCGCCGCCGCGCGTTCTCGTTCCAAGGTTTGTCGCCTCTGCTCGGCAAGTACGCGGGCATCTTGTTCGGCTTGCGCCCTCTGCAATCTCTCCTGCTCTGCACGCCGCGCCTCTCGCTCCTGTCGCTCTTGCATAATCATCCGTGGGCCACGGATATTGCTGCGCGGGGAACTCGTCTGTGCTGGCGGTATTTGCGGTCTAGCAGACGAGATTCCGTTGCCATTGGAGCCGGGGTCTCCAACGCCCCCCTCTACAAGAAGATCTGCCATCGAAGCTTGCTCTTCTTCGTAGTCGGAAGAGAGCTTATAAGGATGCGTCAGGGCCTCGGCGGCAAAAAGAATCGCGCTGTGGGTCCGTTTTGAGATATGGACAACAGGATGGATGGCCGGCTGGTCGCGTAGTACGGTGGAAGGTCCAAATGCGGAAGCGTGCGGGGACGATTGATGAGCGACAGACGACTGTTCGTCCTCTTGGGCCTCCTCGTCCTGGTCGTCGCTAAGAATCTGCGAAGGCGGGCGGGGTGGAGAACGGTTTTGAGTCTGTAGAACCGGCTCCTCCGCTGTAGCTTGCGCAAATCGTGGGGTTATACCAGTTGAGACGGCGGCAAGATGCGCACGCCTTTGCGAGGAGGAGGTTGAGGCTTGATCGACAGCCTCGGGGGAAGGACTGGCGACAAGGTGTGGGGTTCGGCGAAGGACACGCTGCGAAGAGTGTGTCGAGAGGTTAGAACCAGTGTGTGGTTCGGAAGGATGGGGGGTGCTGGGAGGCCGTCCGGAGGAGGGCAGCCGCTGCTGGTGCTGTGTAGAAGGCAGCGATTCGTAATGGTCGTAACGGTCGTGAGAAGAAACGGGGATCGGGTCAGTCAACGTGTCAAGTCTTGAGTGCCCAACACCAGACGAGGCTGGTGCTTGAGCAGACAAGGCGCCGGGGAAATCCGCAGAGCGTGCTGCGGCAGCTGAAGAGAAGTGTGAAAGTTGTTATCAATCTGGACTTTGGTTAGAGTCGAGGTCTGGGTGCTAGTCTTCTGGTTATTTCACCCTCTGCTGGGCGTGCCAGAGCAGCTTGCAAAAGAACGAAGCAGAGGCGGACGGGCAGACGGTGAGTGAGGCACGGTGGGTACGAGCAGATAATAGAAGAGTGGATAGGAAGTGAAGGTGGAGGAGGATTGGGGTAGCACTCACCAGATTTCGCGGTCGGTGAGAAAGAAAACGTGCAAGTAGAAGAATGGTACGGAGCAGTGAGGTAGTCAATTGGAAAGGTAAGCAGGCCAAGCGGCTTAGGGAAGAGGCTGCAGGCAAGAATAAAGGAGAGATATGGCGACGTCCTGGCGTCATTAGCCAAAAAAAAGAAATTGAAGAATTCGGGAGGCTGGGAAGAGGTGGCGGGGGAGAGCATCACAGCTTACAGGGGGGCAAAGTGGGCGCGATTCAGCGGAAAGCCAGCAAACGCGGGAGTGAGTAGAATAGGTGTGGAGCGATTTTGTCAGCTGGCTATACGATATCTAGCCGTGTCGCCTGAGTTTGGCCACGAGAAGGATCCCGTGTGCCGAGAGGTCAGAAGTAGCAGAGCCGAAGGGAGAGACAATGCGGAAGTCCGAAGAGCTGGCCGAGCTGTTTGGCAAGGGGAGATGAGTGGGAGGTCGGCGCATGGAACAAAAAGGCTGACGAGTACGGAGAGCTGCCAACGAAACGGCGACTGCGACAGAAACGGTCAGTGCGAGCGCAAACTGGTCCTGGTCCTGGTGATGGTGAGTGGCTGAGGCAGCCCTGTCGACTGGTCGAGTCTCAGTGCCACAGCCCTGTAGGCCGTTTTACGCGCCCGCTCCTCGGCGCGAACTGTCGGCACCCCGACGCCCAGCGGTGATGTGCGGTCCTCCACCGGCAGGTGAACGCGGCAGAAGAAGGGCAATCTTGGCTGTATTTGGTAGACGTAGATGGGGGATACACATCGTTCGGGGCCTGGCTGCGAGTTTTATATTTGCTGGCGCATAGGTCTGACGCAATGACAGGAAGCGGACTGCGGACCGGTGCGACCGTGTTGGGTGATATGTAGTCGCCACCGTTTGCTGTTGGAGATCGGCCTTGTAGAGGCCCACGGTCGAATTGTGACGATGCAGGCTGTATGGCAGCGCTTTTCTGTCAATAGCTGTCTGCCAAAGCCAGGAATGCGGCCTGTTTCACAGCAGGACGAAGAAATGGCAAGCTTGGCTAGTGAGTGTGGCGGCGGTGCCAGCACACATGGGCTTGTATGTTGCGGTCGCGATTGAGGGAGGGCAAAGGAGAAGCCGAAGCTGAGGATGAAGCAGGAGGAAAAAAGTTGCGAAAAGGAAAACAGGGGAGACGCGTCTCGGCGCAGATGTGGTCGCGAGGGAAGTCGCGCAGGACGGCAGAGGAAGCTCACTCAGGTCGTACTGTCCAATTCCGGGAGCCCCTGCGAAATTGGGGCTGTTCCTTCGGCAGTGCAATTTTCCTTGGACACGTGAATACGCCAGAGAGGCCAATTCGGCTCGAGGAAGGAGCGGCAGGGTTGCCGTGCTCTATAATCTGTACTCTGTACTTGCTTCCTGTGCTTCTACAGAGGATGTGCGCATGAGAGGAAAGAGGCAGCTGGGGGGCTCTTGCCCTGGCGCTCCCGCTCCCGCAGCACTCGCGGCCGCTTTTGGTGGTTCTGGCCAAGACCCAGGGATCCAGGAAGTATCTTACATTGGCGAAAAAAGGCAGCTTCAGACTACGGGCGACCCAAGACACGCGCCATCCGACACGGAAATGAGGCCCCACAAAAGACAGCTGTCCGAGGTCGAGGGTGTCGCGCAGGCTGAAAAAGGCCTGGCCGTCTGTCCGTCTGTTGGCTGCTTGGTTGGCCTGCTCGAGAGGCGGTGAGGCCGAGCAAAAGGACTTGCCCGACAGGCTTGACAGCTGGCATCGGAAGAACATGGAAGGGCAGCAGCCAATCTGGGCAGTACAGCTGGCCGATACGACACAATCTTGCAGAAGTCGGCGCCAATGGCCCTAGAGATCGCTCCCGATAGGCTGGCTCTATGGGAAAGTCCCCGAGCAGGAAGGCTGGGGTAGGAAGGATACTGTGCATCTAGATGCTCCGACCATGCGCTCATGCATGCAGCCATGCGTTGGCTCTGATGGTCCTGCAGCTTGCACCACAGCACTCGGATATGGGAAGGGCCGCTTTTATTCGCTCTTTGCAGCCCAGATCTACCTGCATGTCTCTCAGATGACCAAGGCAGCCATGGGATCGGAAGCCGCCAACACGACCGTCTCTGTCGACTCTGCAAACGCCTCCCGCTCCTCTTCGCCCGTTGTCGTGCGCACCAGAGTGGCCGACGTGGACGAGAGTCCGTGATATCCGCCAGACGGACTGGTCGGTGACGGGGCCGATGACATGGCCGCTCCCACCGGCCATTCCGGCAGCACATACGGGTCCACTACCGCCAGATACACAAACTCCTCCATCCAGGCGTCCGTCATCAGCATGCTGTCGACAGGCAGGCTGTCCTGACCGCTTGCGCAGGTTCGCAGAGTCCACTGAACGCGCCATCGCCGCGAGCGGACGTGCTGCTGCATCTGGCTGTCCTGCGCCTCCACGTCGACGCCTGTCACGACCAGTGCGTGGGTCATGCGGCTGTCGCCAGTGCGCAGCCGGTCTGCCTTGGACAGCCGGACGCCATGGCCATGGCCGGTCCGGCCAAAGGCAAGCTCAAAGTTGGCCGCGTGCACGTCGAGCAGTCCGACGTCTGCGTGGCTGTTGGCCCGCCCGGCATCACAGCCGATGAAGACGGGGTAGCCGGCCTTTAGCATGCACTCGCAGGCCATCTTGAAGTCGGCCATGGACGTGTTGAGCAGCGAGTGTGGACGGAAGAGGGAGTGCCGATCCGTCGTGTCGCCCGTCTGGCCAACAATCAGCTGGGCGCCCTCGCGGTTTCGCGGGTCGTGTGCGATGCAGACCAGCCGTGACAACAGGCCGTCTTTGGCGTGCGGGAAGTCCAGGCTCGTGAGATCCTGGGCAAACATGCGCGGCGTGCAGCGGATCGTCATTGCTTGGTCGGCCGCAGTGACGAGGTGCCACGTGAACTCCCGTCGCGGAGACGGCGGCGGCCCGCCCATGACAATGGCCAGGATCCGGAAGACGGCAGCCAGGGCAGCCTCCTTCGCAGCAGCCATGCCATCCTCGGCCACGCCCAGCAGCTGCGCTGCATGCTCCCGCAACGTCGTGGCCAGCAGCTGGTCGAGCGTGTGCGGTGCTGCTGCGAATGCGGCACTGCCGGGATACACGTCGGCCGGCAGCAGGCCGTACTTTTCTACGAGGCGCTGGACGAGCGTCCAGCTTCCGCCTTCGGGCAGCGGATCCGTCCAGGAAGGCATCTCGGGAGACGTGGTGACCCGGTCGAGGAAATGCCCGCATTTTTCCAGCCGGTCCCAGAAAAAGAGGTATGCCTGGGACAGCTCGAACGGGGCTGCCTCATACGTGCAGTGTCGGCCGTCCTGGCATCCGACAACGTGTCTGCCCTCGGCCTGCAGGTTGTATTTGTGGATGAGGGCCAGACGTGCCAGGCTGGTGCCTGCAAACAGATAGGGCCGGCCACACCACTGGTGGTTCGGCAGTGGTGCGTTTGCAACGGCCGGGGGCAGACCAAAGTAGTAGCCCTCGCTCACATGCTCCAGCATGTGCGATGTGTTTAGAAGGGCCATTCGCACGTCGGTGCGGCTGACGGAAAGCATGGCAAGTCTTGGGATTGCATCAGCGATGGACAGACAGGCCGTCAAGCTCTGGATCGGGAAAGGGGAAGCCTACCTGGCGACGTTGTCATGTATCACCTCTGTTCCCCATTGCTCCACTCGGTCGATCGTGATACCGTCCTCTTTGGCCGGCACGTCATTGCTCGCAGCCTCGTGCTGCTGATACGGACAGCCTTCAGTCTCAAGCTGCAGCGGTAGGCGGTTCGTAGAGGCGCATTGTGACGCAGATGGCGGGGATTTCGGCGCCGGCTTTCTCTTTCGCCACTTGTGCCGCTTCTTCTTGTCTGTCGGTACGGCGGGGAGTGTTCGGAACAGCGGCACGTCCGAACTCACCACATGCGAAGTGGATGCTGACATGGTTTCGTACTCTTACAAGAGCTGGTGATGTATGCGTATGATCGGTATCTCGACTGAATGTACATTCGTAATGGTTGCCTGTTGGGCAATATATATGGAGTGCGTAGTGAGGAAATGCTACAAAGTGAATATCATCTGAAGCTTAGTGAATGCAACCAGGAAAGATCATTAACTCAACACAACGACAGCTATATGGATATGAGTCCTTCCTCTTGGGTTATAAAGACATCTGATGCAATCAATTAAAAACAATGACAAGCAGCTCTTTGCAGTACCTGTTGGTCGTATCGATTTCAGGGTCTCATTTATTCTAGCACCAGCAAAACACCGAATACACGAACAAAAATAAACACTTTCATTACAGATAACGCAAAGAAGAGGTAAAAATTAAGCTTAAGTAAAAAAGAACTCCGATACGGGGAATCGAACCCCGGGCTCGACGGTGAAAACGTCAGATGTTGTCCACTACACCATATCGGAATTATTGGTTATCAGCTAAGTTGATAGACTCCTCCATATACCCTGCTCCTCGGCATGTCACTGGTACTAATGTTTACGTGGCCAGTCAGCCCCCGGCAACTGCCCTCGCAGTACACTAAAAGTCCTTGGTCACAGGCAATACGAGCCAGGACAGGGGATGGTTTCTTACGTGTGACGGGACACCTCCCTAAACACTAAGTGTGCTATCACCTGTCAAACCCTGCCGCCTCGTCACACACCATCGCATCATCTCTAAGATTAAGGACACTAAGCCGACTCCACCATCAAAGCGCTCAGAACACGCGTAAGCACACACGAAAAAGGTAAACAATGGCAACGATCACGACACCCCGATGCAGTAAATCATAATAGATGTTCGTATTGATATGGGAACCACTCTCAATTGACGTGAAACTACAATCCTATTTGCCTACTTTGCACTCTCCGTCCCAGAGCGGAAAACCATCCAAACACACAATTCTTGCCCACATTATCCACAAAATTACTCAAACACACAGGCGAGCGCGCCGGCCGTTTACAGGCTGACGCCGTGGACAACCTTGAGGTCGACGCAGAGCTCGCGGCCATGGTCGCTGACGACCAGGACGCGGACAGAGCCACGACCAGACTCGAAAGCGCGGGTCAGGCGAGTCCAGAGGTTGGACTGGTCAATGACAGGCAGGTCCTGCTTGACATCGCCAGTCTCAGTCATGGCGACGACGTTGCCGTCCTGCAGGTCCAGCACGCGGTACTGCTTGAGGATGGGGCCAAGCATGGTCTGGACGACGACGCTGGGGGCCGGGCTCGTGACAAACGACGACTCCTCGTGCAGCTTCTTGGTGAAGAGGTCCACGCCGAGGTAGCGGTGCTGGCCGGTGGCAGCCGAGGTGGAGATGCGGATCACCTGGCACGGGCGGCCCTGCAGCATCAGGATGTCACCAATGCGGATGTGGTGGCACGGGATCGTGACCGTGTTGGGCGGCAGGGCGCCACCACCCTCAGCGGGCGAAGGCGTGCGGCGGGGACCGACCGAGGACGACCGGAACTCGGTAACCTCGAGCTTCTCGCGCTCAGCTGGGGGGGGGAGTTAGCACGGGTGGAGAGCGGGGACGCTGGACCTGGCCAACTTACAGTCTTCATCATAGTAGCCCATCTTTGCGGTTTTTGGCTGGACGACCTTGGTCTCAACAAACTCGGTGATGGCGGTTTCGGTGTTGTGCGTAGGCTTCCGGTGGACGGTAGTGTCTACGGTGGTGATGGCCTCGACAGCGGTGGACTGGCGACGGTCGGAGTGCTCGAAATCGGCAGCAGGCTTGGTGTACGCACGAACTTCTTCGTGGTAGTTGGGCTGGTAGCGGGCACGGTACTCGCGCTCAGTTGCGTCGATGGGAGAGCTGATGTAGTCGCGGCGAACGGCTACGGTGGTGTCGGAGAAAGTCTTGCGATGGCTGAGGACAAGTTAGCGAGCCGGTCTGGAATGAGGGCGGGCTGGGCTCCGGTGTATATATATGCAGCGGGCGGTGGATCCCCACTGGAATGCACGGACCGTCCCGAGGCAGAAACGCAGGAGTCAATGGGGCGTGGCTGGCATGCCAGGACGTACCGGTCTTCACGACGGCTGACACCAGGACGGTGGTAACGCTCCTCTTCACGAGTAACGCGGACCTCCTCTTCTTCTTGGTACTGCGGCTCAGAGACACGCTCGGTGTAGCGGCTGCTGGACTCGTCGACAAAAGAAGAGAGCTGACCTTCCCGTCCGGGCCGTTCGGTAGTGGGGAGATGGAAGCTAACTTCCTCGTGGGATTGGATCTCAGTGGTGGCAGAAGCCTGGTTGGTCTTGTCCTCCTTGTAGGAAGACGGGAAGATGCTGAAGGGAACCGGGACTCTGGCTTCAAAATCCAGGGTGACGGCCTCTAACAGCGCGAATGGAAAAAAAGCTCGGAGACTTTTTTCCCGTGTGGCGCTCTTTCAAAGGAGAAAGGAGAAGAGGATACCCGTGGGCTTGGATGAAATGAATTGTGGAATGGAAGCTGTGATCTGATGGAGTGGTATGGAGAGAAGAGGAAGAGAGGAAGGGTTGAAATAGCCAGAGAGAAGGACTGGCCGGGATAAAATAGGGGGGAGGATGGGGGAGGCCACCTGGGCCCTGTGCGTGGTTGGCCAGCCACAGAGAGCGCCGACGAGGTGACGAGGATACAGATTACGGCAACACACTCTGCGAGAGAGAGAAACACTACCCGCTAGCCTGCAGGACAACAAAACAAAAAACAAAGGACCCTGCACCCCCCCCCCCAGCAACTGTGAGCGAGATACTTTCGCACGAGTACTCGTACCTCCGCTCAGGCGTATGGGAGCTTGCGGAACCGCGATCGCCTGTGGACGAGGAGGTCCTGTTTACTCGTATCCCGTGCAGGCTGGGTGGAGTCCCCTGCCCCCCTCCCCAGCCATGGCTACGGGGTGTGGTGCCGTTGTGGTGCGTCTCCGTGTCGGTCTTGTTCTGGTTTGTTTATTGCCCACCGAAAACTGCCTAGCGGACCCGCCTTGAGCCATCAGCTCCCAGCCTCCTCTCCTGATGAGACCTGAAAAGAAAGCAGAAAAAAAATGGCTTTCCCCCCCCAGCCATTGCCATTTGGCATCGTCTGGAAGCTGCGGCCCCCGTCCAGCACGAGCCCAGAGACGGCCGGCACCAGGCCTCGCAGCTCACCGCCCTCGCTTGGGTTGCATTGGAGCTGCAATGGAGCTGCATTGGAGCTGCGAGAACTGGAACATAGTCCGGCCTGTGGCCAAGTTACGTGTAGGCGTACGACGAGCTTGCGACCCTGCGGTCGCCTAGCTCTCCTATTACGATGCATGCATAACCTGGCTAGTCCTGCAGCCTGGATCTCCCAACCACGCCTTTTCATTCGGTCATTGCGCCGGGTCAGCTGAAAGGTGCATAACGAGCCAAGCCGACGCGGCAAGATACGCACACCGTGTATAGAGTATTACGCACTGTATATGCCGGTGAGCTCTGGAGGATGCAGGTAATCTTACTCTAAAGCCGAAGCCTGTCGACTGTACGGAGTAGGAGCACGTACAAGACTACGACATAGTACGGAGTGTTGCCATGGCAAGCAGGCCGTCTCTAATCTCCCTCTTCTTCTGCATCCTGTCTCGGACGAGACAACTTCGTGATCGCTGGGGCTATCGTTTGAGACGTCAGGAGGGTGTGAGAAAAAGGACAGGTAAGATGCAACTCTGCGCAGACCAAGAACTTGCCACCGGCAAAAGAAAGGAAAATAGGAAAAATACTCCGTAGGAAAGTAGGAATAAAAAGGTGATAAAATAAATAAATGAGAAATCAAGAAATAAGAAAAAGAAGAAAAATCGCAATAGGCCGTGGTTACAGACGCACCCCGAAAGCAAGGTCGTGGAGCCCTGCTATTGGCCCAAATCGGGGGCCTGATAGGCAACGCCGAACCAAGGAAATCTGGATAGAGGCTAATTGTCGCGCGTTTTGCCCTCATCAACCGGAGTACGAGCACAGTGTAAGAAGTCGCATGTGCTGAAAAGCGGTTCACAGCTTCACAGCACCCATTGGTGGCTGCGCTCCCATCTATCCACCACCATCCCGCGATCCCTGCGACGTCCCACTCTTGCCAAGCCCTTCCTGCCATCCGCAAATTAATGCTGCTTCATTTCGAGCTCGGGCCTGCCGCCGTCCCTTTTCTGGCTGTGTCTAGCCCATGTTGCTGTGACAACACCAGCAAGAAAGACGCGACGCCACGGAGCGCTAGAACGCTTCGGTCGAACCAGTTCACAGGGTGTCAGGGGCTGCGAGCGCCCATTGGCTGCATGGGCATCGGCCTCGATGAGCGGCCTGAACGACAAAACACGAGGACTCCGTAAGATGCATGCAATGCTAAGTAGCCGGCTTTGGCGAGCAGACATGTGGAAACTACCCCATACGATGCTCTGCAAGCCCGCGCACTCCGTATGGAGTAATGCTTGCTCATCGTGATACGCCTTAGTCGTAAGGTAAACAACAAATGCCGAGGCCCGATCTCGTCTGGCTTGCCAAAGCATCGGCCGATGACCATGTGAGGACACATTGCTCCGCACGTACGGAGTTCTCCTACATAGTACCATCTCTGTTTGGAAAATGAGAGCTCACTTGCTTTGCTCTGAAAGCCGTCTGCGTGAATGCGACGTAAGATGCAACTAGGTCGGAGAGCCACTACCTAAAAAAGTCGTCATCACAGCCCAGGTATTTACGCGTACTCTGTGGCAACAGTAGCAACAAGGCGCAGACCTATTAATAGTAGGCAAAACGGGATCCATCACGAGATGGCTTCATTAAAAAGATCAAAGACAGGCTTATCAATCGCATGATCAAAGGGTAGAAAAAAAGAGCAACATTTCCCCTCAACATATTTCTCCTGGTGAATCGAACGGGTTAGAAAGGCCCAGCTGGTGGGAAAAGGCAAGAATGTCGGCAAAGCAAAAAGACGGCTCCGACACAACCTGGTTGACACCTGGCAGCTGCCACGAAGGAAGGACAGCAGAGGTTGGAAGCCAAGGGGACGGTCCGAGACTTTGTTTCGATGCCAGGGTATGGGAATTGACAGCTGCAAAGGAAGAGGCTAACGGTGACGCCAGAGAGGAATTTGGGGAGCCAAGTGGCGACGAGAGGGTGTGTGGGATTGGGGATGTTCCGGATGACCAACAACAGGCTGTGCTGGGCGTCGCAAGGGAAGTGAACGAAGAGGAGGTTGTAGCCGTTGCTAATGCACCCCCCGAATCGGCAGAGTGAGAGAATGGGGGGCAGAACAGAGACAGGCCCAAGGCATTTCCTGCCGGGACGTCCGCAGCGGCGATCGCGACCGAAACTGCCTCGTCGGACATGGGGGCTGGCTTTGCGCCGGCCTGCAATTGTTGCTGCATCACTCTGAGCACGCGCCTGGCCGCCTGCAACACTCCTGGCGGACCTGCCATTTCTTGCAACGAGACTGCTGTGCCTTTGATGAGCTCTCCTAGCATAGCGTCGGTCGCGATTTCTGCCACAGTTGGCATGGCACGTGATGCGGCAAATAGCAGCAGCAAGTATCGGCATTGCCTGTCAATTAGCTTGCAAACTGTGTTGGGCAGGACAAGGTGGCCGACGTACATCATGGCCGCCCCCAAGGAATTGGGGAGGATGAGCCGGCCTTCGGCCACGCCATGATATGCTCGGATGACTTCTGCTAGACTGCACACACCAGCCGTTAGATCGGCTGGGTCGGCTTGCTCGTAGGCTTGTGATAGCACAGGCAAGAACCCCCAGGCAATACCTTCCCAATAGCCAGCACGAGCACGAGCCGTGAGCGTGCTTTTCCAGACGGGAGACGGCTGAGGCTGCGATATGGAGAGGCCTTGGAATTGTAGCCGAAGCTCTTCGACGGCCGATCTCCCTACACTCTGCTCGCAGAATGTTTCGCCGTATATACGGTTGCGATAACCGCGGAGACAGACCTGTGCCTCAAAGTTAGTTTGCACGTCCCGTTCCTGTTTCATATCTCTGTCGGCAGTGTTGATATTCCGGCTCTCCGGATAGGCGTCGGTCATCACCGTGTCGTCGTCATTGCGCATGGCAGTTTCGGCCGGGCTCTCGCCAAATACCGGTGTGGGGATTATTGATTGGTAGTGCAGCAAGGGTGATGGTTGTGTACAGACTTCAGCGTTGATCTCGCTGTTTTTTACATAAAGAACTTATCAGCAGTCCGGCATATCAATGCTGTAAACAAATGACACTCACAAGTCCAGGAAAACACCAGTCCAATACAGCAACACCAGCTGGCGTTCTTCGTGCGAAAGCGTATGTGGATGAAAAGCATACTCGACGAGCGATGGTCCGCGAGTGTCCTGCGCCGTGTCACCGGCAGTGCCTCTGCTTGGCAGATGTATTAGATAGATAATGGCAGAACTGGCATTGCGGACGTGTTGGGCTGCCTCGGAGATCCAGGCCAACTGCCCACAGAAGAGGGCAGCCAGAAGGTGGGCACGAGCCAAGTCAAATGCCGTTTCACGTGTGTATGCTGCATATTTTTCGATATCGTATTCTTCAATGTTGTTCGGGCTTTCGAGACGTCCAGCCGCAGGTTCAGCGCGATAATCGTCTGAGAATAATCCGAGGATACCCTTGGCACGAGCATAGAATTCGGGTCCAGGTTCGACTATTGTTCCACCACATTTTGCCCAGCACACACTACCAAGGGCGAAGACGAGCATTTCAATGGCATGCTCTACTTGGACATGAACCAAGTCGGATGGGGCGTTGGAGCGTCGGAAAAATCGGGATACGATACCTGTTAGATCCTCGCTCGAGACGATTGGGCATATACTTTGAATATGTGCAGAAAATGACCGAACATAATTTGACAGTAAAAAGCCGTCAGGCGCGTGAGCCCACGCCGTATGCGTGAATGCCGCAGTCTTTGACATGGAAACGTATTGCAGAGGCGTTGTGGATAAGGCTTGGGCGTACCGTATACCACCAATGCGGAGGTATGCTTGTTGCCAAGCTGGTTCGTGACCGTCTTCGTTGTCGGTGGTATGCTCCGCATCGTCACCGCTGTCACAGAGGAGAGCTGAGGCCAGCAGTTGGCGAACACAGCCGGCAAACGGTGCTTTGTTGAGGAACATGATCGCCGGTGATGCAAGTCCATAAGGCAAACTGCTCGCTGGCTGCGCTTTGGTGAACGTTTGAACGGGAATCTGCTGTCTATAACCGCAAGATTGTGTCATATAGCTATGCATCATGTTGTGCAGGGGCGGCATTGGTCCAGCCGAAAAGATCGGGCTCGATGTAGAGCACGGCCAGTCTAGAACAGTTGTAGAGGCTTTCAACATGGCTTCATGCGGAGTACACTGCACAAAGTCGGCATGAGCTCTCTTTGTGTGATCATTTCTGGGCTTCTATGAAGGAGCATGTTAGCAATCGGTCATGATTGGCTGGAGGTTTTATGGGACCACTTCATGTCAGCACTTGTACATACTTGTGTGGGCTCTGGCGCTCGTGGAATGTGGTTTGAATGGCTCTCCGGCACAGTGTATTCGGTCACTCTTCTATTTTTCAGCGTTTCCTTTCTCGACAATGGCATCGGTTCAAGAAAAGGAAGATAGTTGGCGGCAGGATGTGGCGGCAATGGCATTGGAAAGCTTGCCATGAGGCGAGTATTGGACGCAACAGAATCAAATGAAAACGGCAAGAATTGAGGGGGCAACGCAGTGGCAGGGCTAGAGCTAGATGATAAAGAGCTTAGGCTTGGCACTCTGTCCGGGCCGGGTTGTGCGTGCTCTGGCTGCTGGTGCATGATTTCGGTCTGGCCAGGGGCGACATCCTGGGGATCTAGGTCTTGCTGCTGTCGAGGATTGAGAGAGTGGCTGGCAATGAAAGCGGGACTAAGGAGTTTATATGACGGGTACAACTGATGATCAGGGTGTGCAGAGATGGACAAAGGGGCGACCGTGGCCAGGTATTTGTTCATCTCTCGTTCCTGTGGCCGACGTCGCTTTTGAGTTTGCGGCTCAAAAATTTGCCATTGAAGCATGTCCAAATGGTCTTGTCCGCCCATGTGTGAATTATATGGCTCGGTTGAGCAATAATCCAGGCTATTGCTTTGGATATCAGACTGCAGCAGTTGGTCTAGACTGCATTCCTGGTAAAACGAGTTTGCAGTTCCAAAGGAGTATTCCCTTGGAAGCACTGCCGGGACGTATGCATTCCCCGATGTCGCCGACATGATGAGTATAGACACTAGTAATCGAAGGAGAACAGCACATATCTGCAAGAAAGCAGAGCAAGCTGGCACGCAAGAACGAGGCTGTGCACTCATGAACAGAGGATGGTGTTGTGCGATTCGACAGCCTTGTCATCTGGGGAGGAGGAAGACGAGGCAGTCCTGACGGGCGAGTAGGCAGTATATATATGTTCCCGTGGTCGTAACTGCCGTTTCGGGATGTAGTCGTGCAGTCGGGGCCGGGATACGATGGTTTACAGGAAAGAGCAGGTGGGAGGGCGTGATGCCAAACGCGGAAGGAACGAACGGCCCCCGGCAATGGACAGGGGAAAGACAAGCGTACAAATGGCTATGCGCGTGAAGGAATCAGGCTTCACGACGGAGAAGCGCGTCAAGACAGGGGTTGGCGGCAGACAAGCGCGGGCACGAGGACAAGTACTCTGCATCTCTGGGTCGATGTGCGGCCGTTGCAGCGGCACAGCGGGCGCTCATTGGCCGGCTGCGGCTCGGGGCCGCGTTGGTGCCTCATCAAGACGTCTTGGGGCGATGGCTCCATGCCATGCCCGATCGCAGAGGGAGTGGAGCCGGTGGCTTGTGTCGGGCGGCGTCTAGCACCGCCGTGGACGCACTCTTGCATAGAAGCGCGGGTAAGGACGGCCCCGGCTGCAGAGGGGGAGGAGCGGGACGGCGAGGAATTGACGCAGAGGCAGAATGGGGGGCGAGGGGGACTGCGAGCGAGAGGGAGCAGTCGGGGGCGAGGCTGTACGGAGGACAGCATGGCCCGTGATCGGCAGAGATGCAGAAGGGCATCGAGTGTGGGGTGTGGCGTTCCGCAGCGGAATGCGGCCAGGAGCAGGCCAGAAAGGTCCGAAGCAGGTCAGAAGCAGGCCAAGAGATCGAAAGAGGTCAAAAGAGGCCAGAGAGGTCAGGAACAGGCCTGGATCCAGGCCAGGAAGATGCACAGACTGCGGACGAGGCTTTCCAGGGCCGGCCGACGGGCTGCTGGGCAGAATGGAAGCACACAACCAGGCTGGCAAACAGGCCAGAATCCCAGACGCGTGTCCGTCCAACCGAGGAGACAGCAGAACGGCGAGGTACATGTGCAGGGAGGCCGGGCAGACTTCTCACTGGTCGCAGGGGTGCTGCCGATCGGCCGGCGTGCCACCAAGGCGCTTAAGAGTGCCATCGGACGACATCGTTCTCCTGGGAGATGCAGCCGCAGATATCAACAGAGGTCACAGACGGAAGTGCATGCAGACGAGCAAGTTAGCTGTCTACTACGACTCGCGTGTTTCATTCTGTTTCGCTATCTTTCTCGACTGCTCTCGTCTGCTCTCATCCTCTTCCCCTTTCTCGTCGGCTCTCATCTCTTCTGCTTTCTCACCCTCTGTCTGTCCAGCTATCCATACCTCCGGCTAACCTCTACCCCGTGACGTTCAACTGCTGTGGCCCGGAAGGCCGGCCTCTCGTCCGCTGCTGCTCCCATCAATCATCATACTACGACCCTTAGCCGCCGCATGCCGTGACTGCTCTCTGGCACCTGCATCTGCACCGTCTCATCATTTTGGCCCTAGCCCGTTATGGCGACCTGCATACAGGATGCATCCACCATGGCGGCCGCACTTGGGCTCAAATGGCTGTCCGCCTGTTGTTTAGCGCCGGCATTTGCTTTTTCTGGCGCTCCCATCTGCTTACAGTACTGTTCCTCTCGTATTTCTGGGGCTATTGCACTGCACCGAGTGACAGATCGTTTACGCGTCGACACGTTCAACTGTGAGTTCCTGTGACCTTCCCTGTTTGTCTTTTTGTCTTTTTTTCCATTCATCGCAGTCGGCTGTTTCTTTGCTCCGCTTAAGCGCCGGTTGGCCGCCTGCCAAGGCACATGCCGTGCGAACAGACGACAGCCAATGCGATGCCGTGCCATTGACACAGCCCGCGGCCTCGGCTCCTCGGCCGCCGTCCAGCCTAGTACTGGACAATCTTGATCTTGGACTGCAGGTCTGCGGGCAGGTCGCCGCGGCGCACGATGCCCATCTGGACGCAGTCGCCCCAGAAGAAGAGGGCGCGGTCCTGGGCATAGGCCAGGTAGTCGAAGCCGTCGTCGTCGACGGCAGCCTCGACGTCGTCGCTGTGGGTGCTGCTGCCGTCGTGGGCGCCGTCGAGGGTGCCGTCCAGGTCGAGGCCGGGCACCTTGGCCTGCACGATGCCCCAGACGACCCACTGGGCGCTGTTGGCGATGCGCCACAGCCGGGTCTCGGCCATCAGGGCTTCCAGCTGGCTGTCGGCGAGCTCATCGTGGCGGCGCTCCTCCTCCTTCCAGCCGCCGGGGGGCGCGCGGGCGTCCAGCATGAACTCGGCGATCGAGCTGGCCGCCCCGCCGGCCGGCTGCTCTGACAGCGACGGCAGTGACGGCAGCGACGGCAGCGACACGGGGCCGAAGCGTGGCGTGTTGACGCCCGACTGGTGGGGGAACTGCGGCCGGTGCTCGACGTAGGCGCGAAGGAAGTGGCGCTGCTGCTCGGGCGTCGGATACTTGGCGGCATCGCAGGCGTGCGGCGCGACGGTGTCGTGGTAGTTGTATGCCCACTCGGTGAAGTGGTTGGCAAACTCGACGCCGGGCGGATTGGCTGCTGCGTACTCAAAGTCGATGACCACCAGCTGCTTATGTTCGTTGCCGGGCTGCAGAAGGGGGGACTTGTCGCTGGGGCGGATCCGCAGGATGTTTCCATATTGAGTCTATGATGTGAGTGGGGGTGAGGAAGAAGGAGGGAGGGGGGGGATGTATAAGGAAGAAGAAGAGAAAGGGAAAAGGAAAAAGGGGGGAGGACAAAGGACAAAGAAGAAGAAGCTGGGAAAGGAAGAGGAAGAGACAGAGGAAGAGAAAGGACGAGGAAGAGAAAGAGGAAGAGAAAAGGAGAAGGACAAAGGACGAAAAAAAAAGACAAGTATAAAGAAGAAGAAAAAGAAGAGGGAGAATGATGAAAAAGGGGAACCCCAAACTCACATCATTATGCGCAAAAATCAGCTTCTCTCGCATCTTCCGCTCTCCGCCGTAGTGCTGCACCACGTGTTGCCGGTACTTTTCCACGGCCGCCCGGAAGACCGGCCACTCGACACCACAGACGAACCCCCGGTGCTTCCAGGCGTTGGCCATGTTGAGGACGCCTGCCGTCGGTCCACCAACGATATTCTGCTGGGCTGCCAGCACCTCCCCGTCCACAAACAGGGCGATGCGCTCGACCGCGTCCAGCCAGCGGTCCCAGTTGCGCCACACGTTGGGGCCGGCCGCGAGCTCGTCCTCGAGCAGCTCGATGCCGTCGTGCAGCTCGCGCATGCGCTTGGCAATCTGCCGCGAGGTGTCGGGATCGCGCATCTGGGCTGACGTCAGCGTCGACGCGTCAAAGAACTCCTCGAACCGCCCGTTGGCAAACGTGCCCAGCAGCCGCGGGCCGATCTTCTTGCGGGCCAGCCGCCGGAGCACGCTCAGCTCGTTCTCACGGTCGATCAGGTGCTCGACCTGCGGGCCGTATATGCGCAGGAGCAGCTTGTTGGGCTGGTTGCGGCGAGCGGGGCCGGAAGCCGAAGCTGAAGCACCGGAAACCCCGAAAGCTCCGGCCCCGAAAGTCCCGGCCCCGAAAGTCCCGGAACCCGACCCCCTCCCAAACGACGACGACCCCGGCGTGCCCTCCACGGCCACCGCGCTCGCCGCCCCCGGACTCGCCTTGCCGCCCGCCAGCACGTCCGACGGCGGCAGCACCACGTACACCGCGTTCGTCAGCGCGCCGCTCAGCCGCTCCACCGTGATCGTCTCGCCCGCGTCCAGCGGCACCTTGCGCCAACCCTTGAGCCGCAGCGTGTGGGCCAGCCGGATGATCTCGTTCTTGAACCCCACCCACGCCGCCCGCTCCTTTTCCTCCCGCCGGCTGCCCGCGTCCGGTTGGGCCGCGCTCGTGCTGCTCGCCGCGTACTTGAGCGTCTTGGCGTTGTCCAGCACCGCGTCGCAGCCCGGCACAAATACGTCGCCGTCCACGTAGTCCGTGTCCGACGACGCCGTCCGGTTTGGCTGGCTCGGCTGGTATCGCCGGTTGTGCGAGTGGTGCCGCCGTCCGCTGCCCGACGTCCGTCCGCGTGCCGCCAGCCCCGACAGCGACTCGATCCCCATGGCCGCCATGCCGTTGTCGAGGATCCGCTGCAGCCGGTCCAGCGACATTTCGCTCGACGCCGAGTCCGTCGACCGCGCCCGCGCGTACTTGATCTCGGGTGCGGCGACCGCTGCCGCTGCTGGCTCGGCTGCTGGCTCGGCCGCCGACTCTGCTGCTGACTCAACTGCTGACTCCGCTGCTGACTCAGCAGTCGCAACCCCCTCCCACAGCTTCGCCTTGGCGCTCGCCTTGGCGCTCGCCTTGCCCTTGTCGCCCGCGTCGTCCGGCGGCGACCGCGTCTTCTTGCCGTGCACCCGCGGCACCCGCCGCGCCTTGCGGCTCTCCTTCTTCTCCTTCTCGTACTGCAGCCACTCGGCCAGCTGCGCCAGCAGCCGCCCGCTCGCCTGGTCGATGCTGCGCCGCCGGTGATGGGCCGGCTTGGCCTCGTCCGCCGCCAGCTGCATCGGCGACGCCGTCATGTACGGGCTCGCCGCCTCCCCGCTCGCCTGGCCCATCAGCGAGCTGCGCGACGACGGCGTCCCCGACGGCACCGCTGCCCGTCCGCTGAGCCGCCGTGCCACATTGGCCGTAAACTGCTTCCTAGACTGCGGCTCCTCCGACGGGGCCAACGGCTCCAGCGTCGCTGACACATCCGGCTCGGCTATCTGCACGGCTGCGAGGAGGAAAACACACGTGTCAGTACTCGTAAGCACAACCGGGCCGCCTAAAACGGGCGTAATCACCCTTGGGAACGCCACTCAGTGGTGGCGTTTTCTCAGAATCGTCTCGCAGGGCTGACCGCAGAGCTTTGAGCCCCGGCGAGCTCGTCGACCCAGGACCAGACATGGTACGTTGGCGCTCGTGTTGTGTTTGAAAAAAATAAAAATTCTCGTGAGCCGCTTCGGAGGGGTAAACAGACGTGGATCTCAACAATATGACGGCTCAAGAGTGGATTGCGATTGTGTGAGACGATTCGTGCAAGCCGAGAGGCCCTTCTCTGCGCAGCGAGAGCGGCGCAGCCTGCCGACAGCTTATATAGAGCAATGGCTATCGTCTGACGGCTTATCGCGGCCAGATATGTGCTGGTTGCGAGGTAGTAAGATAGATTAAAAAGGCCCTTACGTATTTGCTGCCCGGCTGTGCTTGATTTAGCTTCGGCGTGTGTCCCGCATTGATGCATAACTGACAGGTAGTATGCACATATCCGATTTTCCTCACATGCAACCCGCCTCAACAGGTCTAGCCCTACAGATACTCCCTACTGCGAAAGTTACATCGCCAGACCAATGGCGCAAAGCGGCAGGGGGGCTCGATTGCGCCGGCTGCTCTGACTGGCTGCCCTGTTTTCTGTCGGACGTTGCGTCTTGCCCCCTCTGCCGCAGATATCGCAGTGCATCTTGGCCGAGCTCTCAACACGGATTGGCTTCTGATATATAGCGAACCACACCGCCGTTTGCCACATCCCGCGGCTCTGTATCTCGTGGGCCAATGCCCCTCATGAGCAGAGATATGTCCCCCCACGTTGTCTCTTGCCAGCCCGGAGCTGCCGTCCTAGACAATTGACAAGCCGAGACGCTGCTGACGGTTGAAAGCATCTCGACGAACAGCTCTCGTGCCATGGTGACCTACAACACTCCGTCGTTCTCGCCCTTGAGCCTCTTGACCCGCTTCTGCTCCCAGTTGTCCAGGTCCTTGTGGGCGAGTCTCTGTCGGTGTCGTGTCAGTCCACGCCATGTCTATAGCTTCACGGCCAGCCAGGGAGGCAGATAGCTCACGTAGTATTCCTCCCGCATGTCCGGCCTGCGCCCAGCCTTGCCAATGCCCAGCTCCTCCTCGCGCGACAGCTGTCGGACCATGCGGTCGTGCCGCTCGTACCGGATCGCTGTCGCCGGCGTCAGGACAAACGACCCGCCGACCATGACGACGAGGAACGGCAGCCCGAAGAGCAGGAACGGGTGCTTGGCCATGGCCGCCCGATACCGTGACGCAAATTTGTTCGCATCCGCCGACGACTGGAACTTTTTTCTCTGAAAGGCCATGTTGTCGGATGGCGCCTGCTAGACCGGATCGACTGGTTCGTTTGTAGGTCGTATGCTGCGCTTCGGTACTCCGTAAAGTCGTGCAAAATGGGACCACCCACTCTGCAGAAAGGCCGGAATAATCAAAGTCACGTGACCACGCGAGCCAAGACGCCCCGCCAGGCTACGTTGGCGCGTCGTTCTCTCCGCCAAGCTTGCCTCTCGACAGACGGGCGATCCCCAAACCAGGCGCACATCGTTTCTGATACAAGAACGGACAAGGTCAGATGGTGGCACAGCATGACCGCGCCGTCGCAGAATGCCCCCCGGCGGACCGGCAGTGGTGGCGACCGGGCACGCTCTCCCGACGAAGACCCATTCAGCAGGGATAAAAATCCGAAGCGGAGAAAGACAGAGCCCGACGTCAGCCTGTCCACCTGGGAGAACCTGAGAGGCCGAATCGATGCCCGCTTTGGCCTGGCAGCGGCCGGGAGCACCAGGGAGACACTTGTGCACATGTGGTAAGACGAGCCTTTGTTCGGCTACGGATGCAGGCCGAGGATCATCGACTGACATGGACCCAGCGATGAGCTGGACCGGAAAGGCACCGGCAGAGACGAGACAGACATACTGGCGGCGATGCAGTTTCTCAGCCAGGCGACATGCGTGATCCACCAGACGTGTGCTCTCTCCGACCGGCAGGACAACGACTCGGCGCTTGTGTGCGAGTATTGCAGCTCTGTGAACATGGAGGGCAAGACACAAAGCACGGAGAGTGGAGAGGATGCAAAGTGTGCATACGACTTGTTTGAGAAGGTGGTCACGACGTTTGTTGCCCCGGGAGCAGGACCACTGACTGTCCGGGCATTGATACTCCTCCGCCGCATTGTCCTCCACAGCACGGCCAACAATGTTCTCGACTACGACCGCTCGCGTCTGTGCAAATGGTGCTCCTCGCAGCTCTACAGCCCCGACATTGCGGTGCGCGTCCAGGCTGCGTACGTACTCGCGAATGCTCATGGTTGACGGTGCTGACACGGACCAGGAAATCGCTCAGTGCATACACGTGCAAGCGCGGCGAAGAAACGGAAAAGGTGATGCTGAAAAACAGGCAGCGGTTTCAACATGGACTGAACGGCATGTTCAAATCGGGAAACTGTACGCTGCAAGAGACAAGTGCGCTTGTCTGGACACAGCTGGGAATGTACGCAAACGGTCGGGGTTCCTGCTTTCTTCACACGGCCACTTCATCTGACGCTGTGCAGGGTTGCCGCCGAGAACGAGCTCGAGCCAATGCTCCAGGGCCTGCTTCTGCATCTGGACAGCAGCCATAAGCCGGTCCGCGATGTAGCGATCTCCGAGGTGAGAGAACGAACGAGGCTGCGAAGAGACAAGACTAGGGGCTGACATGTGGGCCAGCTTCGCTATCTTGCTTCGTGGTTTGGACGGACACCAAACGAGCTGTTGGAGCCATACTGGCGAACGACGGCATATCAGATGGTCAAGCACATAGCTGAGCGGCCGGCGGTGGCGACGGCCATTGCGAATCTGTTTGGCATGACGGCAGCTCGGCTGGCGTTGCGGCTGCAGTCTCACGCCATCCCCGATCTTCTGTTCCGGAAGAACCTGGCGCCCATCAGCAAGATTGCCGAGCTGCGCGGAGACGGCGACGAGCTGTGGCCGACGCTGATCGACAAGGCGAACCTGACATCGATCCTGGCCTTTTGGGTGCAGCTCCCGGCGGACGTGGCGACGTTGGACGATCTGATGCAGCCGCTGCAGGCCTTGTCGGCACGGCTGGGGCCTGCGTCGATCCGCGAGGTGATGGGTGCGGCGGCGATTCCGGTGCTGGCAGAGCTCTTCATCCGGCTGACGTACAGCGTGGAACGGATTCCGGACCGGTTTGAGACGGTAAGTTGGCCGACCTGTGCGGACTGCAAGCAAGCAGACCTGACCGTGTGGCTCGCAGATTTCGGACGGCATTGGGTTCGCGCCCATCCTCACGATTGCGCGGCTCTTGAAAAAGGACGCGGAGACACAGTCGGACGAAGAGGTGGTGACGGGGTTTCTGTCGCAACATGTGCTGGGCCTGACGACTAGGCTGTCGGACGTGCACGTGTACAACGGCAAGAAACATCTGTGCCACTGGATCGACGGGATAGAGGCTCTGGAGATCCTGATCAAGTATCTGCGGTCGGAAATACGGACAGCGCGTCCGCAGGTAGGTGAAGCTGAAGAATGCTGTGCCTGATGGGGTGCTTACATAAGCATACAGGTGACCTCATTTCTTCTTGATGCGCTCTGCGACGACGGGACGGAGTATGCGGCGTGCTGGCGAACGGGGGTGCGCCGTGTAGCGATCTCGTGCTGGGCGACGCTGGTGCAGCACGTGGGCGACGAGAACGTGCGGATGCTGATGGAGACGACGTTTGCGGTGATCCGGAAGAACTGGGAGCAGTTTGGCGAGTCGGAGAAGGCGACGTGCAAGAAGCTGCTGGCATGGCTGATGGCCAAGCCGGACGGACGGGAGCACCGCTCCTGTCTGCTGGACAAGATCGACCTGCTGCCACGGCTGAAGATCCCGGAGCTGCAGGACAGCGTGGGCCGACAGCTGGACAAGCTGCGCCATCCGCTGGGGGTGATGCAGACGATCGACCTGTTTGCGCAGCGGATCCGCCACGAGAACCTGGACGTGATCTGGGTGGCGCTGGAGGACGCACGCGAGTTCCTCGAGGGCCACCAGGACGCGCTGCAGGCGCCGGCACAGGGTGAGAAGTCGGACTCGGCGGTGGCCGGGCTTGTGCGGGCGCTGCTGGAGTGCTCGGCCAAGTACAGCGCGTCGGAGCCGGCGCTGGCGGCGAACTGCCTGACATGCATCGGGCTCGTGGGCTGTCTGGACGCGAACCGGCTGGGGGCTGCGGGCAAGGAGGCGCCGCTGGTGGTGATTTGGAACTTCCGGGTGCAGGAGGAGTTTATCGAGTTTGTGATGTACATGTTGCAGCACGTGCTGACGCGGGCGTTTCTGTCGGCGACGAACTCGACGAGCCAGGGACTGATCGCACATGCGGTGCAGACACTGCTGTCACGCAGCGGGATCAGCGCGGCAGTGCAGAGCGGCGGGGCGCAGATGCCCGAGGCGTACGACAAGTGGAAGAAGCTGCCGGAGCTGGTGCAGGTGGTGCTGTCGCCGCTGCTGGTGTCCAAGTACCACATTGCGCCGCCAGGGCCGATGCAGACGCGGTATCCCATCTTCCGGGGCGGACGGACGTACGGCGACTGGCTGCGGCTACTGGTGACGGACCTGCTGGCGAAACCACAGAACGGGTCGGGCAAGATCCTGTACGAGTCGCTCTCACGGGCGGCCAAGGGGCTGGACCTGGCGGTGGCGGAGTTTCTGCTGCCATACCTGGTGGTGTACGTGGTGACGGGGTCGCACAGCACGGAGCAGGAGCGGGAGCAGATTGCGGCCGAGCTGAAGCACATCTCCGAGTACCAGCCAGCCGATGCGGCACCGTCAGCCGAGCGGGAGCAGGCCAAGCTGTTTTACGACGCGGTGTTCCGGGTGATCGAGTACGCGATGGTGTGGCTGCGCAGCTGCGTGCATTACGAGTCGGCACAGGGGGTGGGACAGCTGGAGCGGTTCCTGGAGGCGTTTCCGGCCGAGGTGCTGTCGCAGCGGGCAATGTACTGCCGGGACTACGCGCGGGCCATGTTCTTCCTGGAGCCGGTAGCGATGGCACCAGTGGCCGAGACAGACACGGAGGCAACCGGACGGCGAAACCAGGCGGAGGCGGACCTGATTGACATTTACGCGCAGATCGACGACCCGGACTGCCTCAGCGGGATGATGAGCAAGGCGGGCAGCCTGGTGGAGATGAACACGCACCGCAAGGCGCTGCTGGAGCAAAAGGCCGGACGGTGGGAGTCGGCGACGACGTGGTATCTGTCAGACCTGAGCGCGGAGCCGGACAACATGGAGATCCAGGCACGGGTGCTGCGGTGCTTCCTGGAGGCAGGACAGCACGACGCGCTGCTGGCGCGGGTGGACGGGATGGGACTGGCAGAGGCGTCGGCGGCGACGGTCAACAAGGTGCTGCCGCTGGCGCTGGAGGCAGCGTGGGCGACGTTCCAGTGGCGGCGGCTGGAGGGGCTGGTGCCGGTGTACAAGGGCGAGGTTTCGGAGATGTTCGCCGTGGGGATCGCGAGCGCGCTGTGCCACCTGCGGGCGCAGCAGGGGGAGGCGTTTGGGCGGGTGCTGGACCGGCTGGTCGACGGGGTGGCGGCCTCGGTGTCGTACTCGACGACGTCGTCGCTGCAGGCGTGCCACGAGACGATGCTCAAGGCACACGTGGTGGCGGACCTGCGGATGATCGGGGCGGTGGGCGGGGAAACGTCGGGGCGCAAGGCCCTGGCGACAATAACACAACGGCTGGACCTGTTGGAGGACGTCAGCGACAAGCGATACGTGCTCGGGCTGCAGCGGGCGGCCATGGAGGCGATGCGGCCGGCGTTTGACGACCGGGCCATCTCGTCGCTCTGGCTGCTGAGCGCACGGCTGGCCCGCAAGACGGGTTCGAATGGCGAGTGCCTCAAGGCGATTGCGCACGCGCGCCAGCTGCACGACCCGGCGGCCGAGGTGGAAAACGCCCGGCGACAGTGGGCGTGGGGAGGCCGGCACCAGGCGATTGCAGACCTGCGGACAGCGATCGGGGGGGGGTTGGGGGAGGGGGATGGGGGGGCGAGCACCACAGCCAACAACAACAACAAAGCCCCCCTGGCTGCTCGGGCTCGCCTGCTGATGACGCGATGGCTGGATGCCAGCGGCGAGACGTCGCGGTCGGCGCTGCGGGACGAGTATCGCGAGCTGGCCAGCCGGTATGGCGAGTGGGAGAAGAGCCACTACTTCCTCGGGCGCCACTACAAGAAGGTGCTCGAGTCGGAGCAGGCCCTCAAGCCGGACGAGCAGAGCGATTTGTTCCTGACGGGCGACATGGCCCGGCTGGAGATTGAAAACTACCTGCGGGCGGCCAAGTACGGCACCAAGTACCTGCACACGACGCTGCCGCGGATCCTGACGGCCTGGCTGGCGCTGGGCTCGCAGGTGGACCGGGCGCCCGACGGCAAGGCGGCCGTGTCGGAGGAGCTGCGGCGCCGCCGCAACGAGGTGCTCACCAGCCTGCACAAGCGGCTGTTGCGTCACGTGCAGCGCCTGCCGGCCTACATTTTTTACGCCGCGCTGCCGCAGCTGGTCGCCCGGATCCACCACCCGCACCGCGAGGCCTGTCACGTGCTGGACCAGTTTATCGTCAAGGTCGTCCTGGCCTACCCGCAGCAGGCCCTCTGGAGCGTCTTTGGCGTGCTGACGGCGCGCGCCGGCCGCGGCCCCAACCAGACCAAGCGCGCGGCCGAGCGGCTGCTCAAGGCCCTCTGCGCCGCGCCCGGGCAGCCGGCCGCCAGCACGGGCGCCCGCCTGCCGTCGCTGCAGTCGATGCTCCGGCGCGGCGTAAGCCTGGCCGACGAGCTCGTCCAGGTCGGCCGCAAGGGCAACTACCGGGCCAACAGCACGGCCAAGGCCGTCAGCCTGAAGCGGGACATGAACTTTGGCCAGGCCAACCAGTCGTTTCCGTTTGTCGTGCCGATTGCGCGATGTCTGACGGCGGTGCTACCGGGGAGGGGTGGTGGTGGTGGTGGAAGTGGTGGAAGTGTGAATGGGAGTGGTGGAAGTGGTGAAAATGGTAATGGAAATCCCCCAGACAACATCACCACCCCCCCACACAACGCCTTTGCCGCCGACGTCATCACGATCCAGTCGTTCCAGGACGAGGTGCTGATCCTCGGATCACTGGCACAACCGCGAAAACTGACGATGCGCGGCTCCGACGGCCGGCTGTACGACGTGCTGCTCAAGCCCAAAGACGACATGCGGACGGACCAGCGGATCATGGAGGTCAACGCGCTCATCAACCAGGCGCTGCGCAAGGACACCGAGGCGATGCGGCGCCAGCTGTCGATCCGCACGTACGCCGTCACGCCGCTCAACGAGGACTGCGGCATCATCGAGTGGGTGCTGGGGCTCAAGACGCTGCGCGAGATCGTGCGGCCGTACTACGACCTGCGGCGCAGCCAGGTGCAGCCGCGGCCGCCGGATCCGCTCGAGATTGTCAAGCTGCTCAACGAGGCCGAGACGGCGAGCCGGCGGGCGCGGGTGTTTACCAGTCACGTGATGCCCGCCTTTCCGCCCGTCCTGCACGAGTGGTTCATGCGCCGGTTCCCGTACCCGGCCGCCTGGTTTGCGGCGCGGCTGCGGTTCACGCGCTCGGCCGCCGTCATGTCCATGGTGGGTGCCGTGCTCGGCCTGGGCGACCGCCACTGCGAGAACGTGCTGGTCGAGGAGGGCACCGGCGGCGTGATGCACGTCGACTTTAACTGCCTGTTTGAAAAGGGGCGCCTCTTCACCCAGCCGGAGACGGTGCCGTTCCGGCTGACGCAGAACATGCGCGCGGTCATGGGCATCTGCGACCACCGCGGGCCGTTTCGGCGGTCGTGCGAGCTGACGCTGCGCCTGCTGCGCGCGCAGGACGAGACCCTGCTGGCGGTCCTCGAGGCCTTTATCCACGACCCCACGCTCGACCTGCAGGTCGACCCGCGACAGCACCAGCACCAGCCGCCGGGCCGGACGGCCAGCGCGGCCGGCCGGCCCAAGGCGGCGCCCGTCGTCCGGCTCGACCCCGTCAGCGTGGTCAAGAACATCCAGCGCCGCATGCACGGGCTGCTGCTCGAGGAGACCATCCCGCTTGGCGTCGAGGGCCAGGCCTGGGAGCTGATCAAGCAGGCCACCGACGCCCAGAACCTGTCGGCCATGTACATTGGCTGGTCGCCGCACTGGTAGGGTGGGAGGTGGGAGGTAGCAGGTACGAGGAGGAGGTACGAGGAGGATGTACGAGGAGGAGGTACGAGGTAGAAGGTACGAGGTAGGCAGGCAGACAAGCAGGCAGGCAGGCGGTGCGAGACGACCGTCTGGCGAGTGTGGCCGACATGCCACCAGTCGTGCGGTGCCATGCGCCCACGTGGGCAGACAAGACAGCTCTGGCCATCAGCCGATTCAATTGACGAGCCATGACCAAGAAACACCTGAAACGACAACATGTTGTCGCCCAAAACGGAAGCCCGCCAGCTGCCGAACCATGCCTCGTCGGGAAGGTGCACGCTGCCAGCTGGCCGCCAGCTGTGGCTGTAGCTGCCGGCTCAGTACGCACTCGTTGCTGGGCCATTTCTTTAACCTAGTCTTGATCTCAATTTCCGTCCCGCCATCTCCCTGCCCAGATACGAGCGTCCCGTGCTCTGTCGTATGCGATGCCAATCGACGCTTGCCTGCGCGCAGCCCGTCCGCAGCCCGTCTTCGCGGGGAGCAGCTGGAAATAGTTTAATGAACAAAAGGATCGTCGGCCCTGAGGCTGGCCCGTGTCGGCGAATCCGCCTGGCCCCGCCGTCCTATTGGCCAAGAGCAGCCACGGCCGGTGGATGCAGGGGAGCTGACCAGGCCAACGAAAGCCGCCGCAGAGACGAGAAAAACCAATATAGCGGGCCTAGACCCCGGGCAGCTGCCTCGGCCAGCTTACGTCTGCCTCGTTTTTCCTCTTCTCGCTCCTCTCTCTCGGGTCCTCTCTTCGCTTCCTCGGGTTCCTTTGTTTCGCTTCCCCTCTTTATTTCCGCTACGGGGCTTCTGCTTCATCTTGCCTGGTCGGGCTCGTCCTTGCCGGTTATTTCTTTTTTTTGTCTCTTTCTCTTCTCTCTTTTTTCTCTTTTTCTTTTTTGCTCTTCCCCAACAAAGGCCGATGCCCATTAAACCTGTCACATTTGGAATAATCCAGGCGGCCGCATGGCCAGCTGGCTAGTGCAGCCAGACCTCGCCGACCAATTAGTTGGCAGCTGCATCTTGCATGCTACAGGGGCAGCTGCAGCGCACGGGCTCCCCATCAGAGTACGTCGTATCTTACTCATAGCATGTATTGCGTACGAGATACTGCAGCAAACGCCACAAACCGAGATATCTTAAGATACTATGTGCATAGTATAATATAAAGTAATACGACTCTTCGTAATAGCCTCTGCAGCAGAATGCTTCTTGTCCGTGGCTCCGCTCTCCCCGCTCGCCTCGGCTGTCTGTTCGCTCCTGCCAATCCCCGCCGTTGTCTGTGCCTGACGCTGCTGCGTCCGGCCTGCTCGTACCTGTGGCAAATGCGGACGGCCGTGCCTGCCTGTTCCTGGTTTCCGTTTTGAATTGCATTGTCTTGCTCGCCCTGGCCGCTGGCCGCCCCTCCCCCATTTGGCAGCGATACTGCTTTGGGCTTTTTTTCCCGTGGCCTGCGATTTTCATTTCCTTTCCAGCTCGCCGTCCTCCCTGCTCGATCTGGCCGCCACGCTCTCGCCAGATGATTGGCTGCTGAACGATGGCGGCGGGGCCCCTGCGAATTCTGCCCTCAAATTTTCAGTAGCGGCCCACCATCGCCCGGCACCAGTAAAGGCCGATGTGGGCCGCTCTGCGTGGCCAGAGGCCGTGCCTCTTGTAGGGCAATTATCGGTTGCAAAGTATTTTTGCGACAGTGCTGCCTGGTCCCTGCTGGCCTGCTGGCCTCGTGGCCGATCGGCCTGCATAGCGCCGTGATCTATTCCCAGACCGTTGCAAGCTCGCCGAAACATGACGCAGGGCGAGACAAAGTCGGTGAACCACATGACAGAGGGAAACCGAAACCGAATCCAGCCGTGATTTTGTTCACGGAGAATACGAGCTCAGCCATTCTCGCACGCGTGCAGCGCCCAAGCCGACGGATCGTGTCCGTCCTGTCAATAATGAGACGAGACAGCATTACGGCCAGGGGCCCATCTCCACGTCAACTCGTTTCTTCCCCTCGTCATCGGACCGGGGTGTCTGCACGCACGTCCCCAAATCTTGGAACGAAGCGAAAAGACAGAGTCGATGCAAGCATCAGGTGGATATCTGACCTGCTCGTATCGAGTCTGCGGCAATGGCGAATGCGAGCAAAGATTAAGCCCGGAGAGTGTGCCACACCTGCACTAGGGGCAATCTATGACCGCGATGTGCGCCCACTGCTGCGTCCGATGGCATCGATGCCGTCATGGCTTATCAGTCGCTTTGTGTGGCCAGTCATCGTCACCCACCCTCACACCACCCTTCCTTCTCTCCCTTCCTCCGCTGCAGATGGCTTCGGTCTGCATCCCTGGCGGCCAGACAAAGGACGGAACGTGACTCGGTGCATGAGACTCGAAACTCGCCAGCCAGAGGTGAGAGACATGTCTCAGTCGCCTGCTTTCACCGCCGGACATGGAACGCACTTGCACACGCAGCTACGAGTAGGCGCAGCTAATCGATGCAACCATTTCCGAACTAACGCCTTTGATTGCATACCAGCTGAATCGCCAAACCGAACAAAGGCGGCCTGACCTCCACTGGATCCCCGCCCCGCTCCCTGCACCTGGCCTAGCCCGATCGATCCCTGCTCGTTCAGCAAGTGCGTGCAGGCTTGCGTGCAGCCTGTCCCGTCATGGTTGTCACTACGTGCTGCTCGGGGCAGCCGCACCCAAAATGTTGGATGGATCGGCATCCGCTCGAAGCGTCTGCTCTCTCGACACCCCAGTCCTGCTGCTAGCATCTTGCTCCGGCACTTACAGACCTAGCCTTGTTCTCTTTCCCATGCCCTGACCCCGGCCATCCATCTGGTTTATAATGACTGACATCCCCCGCCTTCTTGGATCATCTTGTGCCTCACTCGAGCATGTCTACAGACCTCTTACATCTTGTACCCTACATCTTGTCACCAACACATACACGAGCTCACAACATGTTCTCTTCCAAGGACAAGTTCCTTCGCCGGGCCCGCGGCCTTCGCCGCTCGCACATTCCCTGTGTCAACGACGACATTCCGCCGGTGCCTCCCTTGCCAACCGACCTGCCGGTCTCCCTTCCGGTGACCATCTCGATGCCCATGCCGCTGCCGCCTTCGGCCCAGCCAAACTTTTTCCAGCACCACCACCACCACGGCCACAGCAACCACAGCCAGGACTTTAGCCGCCACGTCAGCACCTGCAGCCACTTCTCGCAGGCCTCGTCCTCCTGGTCGTCGGCCAGCTCCACAACATCCTCCTCGTCCTTCTCCTCGTCGCCCTCTCGCGTCTCCGACCACGCGTGGAACCCGCTGCGGATGCACCCACCTGCCGTGTCGGCCAACTTCTTCAACGACGAGGGCCTGTCGCAGCCGACCGGCTCGTCCGTCCACGGCTTTGACTTTGGCTTCATGGCCAAGCCGCGCTCAGCTGATCGTGCCATCCGCCTGGTCCTCGACGATGACGATGACGATGACGATGACCTGTACGACGACTGCCGCTTTGCCAGCCACGATGACGACGACAGCGTGCAGTTTGCTACCATGCTCTCGCCGCCACCACACCATCGTCGCCTGGGTGCGTCGCACTCCGAGGCCGACCTGCACAAGCCAAGTCGGTCGGTCACGCCCGTCGCAGAGGCCACCACGATCAGTGCGCCTACCTCTCCAGTGCGCCTTCGCATTCCCGCCGTCGCCGCTTCAGATGTCGATAGTTTCTTCAAGCGCGGCGACTGGAAGCGGAGAGGAATCGTTTTCGGGATCCAAGAGGCATAAGCCATAGAGGCTTCCCTCGCTCCCCTCATTCCACACTCTCACTCCTATACACACTACTCTCCTTTGTCATGATACCCTCTGTACTAGTATATTTAATTGGGTCTCCAATGGTCGACATATCGACGGGATGGAACTGGTCTCTTGGATTATCGGATGGTATTAGGGCTGGTAGCCCACTACTTCGTTTACTCTTTCTTTTGTCACAAATCAGCGATGGGACGGGCTATAAAGGCGTTTGGCTCAATTTCAATGGGAAATCACAAGACACCATCAGGATGGTTATTTGGCTTAGCAATCTAAGTCTATCAGGACAAAATACAACATACACCCAGGCGACACCAATAGTTGGTGTCGTCCACACCACTTTTTTTTCCTCCTAAAATGTGATCCTCCTAGCAAAACAAAAGCAACAACTTTCAGGGGGTTTGAAACGTCTGATAAAGATGTGGAACGATGATGAGAGAATGGAGAGAAGAAACGACTTGAAAATGGAAAGCATAATGAGCGAATGAGAAAGGTGGTGTTTCAAAAAGAAGCAAAAAAAGCAAAAAAAAGACACAAAGGACAAAAAAGACAAAAACAAATCCGCCGCCGCTAGTAGTACAACTCTGAAGGAGGGCTCAAGCCTGGTTCAAGTAGCACTCCTTCCTGTCCTCTGCGTACATCGGTTTCAAGCCCCGACGCCGAGAGCCGCGAGCTCAGCGGTACCGCACCATCTTCACGCGCACCCGCAAGTCGTCTTCCCAGTCGTCATAAGACCGGAAGCGGCTGGCCAAGCGCTCGAGTTCCAGGTCCCGCTCGACCCTTTCGGCCCGCTGGCGGGCCTCTTCCTCGTGCCGGCGGATGTACCGCCGCCGATCGGACTCGCTAACCTCATGCCGCATGCGCTGCCAGACCAGCTCGCGGTCATGGTTCGACTGGCATCGCGGGCACAGTGACCGACTCTGGTTCAGGGAAGTGACATGGTGGTACCGGGAGGACCGGTGGTCACAAGAGGCAAAGGTAGATTCAGATCGGTGCCCGCAGTTGTAGTAGTGGTAGACAGTGTAACACATAGTGTGAGAGTGTTTATAAGCAAGCTGTGTATGGAAGTGTTGTGTATGGAAGTGTATGAGTGTGTTTGTGTATGTTTGCGTGAGCAACCTTGTGAGAGGAATGCGACAGTGCTTTCTTGTAAGGTGTAGCCTTGTAGAGGAGCAGAAGAGTGAGGGATGAGGTGCAAAAGGACAGGACAACAGATCGAGGAAAGGCAGAATTTATACAAAAATCGTGACTCCTAATGCGCAACGGCTGTTCTCGGAACTGGGTTCTTCGCCTATCTCAGCCCTGAGTCCGGATCCAGGTTGCTCATGTGCACACGGCCTCATAGCCGGTACTGTCCTTTGTCGTGCCGCTATCAGCGGTCAAAGAAATGATGCCAATGGTGACCATAAACGGCCCCCAACGGACGCATTCCTCAGGCTTAGCCGGTTGCCTCTTCCCTCCAATGTAATCCTCCATCGCGCAGGCCGTCTAGTGGACGGTAAAGTGCTTCAGCCTCCTCGCTCGGCCGGCCCCATGGTGCCTCAGGCTACGCATCCAATCGCCATGGTGGAGGCGCAGGCCGACGCTGTGCATGTTTTCCACCTCCCGTACCGCGAAAAAGGAAATAAACAGCCCGGGGCACAGCCACGCTAGGCGTAAGGTTGAATCCGGGGCGGATTGAAAACGGCTCGCGGCCAATAAGAGCTGTCTGACATGGACGGCAGACCAATTGCAAACAGGAGGGTGTGGGCGCAAGGCAGGCTGCAAAACAGAGAGACCCGGCCATTTGTCCGGCTCCTCAATCGAGCAGGATCGTCCACAAGATCCTGGAATCTTCCACAAAAGATTCACGGGATGCCTTGCAGGAAGAATTTCGTGATCATGGGGAGCGCCAAGACTTGGAAGCATGGGAGTTTGCGAGTTTGGAAGACGGAAAGGCACGACTGACGCAAGTGGGGCAGCTCTTGCACTTTTGTCGACTCTGTATCATCACTTACATCTGTGCCGTCTTACCTTTGCTTCAGCTTGCTGCCTATTTTCCCAGTACCCACACCACACCCAGCATTGACGTCGTCAGAACTACAAACGAGACGGCGACAACCAATGCATGACCAGCTCTTCAAGCGACCCGAATGCGTCGTTGCAGCCCTTCTCCAAGTCGGAGGGGTGGAGGTATAAGGCAGCAACATCGACAACCAGTACAAACATGAGTATCGCAACGGAGAAGCCGGATTGACCTGTGCTGTATCGGTGTAACAAGAGAGAAAGTGAGCGACTAGATAACAAGGAAAAACAGGCTGCTTCCATCAGCTCTGTAACACCAAATCCAGACCCACACCAAATTCAGACCCACACCAAATCCAGACCCACACCAAATCCAGACCCAAACCAAATCCAGATGAGAGCCAGACTGATGTTGGAGAGAGTACAAATGAGGTCCCTCCTGCTGATGAGACAGAACGTCTGTGGCTACCTGAACTCTGCCATCTCTTCTGTGAAAACGAAGTTGGTCACGCCGCTCAGTCTTTCGGCGCTACAAAGCGCACCAGAGACGAAAAGTTGGAGGCTGTGAAGCGGGCTAAGTGGTGGAGGATTGTGGAAGTAATTAGGCTGAAACATCTGGCAGATAGGGTGACTGGATAGACACAATCAATGGGGTGCGGGACAAGCTAAATCAGCCAAATCAGGTCGAAGCTCTGGTCTATCAGATGCTGGAAAGGAAGGCACGTTGGATCAGTGCAAAAAGGCCAGAGTGCTTTTTTCATTGAATCAGATCAGTGCTGGAATTATTAGCGGATTGGCCTATTCCGTACTACTCCGTACTCCGTTACTTTGTTGAAGTGAGTAGCGCGAGGCTGCCAACGGCGCCTAAAAGACGATGACTAATCACATTTGGCGTGCATTCACGCATTCTTGGGACCGGTCAATGATACCTATGCTTTCCATTTTCTAATCCATAGAAGAATCATGTCTCCCCCAAATGCGTTATTCCTTTGGTCCAACTCCCGAATCGACATACGCGAAGATGAGCTCTTCAATTCTCTCCATACTGAATACAACACGGTCGCGATACCACTTCAGAACCCAGAAGCTTTCACAAATACGTCATACATGCTGCAAGCTGTGCGAGAGATACGGAACACTTTCGCGAGCCGATGACAGAGAGGTCTGACCGGCGTCGCAAGGAGCTGTCGAAGGGCCTGGATGACTTCTGTGACTCATGCGGCATCTTTCGGTTGCGGTCAATGCATGTGTTTGGCCCTGTTAACGAGGGATGGCGTGCTCTTTGCAATCTCTTGTATTACCACAGTCTCAACAACATTGTGTTGTTCCTCGGTCGATCTGTTGAGCAGTTCGGGCATCAGAACGGCTGGAAACGGATACCGATGTGGACTTTCGCGAAAAACGAGTCGCATGACAAGGACGAGAGCGAGGGGGAGACGGGCGAGTCCGACTTGGAGCATGCGAAAGATGTTGGCGATAGATCGGTCATGGCCGACGCGACGGGCTCACCAAAAAGGAAAAATGCAGCAGACAGCTCCGGGTTGACCGAGGCGACGAGTGCATCGGAGACGGGCGAGGCGGCGGACGCTGCAGATACCTGGAACGACACAGACGAAGACTTTTCAAAAACACAACTAGATGATGGCTGGCGTTTTATTTCTCGGATGGGCTGGTATGACAGCGGAGATTAGGGGCCAACGGAAGCAACATGGTCAGTGGTGATGGCGGGAACAACCGCTTCGGCGACGCCGAAGAAGGACAAACGCCAAGCGAGCGTGGAAAGTAGCAAGACAACGTGACAAGTGCCATTGTGGAGCTTCTGACGTTGGAGAGGATCACAGCAGTACGCTGCAAAGGGAGATAGGCAAAGGAGACGAACACAAGCTATGAGCAGGGAAAGAAAAGCGACAGGCTACGGGAATACGCGAATACGGCACGACAGGAATCGAGACGGCACGGTGGATGATACCATGGCAATGACGGGGATGGTGGCTGGCACTGGCGTTTCTGATGTTTTTTGATAAAATTTTGATTTGTTCTACACCCATTACAAAGCAGACGACAAATAGCAGTCGGTCAGTATTACCCCTATCGACAGAGATTGAATATAAAGGAACGAGAGGACATTGTAAGCAGACAAACTGGACCCAACAAACGCCGTGAGATGTGTGAAACAGCAAGAAAGGGAATAAGTCTGGGGAATCACAAGGGGCAGACGTGCGCTGATGGCAGAGGCCAAAGGGATGAGGGCAATATAGCCGGATGTGATCAGCCGGAGGACTCTGTGTTTGAGCTGCCGGAAATCTTGTTCCAGACGTCCTCGATCTTGTCGGTGAACCAGTGCCAGAAGCCGTCTGCGGCAGCCTTGACGTCGTCTGCAGCGGTGGTGCTGTTGGAGGGCGGCGTGGAGACTGGGGTAGTGACAGCGGTGGTCTCGGCGGTGGAGGCCGTTGTGGACGAGAAGGCTGTAGACGAGGTTGACGTGGACGTGAGAGTTGTAGACGATGAGGCTGTTGTGGACGAGGAGTCTGTAGAGGAGGACGTAGACGAGAAAGCTGTAGAGGTGGTGGTTGACGTAGTCAGGGTGTAGGCTGTGACGGGGTCTGCGGGTGGGATGATGGCATCGCCGGGCGAGTGCAGGCCGACGGGGACCAGGGGCAGGCGCAGGGTGCCGTTGTTGGGCCTGGGCTCGAGGCCGACCGAGTCGCAGATGATGTTGTAGACGTCGATGTTTTCTGGGAAGCGATACGTAAGCAACAATTGATTACATAAGCAATTACATAAGCAAAAGAGTGGGAGGAGAAGCACGCACGGAACACGTCCAGCCGGCTGTTGGGGGCGTGGGGAAAGGCGGGCCCGCGGGCGACAAAGATGGCGCGCATCAGGGGGTGCTCGTGGTCGTAGCCGTGGAGGCCGCGGGGGTGGTAGACGAGGCTGGCGGCCTGGCCCTCGGCGACGTCAAACTCGGCGCGCTGGACAATGTTCCAGCCGGTCTTGGGGACGAGCCAGAGCGGGGCGATGCGGGGGTTGCGGCTAAAGTGGTAGCGGGCGGGCATGTCGACGTCGCGGAGGTAGACGTCGACGTTGGGGTTGTCGGCGGTGGCGGCGAGGACGTCGGCGTGCAGGGCGGCGAGGTCGGGCTCGGACTTGGGGCGGAGGCCGACGAGGGGCCAGCCATCGACGTGGGCGAGGCGGTCCATGCCGGCGGGCCCGACGAGGTCCTCGAGCTGCAGCAGGCGCGAGACGTCGGTGGTGGCCATGCCGTGGTCGGACACGACGACGACGTTGACAATCTGCGTCAGGTTGCGGGCTTCGAGGCCGCGGAAGAGGCTGTCCAGCATGGCGTCGACGGCGGCAATGGTGGCGCGGATCTCGGTGCTGTTGGGGCCGAAGCGGTGGCCGTCGGCGTCGACGTTGGGGACGTAGGCGGCGATGAGCTGGGGGCGTTTGTTTTGGGGGGTGGCGTTTGCCCCTTTTGCCTTTTTTGCCTTTTTCGCCTTTTTGGCTTCCATTTTGGCTTCCACCTCCACTTCCGCTCCCGGCATGTCGAGAAGCTCGAGGATGCGGGCGACCTTGTTCGGCAGCGGCTCGTCGCCGTTGAACTTGTCGACGTACGTCGGCTCGACGCCGAGGATGTGGGCCTCGCTGCCGGGCCACATGTGGACGGCCGTGATGACGCCGGCCTGCTCGGCCGTGACCCAGAACGGCTCGCCGGCCCACCACTTGGGGTCGAGGCTGCGGGCCGGGTCGGTGTAGTGGAAGTCGGCCTGCAGGACAGGGTCCCAGAACGTGTTGCCGACCACCCCGTGGCTCTCGGGGTAGAGCCCGGTCGCGAGCGTGTAGTGGTTCGGGAACGTGACGCTCGGAAAGGACGGCAGCATGTAGGCGGGCGAGACGCCCTCGCGCACGAGCGCGCTGAGCCGCGGCGTCAGCCCGCGCTGCAGAAAGTCGGCCCGGAACCCGTCGAGGCTGAGGAGCAGCGTCGTCGGCGCAAAGAGCGCCGTGCCGTTGCTGACGAGCGGCCGCCGGAGCCGGCCGGCCGGTTGGTTGTGGCTGTGGCGGCGGTCCAGCGTCAGCTTCCAGGCGCCCAGCACCAGCAGGGCAAAGGCCACGGCGATCAGCAGGTGCACCAGCACCCAGCGCCCGCAGCCGCCGCAGCCGCCGCAGCCGAGGCAGCAGCCGCAGCCGCGGCAGTGGCGCTTCGGCGGGCGCTTGCGCCGGCGTCGCGGCTGGCTGTCGGCGTCGCCGCCGTTGACGGCCGGCAGCAGCTGCTGGCGGTCGTGGCCGCCGTCGCTGGCGCTGGCGCTGCTCTGGCTCTGGCTCCGGCTCCGGTTCCGGCTCGGGCTGCTGCTCGAGCCCGTCGCGCTGCCCTCCCGCAGTCCGCCCTCCTCCATCTCGTACAGCAGTGCGCCGTCCTCGCCGCGGTCGGCCCTGGCCCGCAGCCGCGCCGCCTTGCCCTGCCGTCGCTCCCGTCGTTTCTGTCGCTTCTGCTGCTGCTTCTGCCGCGCGCCCGCCTCGTCGTCTGCCAGCAGGCTGTCCGTCGACCCGACCGCCGTGCCGCTCGTCATGCTCGTGCCGCTCAGCAGGCTCGTCGCCGTGCCCGGCCGGCCGCTCGGGCTGCGCGACCGGCTCCCCCCCCGGCCGTCGCTCACGCTCGCGCTCACGCTCCCGCTCGCCCGCCGCACCCCCAGCAGCCGCAGCGGCTTCGTCACCGCCACCGCCACCGCCGCCAGGCCGCTGCCCCGGCGCCCCCGGCGGCCGCCGTCCTGCTCCCGCTCCCGCCGCCGCGCGTTCGTCACCAGCCGGTCCGTCTCGTCCTCCTCCATAAATACCATCCGGTCGTGCGCCCGCAGCTCCCGGCTGTTGCGCGCCCGCAGCTGCAGCTCGTCGTCCTCGCTGTCGCTGTCCTGCTCGCTCCGGATCGATACCGCGTCCGCGTCGTATTCCGCCACCGGCGCCAGCAGCGAGCTCGTGCTGCCCGTCCGCACCGCCATCGAGAACTGCGTCTCCGGGAGAGCCATTGTCAGAATCCGCTGCGTCGCCACGTCGCGCGTCTGCTTCCTGCATCACCTCCTGTTTTGTCGCGGCTCCACGCATCTCTTATCTACCCATCACGTGACCAGCCACACGTGGCGCAGTCTCTCCACCTTTGCGTTTCTCCACCTTATTCTCTAGTTCTCTACGGAGTCGTTCATACTCCGTATGGAGCACTCTTCTGCCTCCCTCCTCCCCCCAACCTCAACACCATGCCGCTGCCGGCCAAGAAAGACAAGCCCGCCCCCGTGCCGGCGGGCATGGCCCCGCGCATGCAGACTCAGGTGCAGAAGTGGGCCAAGATGAAGGCCGAGCTGGGCGACTCCAAGGTGTCGGCATCGGCAGCATCAGCAGCAGCGAACCCCGTCCTTCTCGACGGCCACAAGACACGGGCGGGCAGGCCTGCCGGCATGGCTGCGCGGCTGCCGTCGGTGCTGCGCGCGCCCCACCGGCGCGACCGCTACCCGTCCGTGGCCGTGGGCGGCGGCTTTCCGCTGGACCCGGCCGCGTCGACGTCCTCCTCGTCGACAGCCTCGACGGCCTCGCCGCCCATCTGCCTGCTCTGCCTCGTCCGCTTCGACTCGCGCCAGCAGCTGCGCGACCACGAGGCGCTGTCGACGCTGCACCGCCGCCTGATGCGCGACCGGACCGCCCGCCGGACGGCCTTGCAGCGGTATGCCAAGGTGGAAGAGAGGAATGGACAAAAGACGGAAACGGAAAAAACGGAAAAAAAGGAAAAGACCGACTCCCGACGACAGGCCACCGCTCCCGCCATACCACTGCTCCCCACCCACGTCAAGCGCCTCCCCCGCCGCCGCGGCGACCTCGCCCCCGTCTACACGTCGTACGGCGTGGCCGTCCGCTCGGCCGACGCCGCCGCCCTCGACCACTGCTGCCTGCTCTGCCGTCGCCGCTTCCGCGGCCGCGCCTCGCTGCGGCTGCACGAGCGCGAGAGCGCCCTCCACCGCGGCCGCACGCGCGATCCCGCCGCCGTGGCCGCCGCCGTGGCGGCAGTACAATGGCAAAAACAAAAAACCAGCCCAGACGACGCCACACCAGCGCTCCTCCGCATGCGGCCGGCCGCCGACGCGTCTGCGCGCTACCGCGACCGCGCCCGCGAGCGGCGTCTCGCCTTTGGCCAAAAGGGCGTGCCGGCCGGCCGGAAGCGCAAGACCGCCACGGCCGCCGCAAAAGACCCTGCCACCACCACCTCCGCCACCACCACATCCACCGCCACCAAGGGCGCCGCCATGCTCGGAAAGATGGGCTGGACTGCCGGCATCGGCCTCGGCGCCCACGGCACCGGCCTCACCCAGGCCATCGTCGCCGATGCCTACGTGCCCGGCGTCGGCCTCGGCGCCCACGGCGGCAAGCTCGGCGATGCCGCCGACGTCGCCGCCCGCCGCACCGAGAGCCGCTATGCCGACTTTGTCGAGCAGACCCAGGAGGCTGCCCGCCAGCGCTACCTCGCCCTTGACCGCGCTGAAGCAGAGGCCGCCGGCCAGGTGGCAGCTGCCCAGGGTGCTGAGTCAGAAACGGGAGCCGGGAACGGAGGAAACGGCGATGAACCTGAAAACGGTGGGAACGGTAATGGGAACGGTAACGGGAACGGTAATGGAAACGGCAACGAAGCCTAGGACGGAGTGTTGTCAGATATGATATCTTATCTTACGACAGGATATTGTAGAGATCTCATCTTGTATGACACCTTACCTAATATGACAATGACTTGATCTGCCTGAACTCATCTGGACAACCCCATGATGCTACAGTATGCTACACCTTCCACTCATGACCAGAACCCCCCCCCTATCACCGACACCAAGCACACCATTCCAGCCACAACAGCCCCCATCCCGGCGTCCTGTCCTGTCCGCACGGCTGCGCTCTTGGACTTGGTCGTGCTCGTCGGCGACGCCGTCACCGTCACCGCCCCTCCACTGCTGCCCGCCGTCTTCGTCGCGCTGTCGCTGCCGCCCGGCGTATACGTCGTCTGCTGGCTCTCCACGCCCGTCACCGTCGGAATGCCCGTCGCCGTCCCCCCCAGCTGCACAATCGTCGACGTCGAGCTGTTCAGGTTCGCCGGCGCAATCGCAATCTCGTCGTTGGTCAGATCGTACACCACGTACGCCGACCGCAGGAACGTGTCGCCCAGCAGCGCGTACGACGTCGTAGTCGCAAAATCCGATTCCGACGATGTGCTCGTCGAGTCTCCCATGCTCTGGATCCCAAACAGACACGCCCGCTGGAACGGCACGTTGGACGGGATCTGGTCCTGCTGGCCCGCAAACACGTCCAGCACAATCTGCGACGCCGGCACCGTCACCTGCGTCTTGCTGCCAAACGTAAACGTCAGTCCGATCGACGCTCCCGCGTCGCAGTCGACAAACGTGTAGCCCGTCACCGAATTGTCCGTGTACGCGTTCACCGCGTCAAACACGTCCTGTGCCAGCGCGCTCGGCAGGTACGACAGCGTCGTGCCCGAGTCCAGGATCGCCGGCAGCGTGCTGCCAAACGGAATCGTCGTCTCCTTGCCGTTCGACCCCGAGCTGGCCGACGCCGACAGCCCGCTGAGCGACACCGCCAGGATCGTGTAGCTGCTGTTGCTGCTGACTGCCGTCTGCAGAATCGGCAGCACCGACAGGCTGCCAATGAACTTGTCCGTGTCCACGCCGCCAAACAGCAGCGATCCGCTGTCGGACCGGTAGTCGTTGAGGTACAGGCTGAACGCCTTGGACGCGATCAGCCCCTGGTCCACAAACTGGTCCAGCAGGTTCGGATACGTCTTCGTCGTCGATTCGCTCGAGTTGAACGCGATTCCCATCACCCCCACTCCGCTCACAATGTTCGTCGCATACCCCATCTGCAGCGCCTTGATCGTCGCCCCGCCAATGCTGAACGTGTCCGAGATGTAGTCGCCCTTGGAGCTCGTGCCGTCGACGTATGTGATTGAGAAGCCGTCCTGTTCGATGAGCTTGTAGGTGGAGCTTTCCGATCGGTCGACTAGTCTTGTCAGTCTCTCTCTTTCTCTCTTTCTCTCTTTCTCTCTTTCTCTCTTTCTCTCTTTCTCTCTTTCTCTCTTTCTCTCTCTCCCCTCTCTCTTTCTCTCCCCTCTCTCTCCCTTTCCCCCACTCACACGTTGTTCCGCAGTATTGCCCGTATTCGGACTGCAGTCTCTGGCTCGTGCAGAGGTCCGCATTGGACGCAACCACCCAGAGATCGCTGCTGCCCGTGTCGACAACCACCGTCTGCGCCTGGGCCGGCGTGCCCACCGACACCGACGCATAGTAGCTGCCGCCCGTCACGTTGTTGACGAGCGTCTCGACGTATGTGCCGGCGGCCCGTCGGTTCAGCGAGCGTCGCTGGACTGCCTGGTGCACCTGGCCTCGCTGCAGCCCGAATTCGAGCACGTTCTGCGCCGCCGCCGCGACGACCAGCGGGGCCAGCAGGGCCAAAGTCGTGGTGGCCGGCATGATGCAACGTCGAGATGGTAGAAATGTGAAGAGAACGGAGAGACGGAAAGACGGAAAGACGGAAAGACGTAAAAGCGAAGAATCAACTTTTAAAAAGGCCAAGTACTGAGGAAATGAGCCCGGAACTCGGCTGTTTCGGCTTTCCGGCCAGGTCGCAATGGACAACAAGGTTTGCGGATGTGCTGGTCGAGCGTGTCTTGGCGATCAAAAACACGTCAGATGTAGCGAAGGATCGTGAAAGACGGGGGAGTAGGTAACACGAGCATACCGCCTGCGCGAAAAGGAAGGCGCAACAATGAAATGAACGGGAAGGTGGGAACAACGCCGGCGCCAACTGCAGGAGGCAACTGCGCCGCAGCATAGAGCAGTACCAAATAGGCATCGCCCTAACTCAGGAGATACGAGGTACGATACATACGGATGGTTGTTCGAACAAGCTTAAGTGCCGCTTTTAGGCTAGCTTCGACCAGGGGTTTTCCCATTAAGGCCGGTCTAGTGTGAGGTAGCCTGAGGAGTAATACGGAGTACTCAGAAGACTATACAGAGGAGTACGACTCAGTACGGGGTCATCCGTACTGAAGACGGAATTATTCGCCTTGCTAGTGACTCCCAGAACCTGCAAGTACAACCTCTGACGTGAGACGTGGCGCAGGCCCACCCACAAAAGTACGGAGGCCTGCGCAGCCCCCAACCCCGCTGCAGCTGACAGAAGCGAGTCCCTAGGCAAAATCTCCACAAAGGACGGAGAGGAGATGAGGCGGAGTTCTGGTGCTGCCACGAGGCCAGCCTCACTCGCCGACGTCACAATATCCGTGGAGGATCGGGACCAGCGGCCGCCAGGCGGCGGCGCTCTCAAACACCTCGGCGTGGTTCAGGCCGTCGTACCAGACAATGTCCAGGCCCTCGCGGGCGTGGCGGCGGCCGGTCGACGGCAGGTCCTTGGCGTCCCACAGGTGCGGGCCGAGCAGCTCGTCGGCGGCCAGGTACGTCTGCAGGGCGCGGGCGTCGAGGATGATGTCGTCGGCGGCCAGGACGACGGTGACGGTGCGGCCCCTCAGCTCGTCGCGCCAGAGCACGTTGACGGTCCAGTCGAAGCGCCGGGTGATGCTGTGGGCCGCGCCCATGTCGGTGGAGGCAAAGTAGTGCAGCTGCCACTCGCTGGCCCTGTGCGGCTGGCGGTAGAGGAAGTTGTAGGGAATGTTGCCCCACTGCATCGAGAAGGTGACGGGGTCGACCAGCAGCAGCGGGCCGACGCGGCCGCCGCTCTCGAGGTGCTGCAGCAGGTGCGTCGCCACGACGGTGCCGTACGAGTGGGCCATGACCGCGAACCGGTCCCAGCCGTGGCGGTCGAGGATGGCGAGGATCTCGGCCAGCAGCTCCTCGCGCGGCAGCATCGCCCGCGTTACCCGCATGCTGATGGGCATCAGCTCGATGGCGATCACGCCCGTCTGGCCGTCGCCGGCCCCGTCTGCCCTGTCGGCCCCGTCGGCCGCGACAAAGTCGGCGAGGAAGCCGGTGTACGTGCGCAGCCCGGCCCCGATGCCGTGGATGAACAGCACCGGCAGCCGCGTGGCCGACGTGTGCGGCCGGTGCCAGTACGACACGTGGCGCGACCGCGACGTGTGCCGGGTCCAGAGCGTGTGTGGCCGCAGCGGGAAGACGGTGAAGAAGTCGCGCAGCGGCAGCCGGTAGTGCTCGAGGCCCAGCAGCCGCGCCTGGGCGTACGTCAGGACGTCGTCCACGCCGACCGCAAGCTGCGCCCCCGTTAGTCTCGCCACATCACGGGCACAGCGCCCCGCATGAGGACCGTCCGTACCAGATAGAGGGCCAGCGGCTTGTGTTGCAGCCGCAGAGGGTCCGTCGACACCTGCGACGGCCGGTGGGGGCCTCGCCCGTCCGGAAACGCGCGCCCCAGCGCCTCCTCCGTCTGGTGCACGTAACCGTCGAGCTCGGCCGCGTCGCAGGTCACCGCGCTCGTCTGGTAGCAAAAGGCCCACGCCAGAAAGTCCTTGTACTCGTCGCGGAAGATGCTGTCCGGCGGCGCGCCGCGGAACCAGACGCTCAGAAACGTGTCGAAGTCCGGCGTGCTGGCCAGGGACTTGGCGAACAGCGCCTCGCGCTCCTGCCGGCTCCGCTGCACCACCGTCGGCGACGACCGGTTCAGCATCCACTGGCGCGGAAGGCTGATGCACACGTAGAACAGCACTTCCGACAGGGCAAAGACCTGCAGCGGCCATGGCAGCAGGCCGGAGCCATAGCCTAGGCCGCGGGCCAGGCAGTAAGCCGCACTAGCCGGCGTGATCGCCCGGACCGCCCAGAGCGACAGCCGAATGAAGACATAGTAGGGGAGCGTGTTGGGAATCATGGTCGCCTGGCGAAGAGGGGAAAATGCCCTTTCTGACCGCAAGAGACAAAAATCGGTCGAGGCAACGCAGGCAGCCGGAATTCGCGAAAGGGGGCCCTCACCTGCTTGGCCAATCACGCTCACATCCTCGCTGTCCATGTGTTCCATACATCGCCTTAGTGCCCGAACCCTGTCGTCGATGGAGCAGCGTTTGTAGATGTTGTTCTATGGTTGGAGAGCAGACCCCACGCTTATCGATAAGAAATGTACAGTATAAACACTGTACACATACTGGGCTACGACCGCCTAATCTGTACAAGGTAGATCGTCTGTGGTGCCGCACGCTAAAATAGAATGACAAGATTTGATAAAATAGAAAACCTCGTCATTGAGTCATTGGCAACGACTTCCATTCTGCTTTGAGAGTTACCGTCTGTTCATTCGCCCTCGAGGCTTCTTCTTTCCCTACTCTTCTGGTCGGTCTCACCCTCTCGCCTCTCGCCTCTCACCTCACCCTCACCTCAACTTCTCACCCTCCAATCCACCCCATTCAACCCCCCCCAGCCCCAACCCCACAATGGCCGCCGTCACCACCCTCGACCTGCCCGGCCTGCACAAGATTGCCACCGGCAAGGTGCGCGAGGTGTTTGCGGCCGAGGGCGACGACCAGACGCTTCTGTTCGTGGCCACGGACCGGATCTCGGCCTACGACGTCGTGCTGCAGAACGGCATCCCCGGCAAGGGCACCGTGCTGACGCAGCTGTCGGCCTACTGGTTCGGCCTGCTGGCCGGCGCGGCCATCCCGGGCGAGCCGCTGCGCACGCACCTGGTCTCGCTGGCGCCGTCGCCGGCCGCCGCAGCCAGCCTCAGCCCGGCCGAGAGCGCCGTTCTCCGGGGCCGCTGCATGCGCGTCCGCCGCCTGCGCATGTTCCCAGTCGAGGCCATTGTGCGCGGCTACCTCGCCGGCAGCGCCTACGCCGAGTACGCCCTGCACGGCACCGTCCACGGAGAGGCCGATCCCGTCCGCTTTCCCCCCGGCATGGTCCGCTGCCAGCGCCTGCCCGCGCCCGTCTACACGCCCTCGACCAAGGCCGAGCTCGGCCAACACGACGAGAACATCTCGCGCGAGCGCGCCGCCCAGCTCATCGGCAACCCCGCCCACGCCGCCCGCATCGAGCAGCTCGCCCTCGCCGTCTACGCCGCCGCCGCCGAGCACGCCCAAAAGCGCGGCGTCATCATCGCCGACACCAAGTTCGAGTTCGGCCTCGACGAACTCACCGGCCAGGTCGTCCTCGCTGACGAGGTCCTCACCCCCGACTCCTCCCGCTTCTGGCGCGCCGTTGACTACCAGCCCGGCCGCGAGCAGGACAGCCTCGACAAGCAGTTCCTCCGCGACTGGCTCGTCCAGCACGGCCTCAAGGGCAAAGAAGGCGTCGCCATGCCCCCCGACATCGCCCAGGCCACCGCTGACCGCTACACCGAGGTCTTCCGTCTGCTGACCGGCGACACCGTCGAGGCTGCTCTCGAGAAGCTCGATATCCAGTAGAGGCCCTGGCTCAAAACAATATACGCTGAAAAGAGAAAAAGAAAAAAAAAACACCGTTGTGCACATACGTTCAAATGCCCATGCTTACAAATCTGATATGGCATAAAGTACAGCCCGTAACCCGACATCCTCTCCGCAAGCTAGATCGAACTATTGGTCCCAATCAGAAATCAAAACATGTCAGGACTTCCCCTAACGCCCCTTCGACAACGTTGGCAGTGGCTCGGCAACGACTGGCACATGAAACGCCACGAGGGATCGGTCGCTAGCCCCGTCATCCAGCTCCATGTCGCTTATGCCCCGGCCGGAAGAAAGCGCCTTCTCGTCCGCCAGACTGCCGTGTATCGACGGCGGACTCGTCTCCAGTGTCCCGACGCTGACCACCAGTGCCAGTCCCGTCATTCCCGCCATGATCGATGCCATCATGTGGAACGCAGCACAGTATGTGCCTTGGATCAGGCCCTGCAGCTCCGGCCACATCTCTATCAGAGCCGACGGCGATCGCCGCAGCACCTCCATCTGCTCCAGACGCAGCCTATCCGCCATGTCGCCCGACTGTATGTAGCTGTTGAAGATGATCGTGAAGGACGTCAGCCCGAGGATGCCGCCCAGAATCCGAAGCTGCGAAATCGCTCCCTGCGCCACGGCATGGTCTCCCTGCGAAGCTTGCGCCGTCGACAGCATCGTGCCGGCCGACATGAACAGCCCAAACCCAAACCCAAACAGTGTCAGGAACCCGTACATTGGGCCGGCCGGATAGTCGATCCGATCGACCGTGGCCAAGAGGCCGGTGCTCACCACCATGAAAACACACGAAACAACAACCACCGGCGCCGTCCGATTCTTCTTCGCGTTGATCGGGCCCGACACAAGACAGCCGCCAGCTGTGCCGCCGAGCATGGGCAGCAGGTGCACGCCTGTCTTGAACACACTCGCCCCGTTGACGATCTGAAATCTCTGCGGGACCGTGATAACGAGGCACAGATATACGCAGCCGATCAAGAACTTGTCACTATCGCAATCAACATGTCAGCTGAGCTTGCCGACTTTGGGAGCGAGGGGCCCTACATGAGACAGGCAAAGAATACCCGGTTCTGCAAGAGCCGAAGGGGGAAGACCGGCTCGATCCCCCAATTACTTCCCGACCATAACAGGAATTCCCAGCCCATAAACAGCGCAAAGCTGACTGCCGCCAACGTCAGGCTCACTAGAACCAGCAGGCTGTTCCATGCCACCACCAGCGAGCCAGCCTCCTGAAGCGCAATCACAAGCAGCACCATGCTTGCCAGCAGCAAACAGCTCCCGATCATGTCGAGTCTGCCGAGAGAACGGTGAGGGCCAAGCTGCCGTCGGTTCTCCGGTGGAAACAGACACACGAGTCCTGTAATGGCCACAACGGCAAACGGAGCACTGCACAACAAGAGCGTCAGCCTTTTCCAGCTGACTTTAACGTCTAAAGACGGACCTACTTGAGCCAGTATATCACGCGCCACGTCGAGATCTCAGGTATAATGCCGCCGAGGATCGGACCAATGATAAACGACACCGACAGGGTGATGCCGATAATCTTGCCGATAATCTCTGGTCGGTGGCCGGGGCCAACTTCCGGAAGGGCAATCGTCGTCAGGCTGTAGAGGCCCGCCCCGCCGATCCCTTGAATTGCGCGAAACACAATCCTACAGGCGTGTTAGGACAAGACATAGCGTGTGCCAATGCTGAATATACACACAGTTGTATCATGTTGCAAGCACAGCCACATGCGACAGAGCTGATTACGAATATTATCCACGATACCACGAGGATATTTCGGCGGCCGTATATGTCACTGAGCTTGGCGAAGAATATCGAGAAACCTGTCGTAGATTGAAGAGGCAGCGTCAGCAGCATGGTCGACGGCAGTGCACAGACTCTTCCAACGACAACACGCACCCATATAAGTCAGCAGGTAGGCCAACACCACCCAAGAAGAGTCGCGGAATCCGCTGAGATCTTCCGATGTGGCGAGAAGCGACGTCGATACAATAGTGGTATCTAGGAGAGAGAAGAAAAAGCCCGTCAAGATGCTGTTCCTGTTAGCGAGAGCCAGCCATTGGTTCAATGTTGGATTTTGATGGCCTACCATGTCATCAATACGGCCTGCCTCCATTTCTGACTGCACAGTTGAGTGGCCGGGGCACTCGCGGCTGTCCTTGCCTGGGCCGCCCGGGCCTCTGCCTGGCGCAGCTCTCTGAGGCCATCAGACGAGCGAGAGATAGCACTATCGTAGCGGTTCAGGCTATCGAAACCGGCCGACTTTCCGTATTCTACTGCCTGCAATCGCGGTGTGAGTTCTTGGGGTGTCGGTGGGCATGGCCCGATGGATGATTGATCGATCATGGTGTTGTATCACAGTGAGACGTTGCCGGGAGGATAAAGAGTCGAACTACTCGCTTTCTGTCCTTCCCATCTCAATGCCTGCCTTTCCTTTCTAGATTGTTGGTATTCTTCCGTGTTGCCGTAAGCCAAGTCTTTGGGTCTGCTGTCGTATATCTTCCTTGGGCGCTTGGTGGTTGTATGCCTTTTGCTCGGTAGGAGGAGACAATGGGCAGTTATGAGATATGGCCGTGCTCCTCTGGATTCTCCCCAGGAGAGAAGACGCCAAAGGCAGGCCAAATGCCCCCAAGAAAACAATACAACAGTGTCTAAAATAGGAAGGAACGATGCAGGTGCGCCCGGCGATAACAAGGGCGCAAAGGAAGGAACTGAGATGACAAAACAGGCGTAAGAGCAAACGATCGACGTGCCACAACAATCATCCGAACGAAAGAAGAACTATCAATGCCTTCTGATGATGCACAACAGACGTCCTTTGCACAGCGGACGGAGAACGTCATATATAGAGACGAAGACAATGAGGTGCAATCCGGGGCCGAGGGGCAAAGTCGGGGTGGCGGTGAGGATTGTATTCACAAGAGCGACTGGAACTTGTAGTTGGGACACATGGAATTAGAAAAGGTAAGTCCAGAAGGCATAAGGCATATGCAAGATTGCGTAGAGGCTCGTCTGCGTACAGAAACGATCCTCACGGATGGCACGACTGGCAAGGCAGGGGATCGAAGGCAGGGGATGGGCAAAGGCCTTGAGCGAAATGCCCCCTGGTTTTCTTCTTGTCTTCTCTCATTCCTTTGTCCAAATGCCTCGTTTAAAAAAGCCCAACGTCGATGTCTCTCGCATTCGCTTGGCTGCTGCTAGTGCCTGTCCTAACCTGCATGTCTGGGCCTGATTTTTCTTTATTCTATTCTAATATATTATGGTGAAGTAAACGGTCGTTTACGAGCCAGAAACACCGGTATACTCGGGGTCCTGTTCTTGTCACGGACGTATGGGATGGCCAGTAGTGGCTTTGACGTGAAAGCGGAACCTATAGGCTAAAATACGATGCGTGGCAAGACAAGGCCCAGAAACATAATGTCTAACAAGCGACTAGAGGGTGATAAAGTCGGTTAATCAAGGAGCACTTATTTTAACGAAATCCAGAAAAAACTACCTCTATTAGAGGAGAAACAGAAGACAAGACCGTGCTAGACTGGGAAGACCCATGAGGGCTCTCCAGCCTCTGGATGTGCAAATGTTACTGTGCCATACAGGCATGTGCGCCATGATCAAGTCCATGTCGTCTAACATCTCTCCCTAGCTGTCTTTGTTTCTCCGTTTTCGGCTGCAGCTCGTCGCCCCCCCCTTGCTTTGCTTTCGGTGACGGACTCTATCTGTAGTCGGAGAAGGAAGTGGTACTATCTAGAGAAGCCTTAGCTTAAAGGCTCTTTCGGCTACTGCGTCCTCGCCCAGCCTTTGTCGGCCGGTGTCATTCGAGGCTGGTTAGCCCTCGGGCTCTGAGCACTAGCTCGGCAAGATCCTTGCAGTGAAATACTCTCATACAGTGCCACAACGTACAGGAAGCTCGACATCCGACAGGTGTCGTGTTGCATGGGACAATCTGTGAGGGTTAGAATAGCAAAATGTAAGGGGGTGATATTGGCAAGTAAGATAAGAAAAAAGAGCCGTGATCCGTGATCCGTGACGCCAAGAGGCGCGAGAAAAGCGGCAGAGCAAACCGTTTCCTGCATGTCTCTCATTTGCGTCACATTCCAATATATGTTGTCTCTAAGAAATATGCTACTTGCAATATTGGACTGGCGGGAGACGGATTGGCCGATAACGACTGCATTCGTCATAACAAAAAAATGAAAGTAAGAATGCGCATGATTCAGATCGAACAGCAAGAGGGGAATAAACATGTGGAAATGGCAAGGCTGAGCAAAACGGCAAACGGTGTCTAGCATCGCCCCACAAAACACGGCAGAAGCAGCTAGACACGTCTGCGATTTCTCTCCCTGTCCACTCTGTGACCAAAACCTTGCCATCTCATTTTAAGACGAAGGGCGTTGCACGAGAAGCTCAGCTGGCCGACCGGGGCGAAGAGGACGGGACCAGAGATAGCGAGGTATCCTTTCTCGCTGGACAGCTCGAATGGGGAGAAAGTGCCGAGGATCAGGGCAAGCAGAAACAATTCGAGTCACAGAAGGCATGGGCGAGAAACAGTCATCTCGCATCGCCTCATCCGTGTTGTCGTGTCTCTCTTTCTGCCAGGCAGTTTCTGCGTTTCAGCTCCCGATTCGATCTGCTCTACTTCAGCATGCCAATCTTGTCGTGTCAGCGATTCCATCGGCCGCTAGGAGAAGCCCTGCATATGAATCCATCTGCTGTGAATAGAAGCTGGCCGTTCGTCGATAAGTAAAGGGAACCAAGCCAAAGCGTCTCTTCTGAGGCGCGCGCTTGATATGTAGCTCCACCCTACGGAGTACTTGTCTACTTACTGTGCTCTCTGCTAATACTCACCATTGCACTGTCCCCGATTGTTTTTCAAGTAAGATACGACACAAATATCGATTGCTTTGCTGCTACCGTAATCATTCCTTGTGCTCTGGCCACTTTGCGTCTGTGCACCAATGCAACCACCATTCCATCTTCATTGCCCTGTAACCGGCCATATACGAGCATCGTCTGCGTGGCTTAGCATAGAGAAACCGCTGTTGGACTTCGCGCAAGATTTGCCCGGCCTTTGTCAAGCAGTCATCCGTATACGGGCCATACTAGCACCGTTCTGTATTGGTCGCAGGCCATTTCCTCAGGGCTCTGTTCATCAGTGCTTTTCTCCGTGGATTATGGCACAGTGCATCGCACAGCCCAATCTCTGCTGCTTCAATCATACCGTCACACGTTTTCTCTCCGCATGTGTTTACGTCACGTAACAACGAGAGAGGTAACCAAGGCCTCGTAGAGGAAGAATATTGTAACACAATCGCTGGTGCTAAAAAATATGCATTCTGGAATGACGCAGAATACAAGAACAAAGGCCAGATAAAACATATATGTGACCGGTAGGAAACCAGATGGTGATGTCTCAAGTAATAACTACGAAGGCGAGGGAGAGTCTCTGAAACCCCTGACTGTTTTGTTTCTCGTCGGGGCTTTCTTCTCTGGCTGGACTCTACTGCCTCGGCTCTGCCGACAGCTTTTGATATGTGATGGCCTGTACCTAACACTGGAGCTGGTCATTGCTGCGTGTGGGGTTTCCCCTTTCCCATTCTGTTGCATGCTTATTTTTAACTCCTATTGTGTACACATTCTCTGTCGATATGAACCCTCTCGTTCGGCTTAAGAAACGCATTCTCGCCTCTGATATTTCTGTATCATTTGCCGTATGTCCGATCACATTCCATGGACATTATGGTATGTTTCTCGGTTCCCCTTTTCGATGTCAATCCTATCGGCTATTCTGATTCATATCCGCCTTGTATCTATACTCTTTCATCCATTAGGCTGTCTTTGCCGCTTTTCCCGTTTCAGTGGCTCCAATCCCGAATTCCACAGTCTTGACACTAGGCCGGTTCTAGTGAACCTCGCCATGATTAGGACCGTAAGAAGTACGGAGAATGTGACAGGTAACGTGCGTACATACAATGTAAAGCGCTTCACATTTAGGCTTGGTGTCGCTTCCTAACCCCCGAATGAAGACGCCTGCAAGCTGTGCCAGTGGTATCAGAAAAGCGCGTCCTTCTCCTCCACGAGTCTGGAGATACCGCCCGTTTGTGTTTCGTCGCAGTGCGTGTGTGGTATGGTTGCGAGCTTTTGTATTTTCATCTGCGTTCGTGCTTTGCGCGATTCGTTTGTGTGGTTACCATCGAGCCCCTAATTCCCTTGTCAAATTCCCCGTCTCGCTCTCCTGTCCCGCCTTGGTGAAGAGGAGGGAACTGTCACTGCCGGTCATCAACACCACAGTCAGGCTCGTGCCTGGGAAACATCAAGGGTACTACAGTTGTGATGAGTAACCCGTTTTCATGCTGAGCAATGGATTCCTCTGCTAGATGAACTCTAATCAAGTAAGGGGTTACAGAAGCCGCATGACTGACTGTTCACATGGAAATGGTGACTCCTCGGGAAGCTTCTCCAAACAGTTTTTAGCTCTCCTAGCCCCTGCTTTTTGTGTTTAAAGGCAGCGTGGAATCAGTGCTGACAGGAGCATCTGCAACTAGCTACAAGGGGTCGTCCTGAGCGAGCTGTCCATCTTTGCACTTTCTGGGATATGTGACCAGACGTTGATTCGAGCAGCACATAAGGAGATCGGAAGCCGGATTGAGTGTGGGCCGAAGGCGAAGACAGAGACGGGTGGGACGACAGGAGAATGGTGGCGGATGTCTTTCTGGCCACAGGAATGTCAGCTTAAGCACTGCTGAAGGATTTTTCTGCAGGCGCTGCCAAATCGAGTTCGCTCCATTCCGATATGAATACGTATATGCAGCTTACACAGAGGCTAAGCACCTCTCTACCTGAACCGGTTTTCAGCCCGGATGTTTTCATGATTGGTATGTCCAGTTCAGCGCTCGGGGATCTTCCTTCTAGACAAGAAGTGCTTTATCTCAGACTACCTCAAACCTGAGGAGCGAATTGGGAATTAGTATCACCCATATTATCCATAACCGCTCTTCTCTAGCACTACTTTACGTACTCTTGTTGTCGTCCCTAGCTGGGACGGCTTACACCAGGTGTTCCGTTGTGACTCTAGTCAGCTTTGTAGCAGCCTACTCAAGAATCAGGACGAGACATTTTAGTGGCATAGATAAGGAGCAAGTGGAGAGTAGGGGGGCTTAATGTGACCTCGGACAAGAAGAAGGTGAGGATCGTGTGAGCACATTCTGAAAACATTTCCAGATGACCTTAGACTAGTTCCTATTCAAACAGCCCCGAGTTCCCCTTTCGTCTTGCCTATCTTCAAGGAGCTGAACACGTTTTCCGTCTCTTCTTTGGCCACTCCGCCACACCTGTCTCTCCGGTCACTTGGCCAACCCCTAGTCTCTTCCTAGAGTGCCTGGCATTCTTCTCGGGAGTTTTCTCGCCGTCCTTGTCACACGTCCTGCAGTGGCATCCCCTCCTTCAACCCCGTTTTCGTGGCCCATTGGCCCAGACGTGTCTTCTCTGCCTCCAAGGAAAACTTGCTGTCAATGCTCCTTCCCCTTTCGAGTACCCACGCATACCAGCAAGCTCCTTCGTGTGACTCCGTGTGTTTCCGATTCGGAAAGAGCCTGGGTAGTTCTTCCAAAAGCATTCCATATCGGCTTTGTCTCTGTAATGGCTATGATGAGCTGCTCAAGCCGATCATCAAAGACACGTGAGCTGGTTACAGCCAGCTCAGAAGAACAAGCTCCCAGATATCGTCAATTGCTTTTTGCTGCCCCTGCATCATCAGATATCAGAGCAGCCGGCCAAGGACAAGAAGCCAAGGCCCAGGCTCGGCTCGGACAAGGGCCTGGGGTTGGGCAACAACACATGATAGTAAACAGCTCCCCACTCTTCCCGTTCAAAGACAAATATGTGACCATCAAGGCTGCGAGCCTATCGACCTTAAAGGTTCGGTGCATTCCAGTGCTCGTCGTCTGCGAGGAATGTAGATAACGGCATATGTCATTCCACCCCATATCTCTACTCAGAAACTCTTGGCAATCAGAAATGTCAACTGAAGTGAATGACGGGCAAACACTTTTGCACCACTTCATTTCGAAAAGAAAGGGTCGAAGGAGTCGTTCCTTCCCAGCTAGTCTACAAAGTCGGCAAACTTTGTTTCTCACTTCCTCCCACTTCCAGCTTTTCTTATTTATACTTCCTTCATCTTCTCTCTTTCTGTTGTGTGTCTCTCTCTCTCAGTATCTGTCAATTTTTGTTTGCCCCTTTTCAACACATACTGCTACACATATTCTATTCGTACATGCTTCGACAACAGCACAGCTGTTCTTTCATCGGTTCTATCATATTGGACAACAATTGGTATCTCACTGGTATCACGTTTTGTGCAATCTCGTTCAGCAATCTTGGGCTTGGTTTGGCCTTCACTACAGGCTAAAGGAACCGTTATAATCAGTTCCATTTTTGCCAATTGCTAAAATCACGGAGCCATCTGCCCATGATGGAACAACAGGAAACAACGTCCAACACCGGGATGAGTAACGCCATTGCGGTGGTTGGCATGGCCTGTCGCTTTCCTGGTGATGCTACTGATATCGAGAGCTTCTGGGGAATGCTTCGTAATGGCAAAGACGCCTGGTCCGAGATACCCGACGATCGATTCAATACTAAGGGCTGGTATCATCCAGACCCCAACCGACCGGGCAGTGTTAGTCTCTCACTGCATACTTGCACGCTCCCTTTGTTCTCTCGGGATCTGGAGAATTTATGAGTTAACCTTGGATTTCTGGCATTGTCTAGTTTCACATCCGTGGTGCCCACTTCTTGAAAGGAGATATCGCAGCGTTTGATGCTCCAGTAAGCTACAGAAACACTTGAGAAACCATCCTTATTAGCATTTACTCCCGGCAGCATACCCATATAGCACAAGTCGCTTTGAAGCCCACACTGACAAGATAATACAGTTTTTCTCCATTTCAACGGCTGAAGCAATTTCTATGGACCCACAACAGCGGATCTTGCTCGAGGTCGTTTACGAAGCTTTGGATAGCGGTAAGTTGTAGACCGTGGCTGCCCACTCGCACAATGATAGCACACGATAAATATACGTATAGAAATGTGTACTAATTAGAGCTTTGTAGCTGGGATTCCTTCTGCCTCACTCTCAAACACGGCCACCAGCGTTTTTTGTGGCTCCTTTGTACGAGGTGAGTTGTTTTACATGGCACCGTTTGCCTCCCTTGTCGAAATGATAAGCTTTACTTTTTGGAAGCCTGACTCAAGGCTGACTTATAAAATACAGACTATGAACAGCCATGTATGCGAGACCCTGACACCACCCCTCCATACGCGGCCACCGGCAATGGCGTCGCCATACTTGCCAACAGGATCTCTCACGCATTTGATTTCTCCGGCACGAGCCAGACCATCGACACAGGCTGCTCTGCCAGTCTGATAGCGGTTCACCAGGCCTGTAAGAGCTTGATTAACGGTGAATCGTCTCTGGTGAGTGATATAGTCGGACAACTTCTACATCGTCTGCTAACCATATACAAGGGCATTGCTGCTGGAGTTGGACTCATTTTCTCGCCAAACACTCTCGTGCCCATGGCTAATCTCAACATCCTTAGCCCTGATGGGCGATGCTTCACGTTCGATGAGAGGGCCAATGGCTACGGCCGCGGCGAAGGAGTTGGCGTCGTTATCTTGAAGCGTCTCAAGGATGCCATTGCTGCCAACGATACTATCAGGGCAATTATTCGTGCTACTGCCAGCAATCAGGATGGCCACACACAAGGTTTGTTTCCTCCCAAAACAAATAGCAATCTAGGCTTAACTCTTTCAAAAGGCATCACACTTCCAAGCAAGGAGCGCCAGATAAGAAACATGACAGAGATATATCGCAACGCGGGATTGGACAGTTCCCGCACTGCGTATGTGGAATGCCATGGCACTGGTACACAAGCAGGTGATATCAAAGAGGCTCAGGCCGTTTCCGAGGTGTTTTGCCAACACCGCACGTCGGACAGACCTCTCGTTGTAGGATCTGTCAAGCCTAATATTGGCCATCTTGAGGGCAGTGCTGGTGTGGCTGGACTAATCAAAGGAATCCTTGTTGCCGAGCGAGGGTACATTCCGAAGCACCTCAACTTTACCTCGCCCAATCCTAACATCGACTTCAACGACATGAAACTTCAGGTTCGTTACTCAATTGGGCATTGTTCCACGTCCAACTTTACTAAAATGACGAACAAACATAGATTGCCTTGCAACTCAGTCCTTGGCCAGTTGATGGTCTTCGCCGAGTTAGTGTCAACTCGTTTGGTTTTGGTGGCACTAATGCTCACGTTGTCCTCGATGATGTTCCACACTTCCTTGCTGAGCATGGTATTGCTAGTGGTCAGCACAATACCTTCATCTATCCTGGCGACAAGTTGTCAATTCAGACAAGACAAAGCCCTTGCCTTCCACAGAGTCGTTTATTCGTTTTTTCCGGACACGATGAGGCTGGACTCAATCGAGTACTTGATACGCAAGCCAATTATATCAGGAAGCATTCTTCTCGGCACGACTTTGACATGAATTACGCATACACACTCTTTTCCCGTCGATCCCGTCTCGGCTGGCGAGCATATGCTATCGCGGCATCGGCAGATGAACTTCTACGGCGGCTTCAGGAAAGGAACACTATGCAGATTATTCGAGCGCCGACTCAATCCACACCCAATGTGGCTTTCATTTTCAGCGGACAGGGAGCTCAATGGTTCGCAATGGGACGTGAGCTTCTCAGATATCAGACTTTTTATGCGAGCGTGTCCGCCGCAAGCTGGTACATGAGCACTGCACTTCAAAGTCCCTTCTCCCTCTGGGACGAGCTCCACCGCGACAAAGACACATCCCGCATCAACGAGCCACAAGTCGCGCAGCCGGCAACAACAGCGATCCAAGTTGCATTGGTTGATCTTCTCATTGCATGTGGCATACAACCAGCTGCTGTGGTTGGCCACTCTTCGGGCGAAATTGCTGCCGCATACGCCATCGGTGCAATCCACCGAGAGGACGCGTGGAAGATCGCCTATTATCGTGGCCTATGTGTCCACAACATCTCCACGCTGGCCCCGGATGTACATGGTCGTATGTTGGCTGCCGAACTGTCGGAGGATGATGCACGTCGCATCATATCCGAGGCCAGCACTCATTCGATCTGCATTTCTTGTATCAACGGTCCCGCCTCTGTTACGCTTTCAGGTGATGCTAAGGAAATATCCCATCTTCACAACTTCTGCCAAGAACACGGAATACGGACGACCATGGTTAATGTGAACATCGCCTACCACTCCCAGCACATGCATATCGTTGAAGATAATTATCTCAACGCCATTCAAGACATCACTCCCCTGAAACCGGAATCTACTGGTATGTTCTTTTCGTCGGTCTATGGTCGAAGGATATTGGCCAGCGATCTAGGTGCAGATTACTGGGTGAAAAACTTGGTCCTTCCCGTCCAGTTTTTCAAAGCTGTGACTGAGGTCATGATTCAAGTGGGCCCTGCTGTACTTCTTGAGGTCAGCCCTCATAGAGTATGGAAATCCACGCTCCGACAGATCTGCAGCTCGCTTGCTTCGTCCGGACCTGAGCCCACATATGCATCTCTCTTACACAGAGGGAGTGATGCATGTGTCACAGTTCTGGATGCTTTGGGAGGGCTGTGGACTCAAGGCTTGACATTCAATCTGCAATGGGCACTTTCAAGGTTTGCAGCGACCCTTGCCATTTCATCTCAATGCGTTGATTCCATCCGGACTATCGCTTTGATCCAAACATAAAGCTAATGTGTTTTATTCTAGCAATGGGGAGAAACCAAGACACCTTGTTGATGCTCCATCGTACCCATGGGACCACTCAAGGCGGTACTGGCATGAATCACACCTATCCAAAGCGAACCGCTTCCGCTCGCATGGCCGGGAAGATATCATTGGCGCACCGCTAGAAAACTCGACACCACAGGCGCCTAGTTGGCGAGGTTTCTTTCGTGTCCAAGAGAACCCTTGGCTGGAAGACCACGTCATCCAGAAATCGATTTTCTACCCTGCTGGTGGCATGGTGGCAATGGCTATCGAAGCAGCGAAACAGCTAGCTGATTCCAGTCGCAACTTGGTGGGCTTTGAAGTGAGGGAAATCTTCATTATCAAGCCCATGCTCATTCCAAGGTCGTCTAGGGGTCTTGAGAACATGTTCAGCGCCAAACTCCTTGACAAGGACGAGAAGCTTTCTGGCAAGAGTGCAACTTGCTATGGTTTCAGCATTCTGTCAAAGCCAGAAGACGGCCAGTGGATTGTGCATGCGAAAGGCCTTGTTTCAATTTTGTACGGCGAAGAGTGTCCCGACCCGAACGCCTGCATCGAGCCAGGGCACGTCACCAAGGCACAGCGACAAGCGTTCTATCGTGCTCAGGAAGCCTGTGATATCGAACACAGCCCCCGACAGTTCTATGAAAGCCTGGACGTCATCGGCATGACATATGGCCCACAGTTTCGCAATCTCACTGAGATCCGCACAGACAAAACTGCTGCGTATACGGTGATTGAGATTCCCGATACTAAAGCACGCATGCCATTTCAGTTTGAATTCGACCATATCATTCATCCAACCACTCTGGACACTATGATCCAGACTGTCCTTGCTCTTAGTGATGATCTCGGAGAGGCTATGCTTCCTTGCTCGATTGGCCGCGTTTACGTTTCTGCAAGCCTCCCCAAGGGAGCCGGTTCTCGGTTCAGAGGACGTACCACCGCCCACAAGACTCACGTACACACAGCCCGCGCAGACGTCAGCATGTTCGACTACCAACTTTGTGCGCCCGTTGTGACAATAGAAAATCTCGTGCTGAAATCTGTGCCGAGCGCCGGAAACGAAGGGTTCTTACCATCTCACAGAAATCTGAGTTCCGAAATTGTGTGGAAGATGGATATTGGCGACAGCTGCTCCCTGGGAATAGATCTTCCTGAATGTTTTCAGGACATGGTCGATCTTGCTTCGCACAAAAATCCGGCTTTATCTATACTATACCACGTGCGTCCTCTCGATGGCTCTGCCGAAGCTCCACCAAGTTCGAAACAGCACATCACAGCGTCATACTTCAGTGGCTCGATATTCGACGTCCTGACTGTTGGCTATGAGACTCCTCGCTTCTCGCAATTCATAATATCGGGTTCCGATCTTCTTTGGCGGCAGCTGTGTGAGAGCAAGCGGTCCTGCCCTGGAGTTGAGCGCATTCACTCATCGAAAAAACTGTCCGCAAATTTCCAGGTCGATGTCGTTGTTGTCTCCGTTGGCGTTGCAGGTCCCCGAGACATCGACTCACAGCTTTTCGGCCTTGTTGCACCAGATGGCTGGATAATCTTTGTCCCCGAAGAATCTAGCATATTTTCCGCTGAACAATGCAAAGAGCTCACAAACGCCGTTCAAGCAGCCGGGTTCCAGGGCAGCAAAGCACAAAATGGGACTCTCCGATTCTTTGCAGCTCAAAAAACCACAACGACTGCCGCTCAAGCTATGAACGAGAAGACGATTTCACTCATTCTCCCTGACCAAATGTCAGAATTCACCAAGGCCCTGAAGGACATGATATGTCCCATCATCAATGACAGACTGTCCTTAGAGATCAAAGAGGTACCTTTTTCGGCCATCTCCTCCCTTCCACATGAGGAACTGGCGACTCCGTGCATGTGCCTTGTTGAACTCGACGCATCGGCCATATTTTCTATGAGGGAAGACGAGTATGAATCGATTCGCCGGCTATTGATGCTTACAAAGGGGTTGTTGTGGCTCACACGCGGCGCCCAGCTGGAATCGAAAGATCCTTTGAGATCCCCATTTCTCGGACTGGCGAGAGCGATTCGGTCTGAGGATGTCAAAAAGAACATCATATCCCTTGACATCGACATTCAGACCAATGACGATCGGATATACAATCCAACCCAGCTTGCAGAAATAGCCATTCTCCTTCTCAAGCGCGCTTGTTCTGATCGTCCTCCAGAATCGTTTGCTGAGGATGTTGAGTTTGTCTTCTCCAGCGGTCGCCTCATGATCCCTCGGCTTATGCCTTTGTCAATCTTGAACCGCCTCATCGAGCGTGGCCCTACCACACCTCAATCGGTTGCCCGAGTCCCGCTCAAAGTCAAGGACAAGGCCTTGAAGCTTGACGTTTCTTCAATTGAAAAGCCAAATGGCCCCCTGTTCATCGAAGATAAAGAGGGACTGCACCGGCCACTTCAGCCGGATGAAGTCCGTGTTGCTGTTGTGGGCACGAACTTGTTGCCGGAAGACATCGCTCTCGCATCGTTGGGACTCCCGAACGCCAAGATTGGCACAGATGCATTCGGTCACGTCATAGAGGTTGGAGCCAACGTGAAAGACCTTTGGCCATATTGCAGAGTCGTTGCGAGGATGCGCGACACGATCAAAACCCACGTTATCGTCCATAAGTCGCGAGTTCGTCGAATCATGCACCAAGGTGAATGGCCAGGCAGTTGTCCAACTGCATTTGCAACAGCATTATATGCACTGAGGACACGCCGGCGGTCACTTGACAGAGAATCAATTCTCGTTTACGGTGCTTCTTCGGCTCACGGACAGGCTGCGATTCGGATTGCTTTGGCACTTGGAAACGAAGTTCTGGTAGCATGCCAGTCCCCGATGGAAAGGAAACTTATGCTAGAGAGCTTCAAGCTTCCAACAAGCCACGTTATCGATGCGCAGTGCTCGGATGTCGAGTTCGAAATACGGCTTCTATCGGCCACCTTCAGTCGAGGAGTGGATGTCGTTTTTGACCCAACGTCGAAATTTATCGAACAGGCATTTTGCTGTGCTTCCGAGGGTGAGCCTGTGTTTTGAATGCTTCGACGATATACTTTTGAGAAGTCTTTTGACTAACCTATACCTTGTACAACTGCAGGTGGCCGTGTCATACGGGTAGCCTGGGCAGGCTGCGACGTATCTGCAGTGCGGCTTCCTCTCAAGAACGTGAGCCTCGAGACTGTTGATCTTGGACTGCTTGAAACTCGCAATCCCACCGAAGTAGAGAGGCTTTTCCTTGACGTTGACCAGACCCTCCAGCTTGCCCCTAAGTTGGGGGGCATTAACGGACCCTTGGAATACAAAATGAGCAATATTCACGAAGCCTTGAAAGCAGCGACGGCCAACCCATTCACAGGATCCTACGTCGTCACCACCCACTCCGACAGCATTCACCCCGATGCCGTGAATATATCGGTACCGTTGACTCAAACCCCAAGACTGTCTCAATCCTCGACGTACCTCCTCATCGGTGGTCTTGGTGGTTTAGGCCGAGCCATCGCCGAACACCTGGTCATGAATGGTGCGAGGTATATTGCATTTTTTTCCAGATCAGGAGGCAGTGCTCCGCCTGCACAAGCTTTCATTGCCAAGCTGAATGCTAAAGGGGTTCACGCTCGTGCCTTTGCGGTGGACATATGCAATGAGGCGCAACTGGGAACGGCTATAGGAGAACTGCATGGTTCCATGCCACCGATTCAAGGAGCAGTTCAATGTGCTGCTGTTGTGAACGTAAGTGCTGAAACATACCCTCTGCATTTTGTGTCGATGGACAATGTGACACTAATACTCTTGAAGGACGCGGCGTTTCCCAACTTGGATTATGGACGCTGGAGACAGTGTTTTGGCCCAAAGTCTACAGGCTCTTATAACCTACATCGGCTCCTGCCTCGCGCCATGGACTTCTTTGTTTTCTTGTCCAGCTCATCTGGCATTATTGGAAACCGAGGACAGGCGAACTATGCAGCGGGAAATAGCTTTCAAGATGCTCTTGCCCGCCATCGCAGCTCTCAGGGGATGCACAGCGTATCCCTAGATCTTGGTCTCGTTCTGGGAGCTGGCATGGTGGCAGAGGACGAATTTCTCCTTGATGTCATGCGAGCCCGAGGGTTCCTAGGCACCAGACTGCAGGATGTTCTCTTCATACTTGACCGGGCAATGGCTAGACCCGGAACCGAGAATACTGATATCCCTCCACAGATCATCACTTCTGTGGGCACTGGGGGTCTCACTATCCAGAACCAGCCATCTGACCCGTTTTGGACGCGCGCCGCATTGTTCCGATACCTCAATCAAGTTGACGCACCGCCTCGTGGGTTCAATGAAATAAAAGGCGGTAGCAGTCACGGGGGGGGCAGCGAAAATCTGCGTACTGCGATCCGAAGAACGGCTTCGGTGGAGGACGCAGCACATATGATATGTACAGCTCTTATCGCAAGCCTAGCCCGGCGCAAGGGCATGGTTCCTTCCGATTTTGATCCTCACCAGTCTATGGACAGCTATGGCATCGACTCGCTCGACTCTTTGTTCATCCTAGGTTGGCTTTCTCGTGAGACCGGTGTTACAGTGCAGACAGTGGACGGCGTTACAATCACCGAACTCAGCCAAGCTGTGGCTCAGCGAAGTCTTGAAGCCGTTGAACAAGACGCCAACATCGAGCATGAAGGCCAGCAGGGGACAGGTTAACTGTATAAGCCTTTCCGACTTATTCACTCCGGTCGAGGGAACAATAGCTGGTCCCACATGTGCAAAGTTTAAAGGTCGGAGGCACAAGCAATCTACGGAGCAGTTCTGACACAATGACACTTGATTTTGCGTGTACGGAGTTTGGCGAGATGGTTTATTAAAAGTAAAAAGCCAAAAAAAACTACTAGTGGATACGTATCCACATAGAGGCATTCATGTGGTCAAATATTGGCTCTAGCAAAACCAGGCCGGGATGATTTGTAAGATACGAGCGGTAACACCGCGTGTTGCAGGGGATTGCACCCTTGTCTAATATAGCAGATTAATATTAAACTCTATGTTTAGTATATCTTCGGGGCTTGATACCCTGCTGGATCGGGAGGCATGGGAAATTGGCAAAAGATGGGAAAGTTGAAGAAAAGGGTACGGAGAGACATAGGATCAAAGCGCGATGGGGGGCGGCGAATAGAAGAGAAGACAAAAGCCGAGGTTACTAAGAAGGACTAAGAAGGCGCAGTGGGAAATGAACAATATTTATGGACAGACAGCTGTGACTTGGAGAATGATGACGACAAAGGAAGCATGGGGAGTGGGGCAAGGGGCTAATATGGTTGTGTGACGCGTTTTGGGGGTGGCCCTAGTCCAAAGGCGGCATTTTGCTGATAAGATAGGACGGATAAGATAGGTAATATTTCGTCATAAGGCCATCCCTTTCCTGCGCCAGAAAACATGATGTGGAATATTGGTAGCAGGATGGATACATAGTACGGGCTGGCGCCAACAGCCACATTAATGGCGGGGGTGGCCGACGGGCTGTCTGCCATACGAAAACGTCGCAGATATAAGATACATAGTATCCATCAATCCGCAGAGCGAATCCGACGTGTCAATGATTCGCGGGTAGGGTGCAGACGGGACGCTGCCACTGACGTAATGTCCGTCGTTCTGCCGGCGCCGCGGACAGAAAAGCGTATTGTGTCCCACCGCAGACGGCGGTTGCCGAGTCCAATCTTTAAAGGGTGTGTGCCCGCCCACGGTCTCCGTGCTGCTCCGTCCGTCTGGCAGCAGGCAAAATTGCGATTTCCAATGTCGCATCATGCCCAGGAAAGACCTCTTGCAGTGGGGGGCCAAAACAGGACGAAGAAATTGCGGCTGCTTCTTAGCCCCCAAATTGGCGTGGGATAATACTCCGTACTCCGTACAGATTACACACCTGTTCGACCAGCAGTCACAGGGCAATGACGTTGTGGCGTGCGTGATTTTATTGTGACTGCCTCTCTCATCTGGCAGCAACAGGCGATACAGGAAGGCGCCCGTTTTTGCCTGTGGCACCGTGTCTCTTGGCCTCGCTCTTTCGACGGGAAGACCTGATCCATGCAGGATTCCGCCCCGTTCGTTCTTATTCTTATTCTTGCTTGCTCCGTAGGCGTTGTACAGACTACTCCGTTCTCCGTATGTACGATCCTGTGATCAAATGGGTCTGGCCACCAGCCTAGTCGACCTTCGTATCGTCCCGCCGGACGAAGTGCCGCTTCTGTCCCCTGCCGGAACTATCGCCATGCTGTCGCCAGGCTACTGTACGGAATGCGTGAGGGGCAATCAACCAACGCCTGGCATTCTGCTGCTTCTATCCTGATCCCTTGCCTTCACCGACTTGACCTGCCAATCTGCGGTGTGCTGCCTCGACCCCCTTGCGGTCTATCCGTGCCGCGTGCTCGTGCCCTCGGGACGCTATCGCATCATTCTTCTTGCCTTCTTGCTCTTATCCTGCACAGCAGCCGCCTCCTTCATCTGCATACTCTAATTGCAAGTCATTTTCCTCTCCCTTCTTCCTCCCCACACCCGGTCCCCACTCTACGTCACATCTGTTTGGTTATTACTGCGCCGGCTCCATAAAGCGTCGTCCTCTCCTTTTCTTATTTTCTATTTTTATTCTTAAAATTAATTAATGGGCTTTTTTTCCACCCTTTCGCTTCTCTCTCTGAACCATTTGCTTTGCCATCTCGGTAGCTCAGCTTCAACCCACCTGCCCAACAACCGGCAAGCGCTACCACTACAGCGGTACGCCTCTGGATTAGCCTTCACGTGTCTTCCGTACATACATGACGATCTCTGCTGTGCCAGAATAATATTACTGCCCGCCTTAAGTGTTCTACTGGCCATCTCCGCTCGTCACTCTTCTTTTCATCAATAATAGCGACGAGAACGACCCCCCCTCCCCCCTCCCCCTTCCCCCACACTTGTTTCCAGAGGCGACGGAGATGGGACCGGTGTACGCTCCGTAGCCGCATTGTCTCTCTCGTCGGCGGTTGCAATCTTTTATACGCCACAGTCTTGTTTTTCTTGTTTTTTTCCTTTTCTCACTGCCCTTCGCACACTCTCTTTTGGCCTTCGGACTTTCTCTAATACACTCCCCACCATTTCTTCGGTCGCTCTTTCACCCAATCTTCTTTCGGACGTTTCGGTCGCTCTTGCCCGCAGGCTCACTTGGCCCATCCCCATACCCCCCTTCGTTCTTACCTTCTTCGTCCACCTTGTGCTACCCCTTGTCTAGCCAATGATCCTATCCGCTCATTGACATCGACGCTTCGACAATCCGCTCGGTTAAGGACTCAATTTCGGCCTGCACGCATTCCACGCCAAGGCCGTGCTGTCTCTCTTTGGAGAAGCTCTTGTTCATCCCCCCATCTCCCCCCCCCCTCATGAGGGTTCAGGGACAGTTAGCCCGGCCTAAAAGGCTCCTCGAGCAGCTCCTTGAATGGGTCTAGTTTCTGCTGTCACGCGTGTGCAGACACGTCAAATCCTATCCGGTGGCCTGGCATTCGGCCAGGCTCTTGCATCGTCTTGACCTACTTCGATTCTCTCTTTCTCGAGAGGCCAAGGCGCCTCGCCACCTGCCAGTCGGTGGCTAGCGACATTGGTTCTTGGTGCCTTTTCATCTGGTTTTCTTCTTTGGTCCGAGATCTCTTACTTGACTAGTGCCCTGGCCAAGCTTCACGAACAGCTCCTTCGTTGCCATACTCCTCCTGGGAATGCTATCATGTCTTCGCTACCACAGCCTCTGCCCTACACACCTTACCGGGCCGTGGACGAGCCGCCTGCCAATGACTCTTCTCCCTTCGACACGTGTCTTGATGACAGCACCGGCTCGCCGATAACATTGGCACGAACGGTGCCGGAAACACCTCCAAAGTCAACGGCACCGACAATATGCCGAAACTCCCAGACGCCACCGCCTGCAAGCGTTGATTTGGCTGACCCCCCCGACAGAACCGCTGTCTCTTCTCTCTCCGACGCTCTATCGACGCCTGGCGGCTCGTTGTGCTCGTCACTGCTTTCTCTCATGAGCACAAGCGTCATCGACCTGCTCGAGGCCGATCCGCGCCCTTCGTTCGTCCTCTCTCTGGCATCACCCACGGCCGACACGTGCAAGACCGACGCAGCACACTCGCCTCTTGATGCGGACGGCAGCCCCACCGCAAGTGGCGTCCGAGCCCCGTACGTTGTCTACGGCAACCCGGCGCTGAACAGCTCGCCTTTGCTGCGGGAGATTGCCACGTCTGGACACAGCCACCATGTCGGTGACTGGACCGCCATTGCCGCAGATGCTGCTTACGGCCACCGTGGCGCCCTGCCATCCGTCCACCATCTTGGTGTGTTCTGGACGCGCTCGGTCCTGGGCGGAGGTCTGTTTGTTATTTTCAGTGCAAACGCACCTATGCCTGTGGAGGCGGCGGTGCGGTCAGAGCCGTCAAGGCATTTGCGAGCGCCAGCTGTGAGGTTGCCATCTTTGTCTTCAGTACAGCACTTACCACCGGAAATAACTGCGACGAAAACGATGACGACGAGGACTACGGCTACAAAACCTCCATTTATTCCAACCTTACAAACCACGATGCCACATCTGAACTGGAAACATCTACATCCATACATAGTAGCGCCTCCCACGCTTGCGTATCTCTCCCCGTACAAGTCAAGCCCAAACCTGACGTATGGAACCTTGCCGACAACCTCTCCGCACTGGACGACAGCCCAGTTTCCGGACTCGGCACATGCAGCTCCAGCAGCAGGGGGCACCGGTAGACTGGAAGGCGATGACCATAGAGGTCAGCCTAGAGGCAAAAGCCGCCCGTACGGCAACCATTTGGAGGCGGTTACTGATCTCGTGCCCGTCGGCCTGTTGGCCCTGGATCCCGAAGAGAACGTGTGCTTTGCGAACCGATCCTGGTACCGGATCATGGGTGCTCCGCCTACGCCAGAAGGGACAGTCGTCCAGTGGGATCACTTTTTTCAGTTCATCGAAGAAGAATACCAGCCGGCTCTTCTTCACTCCTTCGAACAGATAGTCAGGGTGCCCTGTATCAGCTTTGGCTTCCGCGTGAAGAGACATGGCAAAGAAACGATCACGCCGGCAGATCTATCGTTTGGAAGCACTCAAGTCCTTGCCACGGCAACCGTAGAGAGGGATGCCGATGGGAACTTGGTTCGCGTCATCATCTGCCTGCGCGAAATCATAGAGGAGTACCGAAGCATCACCGCCGCCGCTGACCTCTACGCCCAGCAAGCTAACAACCTCCGGTGCATGACCGAATATGCCACGGTGGGCTTGTATGACATGGACATCGAGGGGCGCCTGCGCGATGCGAACCGCGTTTTTATCGAAATGTGTGGCCTGGATATCGACGAGGGGGCCAACCTGGCCGAGGGGATAGTCAAGCCGTGGCTGTGGTGCGTTATTGACGAGGACCGGTCAATTGTCAACACTTCGATCAACATTATCGTTTCCGGCGGGGAATACCAGTCGATGGAGGTGCGTCTCAGCAAGCCGTGGACGATTGACGACGGCGCTGGAAACCGAATTGAGGCTCCACGCTGGATCGACGCGACCATGCTGCCAATCAAGGACGCCAAGGGCAAAGTGATCTCCATCACCGGCTGCGCGACCGACGTCTCTCTGCGTAAGTGGCAGCTGGAGCGCGAACGGCAGGTTAAAGAAGAGGCCATCGAGTCCCGACGCCAGCAGGAGAACTTTGTCGACGTGACATCGCACGAGATCCGCAATCCGCTCACCGTCATCATGCACTGCGCCGACGCCGTTCTCGAGTCATTGAAGCAAATATGCGATCTTGCTGCACAAGACCGAGAACCGATGGCTGGATCTCGGGTGGTGGCTGCCGAAAGCAAATCAGTCACGCTCCAGAAAACTCTCGTGGATGACGCCATCGAGTATACCGAAATCATTGTCGGATCCGCCCTGCACCAGAAGTCCATTGTCGACGACATCTTGACCATGTCCAAGCTGGACTCGGATCTGCTGACGGTGACTGCGGTCACAGTTGATCCCATCGATATTGTGCGCTCGACGCTGTGGATGTTCGAGGTGCAAGCCCGCCAGCAGAGAATCTCGCTTAGCATGGTCTTGGCCCGTTCGTTCAAGGACCTCGCCGTGGACTATTTCGACCTTGACCCGTCCAGGCTGAAGCAGATTCTCATCAATCTCCTGACCAACGCCCTCAAGTTCACATGCTCTGGCGACATTCGGGAAGTGACCGTCACAGTCGGCGCATCGCGCACACGACCGACCGACGAGACTTGCTCCGTAGCCTTTGTGCCACGGACCGAGCCAAGGGCAGCAAAGACGGCCGACAGTTCTTCAAATGGACCGAGAGGACCTTCGGTTTTCCTCATCTTCGAGGTGAAGGACACGGGCGAGGGCCTGACCAAAGAGGGCCGGGACACACTCTTCCAGAAGTTCGTGCAGGTAAATTCAACCACACACGTCAAGCACGGCGGATCCGGACTGGGACTCTTCATTAGCAAGCGGCTAGCCGAGCTGCAGAACGGGGCCATCGGAGTTGCCTCCCAGCTGGGCGTGGGTTCGACATTTACGTTTTACATCAAAGCGTATATCTCGCCCCGTGGTGTTGTGCCAGAGGCCCTGACCCCAGCCGAGGCAGCCAAGAAGGCACTGGCTGTCGGCCTCGGTGCCCCGCGGGAAAGGAACACTCATGAGAGTACGACGACCCTGTCACCGGGCTCGTCCCTGGCATCTCTGGAGGCTGCTTCCAAAGGTACGACCAGTTCGGCAAGAAACAGCATCACTAAGGTGTCGGGAACTCTGGAAGAGGCAACCGAGACCGCCCCGGACAGGGCGATACTAGGCAACAATGGTCAGCACAACCTCGCGATGACCATATCGACGTCAAACTCTGCCGGGGACGCCCAGCTGGCGGTCGTACCGGCAACGCCACCCGAGGTTCGTGGTGTGCTGCTGGTGGAAGATAACATGGTCAACCAGAAAGTGACGCGGCGCTATTTCGAAAAGGGGGGGTTCTCGGTGCAGGTAGCTGCCAACGGGCTCGAGGCGATGGAAAAGATTCAGCAGTCGGACCGCTGTGTGCCGGGAAGCTACCCGATCTCGGTTGTTCTCATGGACATGGAGATGCCGGTGCAGGGCGGATTGGAGTGCACACAGAACATCCGCGCACTCGAGGCGGCGGGCATGTTCTCCGGCGGACGGATTCCGGTGGTGATGATCACGGGAAACGCTCGGCCGGGACAGATTGCCGATGCCCGGGCGGCTGGCTGTGACGATGTGGTGGTCAAGCCGTTCCAAATGCAGCAGCTCTACGAGCACATTCAGCTGATCATACGGATGCTGTGGGAGGATGACAGGCACATACTTGCGCAGAGAGAATGCGAGGCAGCAGAGGCAGCAGCGGAGGTTGGGGTGGACACGGGAGCTGCTCTGCAGAAGCAGGAGCTATGAGATGAATACAGGAGACTTGACACGTACGAGGCAGGAAAAGACCTCGCCACCACGACGGCTCTCCTCTCTTCGAGACGAGGCTCCCTGATGAATGAACGACCGTACTAATGAGGTGGGCAGGGCATCGTCATACAACGCAGAAACACGTTTTGTTTTATATGTTGCATAATGAGGATAAAGGCATCAAGGATACGGGAACCATTTGACTGAGGCCATTGCTTGTGGGTATGGAAAGAATATGCTTAAGCGACTCGAGGATGGTCATATCTTCTTCTGTCTTGTTTTCTTGCTTCTCAGAGCACATGCATCATGGCACATATCCTGTCGTATATCTGGTATTTTTGGAAGGTATTGGGGGATTCTGCTATTTATTCACGACGCTGTCAGCAGCTCAGGCGAAAGCAGGTGGTGGATTTAGGCGTGCAGCCATGGGACGGAGTACATACATACATATGCGTTCTATGACAGCGCGATCACGTGACTACTAGAGTGCTTGGTGTTTCCGTCTCTGTTGTTGGAACGTTGACCGGCGGGCTCTTCCGACCTTTTCTATTACTCGGTCGCCATCTTGACCGAGGGCGCAGTTGCCAAGGTGAGGTAGACACCCCAGCCAATGCCGGCCAGGCCACCGATGAGGTTCCGTGTGGCGACGTCAGGCACCAGTGCGAAGCTGCTGATGCTGACCCACGGCCAAAAGCGCCAGCCGGCAAAGACGAGGGGCCAAAAGTCAGCACGTGTGCGGCCGACGACAGCGGCAACGGCTGCGGGAGCCGACTGCAGCCCTTGTTCCCAGGTGGCGATAAAGGCGCACAGCAAGAAGGCGTTGACACAGGCGCCGACAGACTGGTCCAGCAGTGTCTTGGCGAGTGTGTTGTGCCAGTTGAGGCGCTCTGGCGGGACTGCCTTGCCTTTTTTCGCGACCTCAGACTGGAAGTATCCGGGAAAGGAAGACTCGAGAAAGATTTGCCTTTTTTCCAGTTAGGGCGGCGGTCGCTCCGACGACGGGGTCGCTTACTTACCACAGAACGTTTGGCGGGGTGGAAATGACGGCAAAGACGAAAAACTGGAAGATGGGATGCCAGTCGAGCTGTAGGGAAGACTGTGTCGACGGTGAGCAGGGTGGCTTCGCGTCAGGCAATAGCGGGTGTGCGAAGCGGTGAAAGAGCTGCCTCAGCCGTGCGCTTGCTTGTTTCCTGCTCTACCCACATTGGACTGGTAGGCCGTGATGCCCTGGGCCAGCACGCTCGACACGATGCTGAACACGGCAGCCTGTGCGGTCGTGGTGACGATGGGAGACGACATGGCCAGCACGAGTGGTGGGGGACGGATTGATTCTGCTAGCTTGTCGTAGTCGTGCCGCTGGCTTGGCTGCGTGCGAATCCTGCCCCGGTCGGTTGGCGGAGGGCAAGAGGGACGAGGAGGAATGCAGCTACAGGACGCTGGCAGCTGGCCGTTATGTACGATTATAAGATACAAGACGGGGACGCGGGCGAGGTCGGCTGTCTGAAGAAAGCGATGCTTACATAAGGCGTGGGGTTGCAGCCGAAACGCGGCCGTGTCCAGAGAAGGGGGATCGGCTGTATCTTGCATGCAACGTGATCCTTGTCGGCCGGGAACGCGGGGCCGTCGGACGTGTCAGAAGCTGCTACCACGATACGACACCCGATCAGCTGACTTGCAGTCTGTCTATTCCGGTAATCCTCTCATTTTATTCCGCCCGAACAGACATATGCGCCAGATGCTTATATTACATGACAAACACGGGAAAGCAGCCATGCGGAGCGACAGGAAAACAAAGGAGACAAGATTTACACGAGGAGGCACAAGGGTCGACAGAAGCGCCAGCATCATTGCTTTCCCCTTCCTGGCAATCCGAAGGTCTATCCGATCCCCGATCCCCGATCCCCAATGCCCGGAGCGAGAGGATGCGCCAATGTAGGCGCGGCTCTCACGGGTCCGGCAGCTCACGTGACGTATTCCATGGCCACCCCCTCGGCGCAGTCTCATGTGCGGCTGAGGATCCACATCAATAGCAGCTGGACGCCGTACGAGTAGAAGAAGAGGAACTGGGTGCGCTGGTTGCGCTTGGCGCGGGTGTCGGTCTGCATGGCGGCACGACCGTCGGTGGCGCTCTCGGGCAGCAGGACGTACTTGAGCGAGCGCATGAGGAAAAGCGAGTTGGCGAGGAAGGTGTAGAAGAAGACGGACCAGCCGGCCCAGCCGCCGGTGCCGCGGCCGCCGTTGGCCATCTCGGCGACGGCAATGGTGGCGATGACGCCGACAAACTTGTAGCCCGAGTAGGCGACCAGGTCCAGCAGCTGCGACGTGTTGGAGATGCTGAGCAGGTAGCAGCCCAGCTTGAGGCCAAGGATCTCGACGCCGGTGACGGCCATGGCCTTGGACGCGGTGTAGCCGAGCAGCTCGGGCTCGAACTGGCCGCGCAGGCCGGCCAGCAGCGTCGACAGCAGGATGTACGTCACCACCGACATGACGGGGATGTACATGTCGGGGCTGTTGAGGTCGTCGCGCGGTGGCAGGTACCAGCCCTCCTGGCCGGCCGGCCCGACCGTCTGCCGTCGCGACCACGGCTTGTGACGCCACGGGAACAGCACCAGGAAGAGCTTGTTGATCACGTACGAGTTGGACACGTTGAAGTAGTGCTTGAGCACGCTGACGTTGACGTAGCGGTTGATCTGAGGGAGAGACGGTCAGCTTTTCGAGAGAAAAAGACGAGCGGACGGGAGAGAGCGGCGGAGACGGACGTTCTGCTCCATGTATTCCTGGCCCTGGCGAAAGGCCGTCTGTGACAGCTGTGCGGCCACCTGTGCGGTCGGGTCGTTCATAAACTGTCCGTACTGGCCAAACATGTTGCCGCCCATAAGCCCGCCGGCGCCTTGTTGTTGCTGCTGCTGCTGCTGTTGTGGGTATGGACTGCCGTACGTCTGGGGCTGGGGCTGGGAGCTGGTCGGCAGAGGCGGCGACCGCAGCTGCGGCACCGTCGACACATGCTGCGGCACCGGGTGGTGCAGCGGCGGAGACTGCCCGTATACGGAGCGCTGCATGGCGGCAAAGGGGGGGGACGACGGTTGATGAGGAGGTGTAGAGTGAAAGGGCAACAGCGGAGAAGAGCGAGGACGACCCAGAGTGTCCGGCAGTAATGTGTCGTCAAGGAGCAGCCAGAGAGGAGGGGTGTCGGGCAGACGTGCGGGCGGCCGAGGAGGCGCTCTGAGCAGGCAGTAGATGTCGCAAGGTGTCGTTTTTAGCCTGGGAGCTGTCGTCTCCTCGCCACAGCGCCAGCTTTCGCCAGCGGGTTACGAGTACGAGCAGCAATTACTCAGCCCGCACTATTGTTTATCCGTTCCAGGGCCAGGTCTCATCGCGCATCTTATCTCTCGATCTTATCTGGCCTTATCGGCCGTTTTTGAGGCCATTTTTCCGTATTGGCGCTCTGTGCTCGATCGCACCTTCGATTCTCAACGGCCACTTCCACCCGCGCGGACACGTCAGCTTTTGGATTCCAATTTCCCTCGCTCTTTCTGCTCCGCCTCCTCCTTTTGTTCTATTCATACAAGGCCAACTTATCACTGGCATTTCTTTCTTAATCCTTTTCCCCGGTATGCGATACAGCCATGTTGGACAGCTTTGAAATCGTCACCACCTCGGGTGTGGTCCTCTGGTCGCGCAGCTATGCCTTTGTCAGTCCTGCGATAGTCAACAAGTTTATCACCGACGTGTTCATCGAAGAGAATGCCTCTGGGGCCGTGACGAAGGAGGAGATTGCCTCGGGCAGCAGCCATGCACCATACCTGGCCGACCAGTACGCGGTCAAGTGGGCCTTTGTGAAGGATCTGGGCATCATCTTTGTGGCCGTGTACAAGTCGCTGCTACACCTGTCGTGGATCGACAAGCTGGTTGAGAACATCAAGACCATATTCTCGAGCCTGTACGGCGAGCAGCTCTCGCGACCGCACACGACCATTGTTGAGTGCTCGCACTTCGACAACTACTTTGACCAGCAGATGAACGAGCTCGAGGGCGGGGCTGCGCAGCAGGACCCGCGGCAGCCCAAGTCCAAGGGCGCGCTGACCGACGACAACTCGGCCGGGTCGACGCCCATCGACACGCCCGTCACCTCGCGGCCGTCGACGCCCGGCGGCAGCGGCAGCGGCAGTACCGGCGCAGCGCCCCGCTTTGTCAGCGGAGGCAGTGGCGCCACCTCGTCGGCACAGCCGAGCCCGCTGAGCAAGGTGTCCAGGCGGGCGCGCAAGGCCCATCACGTGGCCGCGGCCGGCACGTCGTACTCGAGCGACGAGGCCGTGCGCAAGCAGCAAAAGGACAAGACGGCCAAGACGGCCAAGAAGGGCCGCAAGTGGGGGGCCGACGGCATGGCCGACGAGGAGGACGACATCCAGCTCGACTACTCGGTCCTGGACGCGGCCGCAAACAGCAGCAGCGGCGACGCAGAAAAGGCTACAGCCGCGCGGTCGGCCGCCCTCGAGCACGTCGACGCGGCCTCGTGGGGGTCCAAGACGTCCAAGGGACAGTTTGTGCTCAACGACCTCGACAGCGAGGTGCACTCGATCCTGGCAGAGGCGGCGGCCAGCAAGAAGGCAGCGTCGCAGGCCAAGGCAGACGCGGCCGCCGCGACCTCGGCAGGTCTGCTGGGGTCGGGGCTCAGCACGATTGGCGGCTTGTTCCGCAACGTGGTGGGCGGCAAGACGCTAACGCGGGAAGACCTCGACAAGGCCATGAAGGGCATGGAGGACCACCTGCTGCGGAAGAACGTGGCGCGTGAGGCGGCCGTGCGGCTGTGCGAGGGCGTCGAGGCCGATCTGGTCGGCGTGAAGACGGGCAATTTCGAAAGTGAGTTGTGTTGGGGTTCTTTCTTTTCGTCTCTCTTTTCTTTTTCTTTTTCATCTCTTTTCCCCCCTCTTCTTTTCTTCCTCCCCTCTAACATCACAGGCATAAATGCTCGCGTCAAGACGGCCCTGGAAGCAGCCCTGACAAAAATGCTGACGCCGACATCGTCGCTGGACCTGCTGCGCGAAATCGATGCCGTGACAGCACCGTCAGTCACGTCGCTGCGCAAGCCACGGCCCTATGTGATCTCGATCGTGGGTGTCAACGGCGTGGGCAAGTCGACGAACCTGTCCAAGATCTGCTTCTTCCTGCTGCAGAACCGCTACCGTGTGCTGATCGCAGCCGGCGACACGTTCCGGTCCGGCGCTGTCGAGCAGCTGGCCGTTCACGTGCGCAACCTCCAGGAATTGACGTCACGTGACCAGAGCGGTTCCGCCGTCGAGCTCTACCAGCGCGGCTACGGAAAGGATGCGGCGGCCGTGGCCAAGGATGCCGTCGCCTTTGCGGCCCAGCAGGGCTTTGACGTCGTGCTCATCGACACGGCCGGCCGCCGCCACAACGACCAGCGCCTCATGTCGTCGCTCGAGAAGTTTGCCAAGTTCGCCCAGCCCGACAAGATCCTCATGGTCGGCGAGGCTCTCGTCGGCACCGATTCCGTGGCGCAGGCCCGCAGCTTCAACTCGGCCTTTGGCGCCAGCCGCTCGCTCGACGGCTTCATCATCTCCAAGTGCGACACCGTCGGCGGCATGGTCGGCACTCTCGTCAGCCTCGTCCACGCCACCAACGTCCCTATCCTCTTTGTCGGCGTCGGCCAGCACTACTCGGACCTGCGCAACTTCTCCGTCAAGTGGGCGGTCGAGCGGCTGCTGAGCAACGACTGAGAACCGGCCACTTGCAGAATCACGTGCTTCGCTCGTCCAACTTAATGCCTTACTTATGCATAGGATTTCTCTTTCCCTCATCTCCTCATGTGACTTGATTGTCTGCAACTCCTTGTGCCGTTGTTCCTTTTTAAATATCAGATACCCCGTCCCTTTATGTCCCATTATCTCCATCATATCCCATCAGATACGTCAACAGTCGCATTCGGTTTGCACCCTTTCCGTGTTTCCCATAACCCACGACAAATCACCACCCGAAATCAAGCGGCTTCGGCTGCCCCTGTCTCTGCCTCCTGCGTATCGCTTCCGTCCCTGTAATCCTGAGTCTCCGCCTCGACCGCACTCGGGAAGACGTGCCCACTCATGAGGTCTTCTTGGCTGGCCACACCATCGTCGCTCATCTCTTGGAAACTCCGCTTCCTCGGCCTTTGCTTCTCTGGGACGTTTATGCCGATGAATATGCTCCTGTCGATCCGGTCGTCCTTCTCGTCGTCTTGGTGGATGCGCAGCTGCCGAGAGCTTGCCAGCGACAAAAGGCTCATAAAGGCACCAACCACGGCCGGTCTGCTTCTCTTGAACGGCGCCACGATATCGCCAAACGTCACCCAGAGATGACTCGAGCGGCCAAGTCTCACAACGCCCTCGGCGGCTGCTTTTGTCTGGATGAGCCCGAAGAGTTCAGAGGTGGTCTGCTTCTCTTCTCCAATCGCTGCACTGCCTGCCAGGACATCGGGTCGAGGCGGTGAGCTGCCCGGGGGCAGGAAGCCGTTAATGGAAGTGCTATGCAGCTGCACAGGCATGTCAAGACCGTCATCGCTGTACCGCTCGATGAAGCTAGGGTCGCGAGCGCGCTCTGCACTGCGCTGCCCGCTGCTCGGAAGCGGACGGCTCCGTCCTGCGCTGTGCTGCACACTTGCATGAGCCGACGAACCCGGAACAAGAGACGAATGCCGATTCAGCTGCAGCGAAGGGTTGTCGGACAGTGCTGACGTCGGCTGTCGACCAAGCTCGATGTCTTGGTCCTCGCTGGCCGTAACGGCAAAGCCAGTCCCGACACCGCGTCTGACGGGTGTGCTCGGCCCATTAGGAGCAACAATTCGTGGCTTGGCCTGGTGCATTGCGTCGCCGTAAAGTGCCTGCTCAAGAGCCCCACCTGAGAACATCTGTGCCAGGGGGTGGTCGGGGCCATGCCGATTCACATCGCCGGCAATGTTGAAGAGCCCGCGGCCGAGGGTGTAGTTGTACGCAGTCTTCTTGTTATTGGCAGCATCGTTGGCGCGCCGAATGGCGCGGGCATGGTCTCTGCGATCTGCCGCTCGCTGCATGTTGTCGGCATAGTTTCTCACGCAGCTGTAATATTCTTCGTGTGGGATCTGCGTGATCTCGTCGACAAATTTGGGCACCCGCTGGACCCTGGAATGTGCTTGTTTAGATTGCACAGTACCCGGAGAGGAGGACGACTGAGAGGATGAGGATGTCTGTGGTGACCAGACGGCTTTCGGAGCCTTGACAGCGGCAGCTGGGCCATCGATGGGCAGCTGGGTTGGAGGGACAATGTGACCATCATCATCCATTACCATGAATCCGTCAGCTGCTTTGGCCACGGCCTCTTCGTCGGCAGCAGCATCACTGCCGTGGGCTTTTTTATTGCGCACCTTGGCGACATCCGAGCCAGCGTTGATCATGGACGGTGGGAAGGCTGGCAGCTGGGGCTCAGAGCGCAGCTCTTCTTCGACAATATTGCCATTTTCGTCAATGAAAAGGCCTATATCGGCCAGAAGGGTGTCCTCCTCCTCGGGAGCCCCAAGCTGCCGGCCAAATGGCGTCGGGGAGTCCTGCATATTTGAGATGCCTGAGGCAGGGTACTGAAAACCGCCGGCGTAGGAGTGAGGGCCAGATGAGTCGGCGTCGAGGACAATCTGGGGCAGCAGCGAGTTGTTGGATTGGCGAGACAGCACCGACATGTTCGTCCAGGAATCTTGCCGCGACTGGGAGACAAGGGAGACGCCCTCGGCTGCGTTGAAATCAAACGGCGGCAGCTGTAGAAAATCCAAATCGAAGCCGGGATCGTCAGGGAGAGCGATCTGAACGCTTCTGTGTACCGTCAGCCGAGAGATTCAGAGAGAGACGAGCAAGGATGGAGGAAGGTACGCACTTGGCTCTGCCTGCATTCTTGTCGATCTTGCTGTCCAGATATCTGCTGCAGAGCTTGACCATGGCTCGCTGGATTCGCTCACTGTTAGTGAGGACATAGCGGCACTTTTCCTGGTAGATGCGAGCGGTGCCGTAGAGGAGCGTCCCCTGCAGGCGCAAGGCGATCGGGGCGCCCGGCGGTTCTATGATGGTGCCGCAGGCCTGCTCAATGTCGACTTCTAGAACGGCCTTGCGGCGAATGCCGGTGTTCAAGGCGCCAGGAGCAGTGTTGCCAGCCCGCCTATGCCGAGTCAGTTTGCAATGGCAACTCGACGTTGCAAGGAGGCGGACGCAGTCCATGCTTACCAGACCGTGGACAAGGCAGAGCTCTTGTTTGAGAAAACTGTGCAGATGGTTGTCAGCAGATTCTCGCAGCCAGTGTTCAGTCTGTGCGGACAAGACGTACTTTCTGTGCTGTAAAACATGATGGGCAGCGAATCGAGTAATAACGAAACGACTAGGCAGAGAGCCTACGGTTGCAGGGGAGCACATGTAGCTCATGGAGTTGTCGATATAAGGCAGGTGTGAAGAAAATGGACAAATGTACGAGAGGTGCGACTTTTAGAGGTTACAGCTCGCGATCGGATGGCAAGACGCGTGGGGCCGCGTGCAGGACCAAAAAGAGAAGCGATGACCGCTCGAGAGGTCATACAGCCGCAGAGGGGGCTCCTTCTTGTTTGAGAACAATTGAGCCGTGGGAGACGCGACGCCAGGCGACCGAGTCGGCGCGTGACTCGTTAGAGCGAGCAGACGGCAGGCGGCCATTATAAGATACTGTGAGCAGCGAGTACGGAATAGACGAATAATTACGGTTCACATAAAGGAGGCAGTTCAGCCATGCAGAATGCATTATAACATATTTTATTTTCATCTTAGTCTTGCTATATTTGTCAACTGTGAGGAGATGTCAGCTTTGTGTGCCAGAAAGACAGCAATGAGAAAATCTCAGCAGAGGGCTCTCCCAAAGGACATGTTCAGAATATGTAAGAAATAAATTTCAGGTGAGCAAGCGGTATAACCAGCTAGGCGTTGCGGTCACCAACTTGCCATCAATCGCAAATTTTTTTCATCAGGAAGTCCTTTGGGAGGCGGGGAAGCGAACAGGGAGTCGACGTGTTTCTTACCTGTAGCAGTCCAGTTTGTTATATTCGACCGACGCCACTTGGAGTCGGAGAGCACTCTCGTCTGGAGAGCAGTAATGGCAATGAGAAAGGAGAAAAAAAGAAAAAGATGAAGCTCTCTCTCTTAGCCATTCTTTTTAAGGGCCTTTTTTTCTCGTACCCCACAAAAACGTGGACAGACGCATACATGTTTTTCCGGTGCCGCGGCATGCTGTCAGTTCGTGGGCGGTGGACATGGCCCCACCTTTAGGACCCCTCGGTGAGAAGACTTAATTGTACGGGGTATTAGGGTGTGATGGCAGCCTCGAAGCCGATGCCGTATGGCCTAGCCGTTCTGCGCGGTTTTGATCTCCTGCATATTCTGCACTTCTCGTGCGGCGGTTGATCTGGATCCGGTTTCTGGGCACGCAGCCGTGGCGGTGCCAGATTGTTGATATTTTGAGATTGAGCAGTGCATCGTTGCTCTCCGACCGCTCTGGCGCCAGTCTTTCCCGATCCTCTTTCCGGGCATCACCACCACACCGCAGCCATGGCCGAGGCCGACGTGGCGTTTGACCCGGCGGCGTACGACGGCGTGGACCTGGCGGGCGGTGGGGTGCCGTTCCACGCGCGGCGCGGCTACGTGCACGCGACGTGGGCGCGGACGTTTGGGTCGCGGCCGGAGCTGTTTATCCAGCCGGCGACGGTGGCCGAGGTGGAGCAGGTGGTGCGGCTGGCGCGGCACCGGCGGCGGCGGGTGACGACGACGGGCTGCGGCCACTCGCCGTCGGACATGACGTGCACGAGCAGCTGGCTGGTCAACCTGGACCGACTCAACCGGGTGTTATGGGTGGGCCGAGGCGAGACGGGGGGGACCTCGTCAGACGAAAGGACCCCCCTCGTCACCGTGCAGGCTGGCATCCGGCTGCGCGACCTCAGCGCCGCGCTCGCCGGCCACGGCCTCGCGCTGCCCAACCTCGGCAGCATCAACGCGCAGTCGCTGGCCGGGGCCCTGGCCACGGGCACGCACGGCAGCAGCCTGCAGCACGGGCTACTGTCGGACGACGTGACGGCGCTGCGCATCACGCTCGGCGACGGCCGCACCGTGGCCGTGACGCGGGCCGCCGGCGGCGATCTCTTCCGGGCCGCGCTCATCTCGCTTGGCGCGCTCGGCATCGTCGTCGAGATCACCCTGCGCGTCGTCCCGGCCTTTCGGCTGCGCTGGTCCCAGACCGTTGACACGGACGAGGCCGTCTTTGCGGCCTGGCGGTCTGTGGAGAGGGCGGCCGAGTCGAAATCGGAGTCGAAATTGGAGCTGAAATCAGACTCGAAATCAGACTCGAAATCTTCCGAATCCCCCGAATTGGCCGACTCTCCCACGGCATCCAACACCTCCACCCCCTCCAACACTCCCCCCTCCCGCAACTCCCGCCTCTGGACCCAGGCTCACTTTGTCCGCGTCTGGTGGTTCCCCTACACCCGTCGGGCGGTCGTCTGGGCTGCCGACGACGCCAACATTGCCGCCTCCGAGCCCGATCACGTGCCGGCCGTCAGCTACTACGACAGCCGCCTCGGCTACCTCGTCTACCACAACCTGCTCTACCTCGCCCGCTTCGTCCCCCGGATCCTGCCGTGGGTCGAGTGGTTCGTCTTTGGGATGCAGTACGGCTTCCGTGCCGGCACCACCACGACCGGCCTGCAGCCCGGCGACCACGCCCTGCTGATGAACTGCCTCTACTCGCAGTACGTCAACGAGTGGGCCATTCCGCTGGCCCGCGGTCCCGAGGCTCTCGCCCGTCTCGGCGCCTGGCTCAACCGCCTGCAGCCGGGCGACCCGGCCTACGTCGAGCACCGCATCCCCTTTTCGGCCGACGGCCTCTACGTCCACGCTCCCATCGAGGTCCGCGTCACCGACACCGCGCCCGGCTCCTTTGCCTCGCGCGAGCAGCCCAACGGCCAGTCAGACGAACAAAACTGCCGTCCTCTGCTCGATCCCACCGTCCGCGACGGCCCGACCCTCTACCTCAACGCCATCATGTACCGCCCCTACTTTGCCGATCCCCCCGGCACCGACCGCTACTACGAGGCCTTTGAGTGGCTCATGCGCGATCTCGGCGGCCGGCCCCATTGGGCAAAGAACTTTGGCGCCTCGCACGCCGACTTCGCTGCCGCCTACGGCGACGACCTGCAGCGCTTCCTCGCCGTCCGCCAACAGGCCGATCCCGACGGCCTCTTTGTCGGCCCCTGGCACCGCCGCTGCCTCCTCGGCACCGACGCCCCCCCGCTGCCCCTCGAGGAGCTCGAGCGCTCCCGTGCGGCCGACGTCGACAGCGGCGTCTGCATCACCGGCCAGCTGGCCCCAGCAGAGTCGTAGCCGGCTTCGGCCTGTCCACCTGGCCTCACGCGCCTGCTGTATATACAATTCACTACATCTCTTTCATTCCTCTCTTGTGACCACTCGTGTACGTAGTAGATCGTCGGCCAGTACGTGCGCTCCTTCTGTCCCTCGATACAGGCAGTCTAGATCAGGTCACGTGACCAATGGTAAGACCACGTGACCACATGATGTGGACTCGGAGCCGCATCATCGCCAGTCGGCCCGGGATGCAGGCCATCACGAGAAGGTCCAAGCAGTGTCTTGCTCGCACCAGAGAGCAGACGCAGGCCAGGGCGTCGACGCGCGCAGGAACAGCCATGATCGCATCGGCTCTCCTGCAGGGCCAGAAGAATGGGAAAACACCTGGCCAACATGCACGAAGCCTTGTCTGGTGGGACGGTAGCAGGTCGTTCGGATCGGCCAGGACACAGCAGCGGCCGTAGCGCTGCAAGGGTGTCTGCGCTGGCCTGTCCCACGGCCTCGTCCAGGCCATGTCACAGCCGCCAATTTGCGCCTCGTTACAGCGAGACGGGCGGCGTCCATCCGCCGCCCCGTGAGCCTCCGACAACGGAGACAGCGGGCGGCAGGCGCATGCGAGCGGCCGAGCACAACTCTAAAGGGGTGACAGCACACGGCTACGCACAGCTCAGGTGCCTGGCCTGCATACTTTGTACGTCCTCCTTCGGAGCTTTTCTCTGCCCAGCCTGTAGCACCCAGACACCGTTTGCACGTCAACTCTGATGGGCTCTGCCGTGCGTCCGGCTCTGCACAGCGTCTTGCATCATCTCTGGCCGCCTGGACGAGAGGCACCGCATCGTTGCTCTTTCCTGCTTCCTGCTCTTGCCTACTCCTCCACGTACAGTCGTCGTCATCGTCGGCTCGGTAGGACAGGAATAAACCGTCGTCAGGCTCGCTCTCTCCCGAAAGACAGAGGGATCAGGCCAGAAGGCGACTGCAAGGCCGATCGGCTGTCCGTTATTGCGCCTGCCCTCCAGCTGCGAGAAGCCGGGAGCCAGGCGCCGGGAGCTACAGCTGCCCGCTTCCGAGCCAAGCAGCTAGAGACGTGGATCTTGGATGCATTGGGCCCTAAAAGGCGATCCGACACCATCCGTCCACCACCATACGGCTTCTCGCCTAATGCATGGCATCCATTCGTCCCTGCTGCCACGCTGCCCTTCCAGCATGACCCCCACCTTTCTGCTCCTCTTTCCTTCTGGCCTGCTTCTCAGCCGATTCTCGTCTAAGATGCAGATCGCCATCCGATATCGAGATGGCCGGCATGCACAACAAAAAAACAACGCTCCGTTTTTCAATTGCCCTGCAAATACAGCAGTCCGCACGCTGTTTTCAGCTCGGACAGAAGCTGCGTGGAGTGCATGAAAAGGCCTTTTTCCCCCGCCGAATCATGTCACATCCTGACCATATTGTACGACAACCTGCAGAGAAGACGTCCAGTCAGTGCTGGGAAATAACGAACCGCCAACGTGCAGCGTTCGAGACTTGTCCTTTGCCACCAGGTTGCACCGATTGCCCAATTCACTCCACGGCATAGTGTGGTCGTACTGCTTCATCGCCACTATCGTTCGGGAGGGGGAATGGTATGCAAGCAGTTCTATTGGTGCTCTTATTTGAATTCTCGACCGCTTTCCCTTGTTTTCCCTCCTTCCTCTTGTTTTCACATAGTAAATGTATTCTTCCAAACACCCCGTGTCCTCTAGTTCCAGCACTCCGTTGGAAGAGTCGAGCCAAGGGGAAAAAAAAAAAAAAAAAACAGAAAGGATGTAGCGCCAAACGTGCCTTTTGTCCACCCAACCGATCGCCTCATCCATAATTCCACACTGACATGCCTATTGTAAATAGGGGAGAAAAAAAGACAAAGGGGGCAAAAAGAGACCAAGAAGAATATTAGAAATTACAGCGAAACTTCGTACAGAGAATCTTGTCGTTCCCTTGAGCTCTCTCGTCCATCGGACTTGCGTCCTGTCCAATCGGATTACACGTCCAACAATCTTTTACACAGCCGTTTTTTGGTAACAGAGAAAACAGAAAACGGGCAAGCAGAACCGTTGCTCGAATAGAAGAGCCTGGCTGCCTTGTGTTTGCTCTGTTACACACAGGCTGTGCCACAGTAGCCACAGGCACGGCCAGGTATCACCCAGACCTCCTTGCCATCCTTGGCGCACTTTGGACAGCGCACGCCGGGCAGCTGCATTGGGTATCAGTCTCGAGAGCTCTTTCACGAAAAAAATAGAGCCCCACCCGCCGGGAAGAACTTACAGGTACGCTGCGAATGCCTTCATCACCGCTTGACGGGATGTGGAAGCGAGGGTTTGGCTGCATGGCCGAGAACGGATCGGGCAAGCTATCCTCAATCGGAAAAAAGCTGTCCTCGTCATCCAGATGTGAGATCTGTGTGCGGTCCATGGTGCAAGGGGAGAGACAGCAACTGTCTTCTGTCGGACGGGTAGCTCGGGGTGAGATGGTTGTTGGGGGCAGTGCCAAGGTGCCAGCGCAATCTGATGTTGCTAATCTTGAACGGCAATGCCGATGTTGCTGCAGGCGAGAGAGCTGCGTGTTGTAAAGGCAAGCTGCTAATAGCTGGTGGGGGTGTTCTTGTTGCCAATGTTGCCGGTATGGAGTAGCACATGGGTCAAGAGGGTGTTGGTGCGGAAGCTGGCTCTGTGATCTGATGTTGTAGATGGAAGAGCAGCAGGCGACAGCTTCTGGCTTTATACTCGGAGGTCCATGACCCATTGCACGGATCGAGTGGGTAGCCATTGCGCGGGAGCAGACGAGGACGGCGAGACAAGAGGCGGACGGGAGCGTGTGTGGATGTGAGAGCGTAATGAAAAAAAAAGCCGATGGGTGGCAAGAAGTTGGGAGTGTACAAGGGTTAAAATGATCCGGGACGGAAACAACAGCCAGCCAAACAAATGACAGCACAAGGCAGACAAACAGGCGAACCAGACGGGAGATCCTGAGATAGAATATGAGAAGAGGTGGAGGACGGATGAGCAAGACGGAAGCCGTCCAGTGGTAAGGCTATATAGACAGAACACAGAGGCCGCCGAGAAAGGCAAAGATAGGCACGGGAGGCAAAGAAGAGGGGACGTAGGGGAGAGTCGCAGACGGAGCGGAACGACCGATGATCTAGCTCTCAGATCAAAGGTTGTTATTACAGGGTCGACTGATCCGTAGTTCGTCCTGACAGATGGAGACAGCCGGGGCAGAGAGAAAGAGAGAAGGCGGTTGAGGTGTAATTTGGTATATGGAATGATGGGAGGAGGTGTGTGTAAGAGTGTGGGATGAGAGCAGTCTGTTTGTGTGAGCGAGACGTTTATAGATGTTGGCGAGACACGAAAACGACAGGACCAACATGTGCATATGGACGCGAGACAGCAAGGAATCCACAGCGGGAAACAGAGACCTCTGACGGCGTTGCTCAGAGTCTGGCCCCACACCATTTTTTTTGCATCTTGCACGCAGCATGCAAGCAACTTGTTCACTTGTCGACTGCTCGTGCTTGTACGGAGCACACGGCATGTTCCCTGTGCTCGCTGGTCTGACGTGAAGCCACGCTTGAGGGCGTAGGGGGGGGAGAGAAGGGAGGGGGGGCGTGGGAAACCTTTGCTCAGAATAAGAAATAAGAAAGGGAACAAGCAAAAAAACTGGACACTCTAGCAGCAGCAGGTTGGAGCCTCTTGCAAATCGTCGGCCCCGCCTATCCTTGTCCTTGCAGCTTTCTTTTGGCTCTTTCTGATATCGGTCCTGCTGGTCTAGTTTTCCGAGACAAGACACAGGCACTAACGAACGCCACGGGAGGCCGGAGAGGTGAGTACTCCATCGACAGGCACGTCGTAGACAGCATACTATGTATGCCGCGTAGCAGTGGCCGGGCTACTCATGGCTCGCATGCATGCGGGGACGGCATGGTTCCCCTAGACCGGACGGCCTTGGGCGTCAGGTCGGAAAGCGGCATAGTGTGCTCCAAGGTACTCGTACTTTTTAGCTGGAGTGGGAGGGGTTGACAAGCTATAGAAATAGGCAGCGAGTAAGAGGCGGCAGTCCGCTAGCACCTGGCGCTAGACTCCACTAGTCGGGCAAGGGGAGGCGAGCCGGGGGCTGACTGGAACTGGGAGTGGGATGTGTGGGAGTTGTGTGGTGGGAGCGAGCATGCAAAACACCCTGCTGGGACCAGCCGGGACCGGGGGCTGGGAAGCGACATGACTGCTCGGGACCACTGGAAAGCAGCAGCCTGCATGCAAGTCAGAGTTGAGACAGCTAGCGCCATGCGAGCCGTCTCGCAGCTGAGAGTAAGGGCTGGCGACCAGCGAAGCTGGCTGACAGTTGCGGTTGTGGTTGTGGTTCTGGTTCTGGTTGCGGTGACGGTGACGGTCAAGTGTGGCGGATAGAGTGTGACAGGCCATTCGCTGAAGCAGTGGGCCGAAGCGAACGACAGGGGCGACCAGACGAGGCCATGACGACAAAAAGGAGATTGCCGGTGCAAAAATGGTGAGAAGGCCGTGGTGCTTGGTTCGTCGGCACGGCCAGGTGGCCTCTCCACCAGGTAAACCATAGCCGCGGTTAGCACGTCATGGCAACAGAGCTGGGCTGCGAGAGTCTTCCAGAGTAGCAGGCCGGCCAGAGCCCAGGTCTCGCAAGGATGAGGGCGGATCAGGCAGCGGCTGCCGCGTTTGAAGACATTGTGCCGCAAGCTTCACGGTGCGAATTTCAGATAAATAAGCATGTCCCTGCTAACACGATGACGACTAAGAAGCCAGCCAGTCAGCCCGATCAGCTCACCATATCGACACAACCGGCAGGCCGGTATTGGCAGCTGAAGTCCCGCGTAGGCGAGCAGGAAAAAGAATAGAAAGAGATACGAGCGAGGGGGAGAAGGGGGGGTATGCTTCCAAGCGCAAGAGAGAGCAGCAAAAAGTGGACAACATCGTATGTGTACTCCATACGAGTACTCGTATGTACTCTGTACGCCGTACAAGCAAGGAGGGAAGAGAGGGAGGGGGGTCCACATGGACTGCTGGCAACGACACGTTTTTCCACACTCTCTGTTCCACATTGCGTATGGGCCCTAGGAGAGACCCCTGTGCTGCTAACATGATGCGCTACAAGGACTGCATCACCGAATCCATAGCAATGGAATCGGCCTGGCAGATCCACTTCTGTGCATGTCGTTCGCTGTCCAATGGCTGGCCCATATCAGGTTGATGTGCTGTGGACAATACTATGTGTGCGGCCTGTGACTGTCCGAGTCCCTGCTTCCTTGCCGGGCCAAACGGCGCTGTGTCAATCGTCTGCCGGCCGAGACAGAGCCAAGACTATGCCTAATGGCGGGTTGTGCGTCCCCCTATTTTACATTTGCTGCGTCTGAAAAAGGGACCGGGCGTCCGTGTTTGATCAGGTGTGGCAAACGGACGACAGGACCGCTCAAGTGGCGAGAGGACGCCTGGGAGAAACGTGCCAGGCGCAAAGAGGAGGTCAGCTAGGGGTGGTGTGAGAGTAGCGTGGAGAGATGGAAGGGAAAAAGAAACAAGTACGGAGCAGACGGAAAAAAATAAGGAGAAGCAGACGAGAAGCAGACGAGAAGCAGACGAGAAGCAGACGAGAAGGACATGGATGTGAAGAAAAACGCTCCAGGTTTAGGAGGCAAAGCGGCCGGAAATGAAGCGTGAGATACGTGATAGGATGGCGAGGCACGGGTCGAGAAGAAGAAAAGTGTCATCTTACCGAGACGAAGAAGAAAAAGGCAGAGCTGCTCGGCCAAAGCTGCAAGAGAAATGCCAAGACAGCGAGCGACGAAGGAAAGTGCGATCAACCCCCTCCAGGCCGTTCTAAGCTACACGTGATCACACGGGAAAGAAGCCGTGAAGAGGCAAATCACCGCGAAAATGCCTCGAGAAGATGTGTTTCCCCGTTTCCCATACCTTCTGCCCTCGGGAACGTCCCGCGGCTCCGCCTTTGCGCCTTGTCGCCCCCTCGTGTCGCCGCCCTCGTGTCTGGCCCCCTGTCGGTCGCCCCTCGGTCGCTCGTCCGGCCGGCTGCCGCCCCTCGCTGAGACCGGTGTGGCTCTCGCTGGGCGCGCGGAGCAGACCGGTCAGAACGCGAGGGGCGGCTGTCCAGACCACATCGTACATGGTACAGAGTACGAGGACTGCGCATCGGCGCTCGGTTGGCCAGTTGGGCAGTTGGATCGGTGGTCGGTTGGCTCAGCCAGGTCAGTCTGGTCAATTCGGTCAATCGGGTAGCCTGTTCCTACATAGCGCCGCTTGTCGACCGTGAACGGTGCCGCCTGCTCGCCGCGATAGGCTGCTGCCGTCTGTTGATCCTGCCGAGGCTGGCCTAGAAGCGGTGGCTCGCAGCAGAGACGTTCAGCTGGGCCCAATCGCGTGCTGCAGAAAGCCCCCCCGGCTAGCAGATACCACCTGCCTGTGCGATCCGCTAATCTCTCGCCCTCCACTACATAGTACGACGAAGCAGCAGCTCCCAACGCCACCCTCTTCTTTCGACAAGCGCGAGTACGAGTCGATACCACGATACATCTGCCTTGCCGTCAGATGCAGGGCGGGGTGCAAACGGGTGGCCCTGACCTCTGCTCTCTGCTCTGGCTTTCCATCTTCATCGCACACACACATGCGCACACCCCTCGCATCAAATTACGAGTCTTGGCATGGCGTTCGTCCAGTCCTGTCTGGCTACAAGACCAAACTGCAGTGGAGACATGCTCACCTAACACGTTATATAAATGACAGGAGCGGGAGTAGCTCTCTTCCGGCCTGTGGCTCACGTCGTAATGAATATGGGCGGCTGAAAGAAGCTGTTGCGTCCCCTTCCGACTGGCGTTTGTTTCTTTTTTCCTTCTGCTGGAGAGGGGGGGGGTGGGTTTCTCTAGGCCAATATGCCCAGACGACGAGACATGGTTAGATTGCTCGTGGGGCCCTGTTTGCTCCCAAGTGGAGCAGAACCACGATTTGGTCCTGCGAGCTGCAGAAAAGAGGAAAGGGCAGCCAAGAACCGGAAGGACTGCCGCTCGTGTCGCGGCCTCGAATGCGGTTCCCAGATGCCGCCATGGGAATCCCTAGTGTTCCCAGGATACATAGTATGTTGGGGGACGGTCTCCGCACGCTGTGTCGCTGCTCGTCCGTTGCCATTGGTCCCTGGCCATCGGCCGTCGGCCGTCGTGCCAGCCGGCCTGCCAACATCGACAGGTCACAATTTCCTGTCTGCTCGGACAAGAGGAAGGCAGCGCGGCCGTGACGGTGTCGGTCATTTCGTCGTCGCAAAAAGGAGCGCTCGCGGGCTTGCGCGCAGTCGACACATCACAGCCGTCAATCTAGCATAGGTCAGCTGCAGCGTCGATCCCTGCTCTTCTGTCACCGGCCTTTCCTGTTCAGCGACATGTCCGGGTGGGTCTGCTATAAGATACGTCGTATGGCCCGTGACGACGGAGAGCAACTTACGAGTCCCCGATCCGTTGTGCGTGGGATGTCTGCCGGCGCTGCTGACAGCAAAACAGGCCAGCGTCTCTGAGGCCTTTTCGTGTCCTGCCTGCTCGCTCCTTGGGCCTGGCAATTTATCCTTTCGCCCTACTGAACCCCTTAATGCAACCACGATTGGCGCTCGTACCACTCCGCTCGTTCCCAAGGCCACGGTACCATGGCAGGCTCTGGCTGCCAATGCCATAGCCTCTGGGCTCCTTGTCTCCTGCTGCGACTCTCGCCACGTTTTGCTGCGAGCATTGTTTCTCCGTGCACATGCCATAATTAGTCCGCCCGCTATAGGCCAGCCTCCCCCGTGCCCCCCATGCCGGGCATGACTCTGTACGAGGGCGTTGGGCCCTGCCAATCTGGCCGGTCTCTCTGGGCTTCCCCTTTGGGGGGCTGACATCGACCCTACGGAGCACAGCGGGCTTTTCTCGCTCGTGATATAGCCTCCCCCGTCCGGGGAGCCCGGTCGGATAAGCAGATGCCTGCATCGTACGAGTCGGGCATCGAGACGACGCGCTCGCAGGCTGGCCAAGACGACATGCGACTTATACAAAAAACTGTGCAAATAATATGTACTATGTAGCACAAGTCGGCGGTGCATTAGTCAGCAGCGACCGTGAGAATTGAGAATTGACTGGTCACGGTCGCGTCTACATACTCGTAGTAGAAATAAGGCCGGGACGAACGAATACGACGCTGCCATGTACGTCTGGCGTTTCAGCAAAGCCCCATACCATGGTCATGACCCTCCAAATCTCCTTGCCGTGCCGCTTCTCCCGCTCCCGGCCTCTCGTCTTCTGTCTGCTCGACCGACGAGACAGGAGGCCATTAAGCTCCAAGGCAGGACGTGTGTTTCTGTCTGGCAGGACCCACAGCGGAATCGGTTCCCATGATCGCTCGGCCCTCCCCCGAGACGAGACAATGCGAGATATTTTTGCCCATTCCTGGCCGGACGGGCAAACCGTAGCGCAAAGCAGCGCAGCATGCCCGCCCGACAGGGTTGCCTGTTTTCTGCAAACAACCGGATCATGCAACGCGTATCCGGCTGGGGTTTGCAGCTGTCACTTGTCAGATTCCGGTGCCTCGGCCATCTAATCCGTATTTGGTCTCATTCTCTCTGGTTCTCTTGTCCTTCTACCCGCTCTTCCAAAAGTGCCAGACAGGTGGCAGGTATTAATTCTAGATGAACAAAAAAGAAAGGAAAAAGACAAAAAGGCAAAAGGGCAAACAAAAGAAAAGGGAAAAGGAAAAAAAAGAAAAAAAGAGAGAAAAGAACAAAAAGAACAAAGGTGCGCTGTACTATTCCGCTGTGCTGTATATATCCTCAAAAGTTGCCATTTTCCTCCGTGCCAGTGCGTATGGCCGCCCCTGGCACTGCGCTGTAATAATAGGAAGGAGCAGTAACAATTAAACCAGAATGCACGATTCCAAACAGCCAATTTCCGCGCATGTGAATAGAGATGATGCTGTGCCTCCCTTGTTTCACCCTGGTCCCGAGACAGGTCCCTGAGACTGTTGGGCTGCGGGCAGACTGAAGAGGCGGTGTTGAAGAAAAGAAGCAAGGAAATAAGAGGGAATAAGGAGGGAGGCAACATGTGAAGAAGGGGGACGAAGGAAAGGAGGGGAAGTCGGCCGGACGGCAGATGGATGGCCGTTACCGCACGACCTTTTCGATCAGCACGAGGAGCTTGCCGTCGGTCGGGTTGCCTCGGCCATCCAGCAGGCTGACGAAGCGGTAGCCAGTGCGCAGCTGGTCGATGCGGAAGCAGGCCCAGCCGGCGAGGGCGTCGTCGTTGCGGGCCAGAGTGACGGCCCGCCGGGTGTCTTCGAGAGAGAGTCTAGGTTGTTAGGGAGGAGGAAGAATAGAGAGGGAGGATAGAAAGGAAAATGAGAAAAGAGAAAAGGGAGAAAAAAAAGAGAAAAACGGGAGAAAAACAAATTAGAAGAAAGAAAAGAAAGAAAAGAAAAAGAAAAAGAAAAAAACCCCAAAACTTACATTATAAAACTCAGTGCCTCCACGATGCCCGTAATGTTCTTGAACCGTAGCACCGACCCGCGCGAGCCCCAGTCGGGCTGGTCCGTCCGGGCGGCCGTGGTCTTCTGCTTCAGCGGCGACTCGGCCAAGGCGGTTGCTCCCAGGGCCGAGGCCACCGACGCAAACGTGGACGCGGCCGTGGCCGTGGCGTTGACGGGCGACGCCGGGCAGTCGGCTGCCTCGGGGCAGCGCTCGTCGGCGCGCTCGACGCTGAGCTCGACGCGGACCACGGGCTGGAAGTCCTTGCGGTCGCGGCCGCTCACGATGCCCGTCACCCCGTCCAGCCGGTGGCCACCGCGCCTCTGCAGCGACGGCGGCAGCGGCAGGTGCTGGCCGGCCAGGACGGTGATGTAGAGGTCGAGCGTGCAGAGGGGGGCGGCCGTCGCGACCGGACAGGTCGGAGCAGGAGCGGGAGCTTGGGCCGGAGCTGGAGCTGGAGCAGGACCATGACCAGGACCAGGACCAGCCCCCCCGTGGTATCCCGGCGGCTTCAGGATCCAGCCCGGCGACCCCGCAAACATGGCGTGGTTCAGCATCATGCCCCGGTCGAGCGTCTGCCAGTTGAGCGCGACCATCTGGACGCCGCGGCGCCAGCACGGGGCCGGGTCCGGGTTCGAGCTGGTCACGTGCTTTGTCGCGTTGGGATATGCCCGCATCAAGTACTTTTTGTTGTGCTGGAAGAGCGCCTCGTGCTGCTTGGCGTGCAGCGCCTGGATGACGGTCTCGTCGAGGCTGAAGATGTGGCCCGGCAGCTTGGCCGCGCGGTCGCTAAAGTTGGCAAACCGCTGGCTCTCCGTGTAGACGGCCAGGCTGCCGAGCTCGTGGGTCATGGGGCTCGACGGCGACGGGGCGGCCGGCCCGTCGTCTTCGGAGCCCGATGTGGCGCCGGCATCTTGCACCGCCGAGAGCGACTGGCCCAGCATCAGGGCCGGCCGGGGGGTGAAGGAGTCCTCTCGGACGGAGGTCGTGGCCAAGGCACTCGTCCCGCTGGGCATGCCTGATCCTGTTGAGCTCCCGTTGGGCATGCTTGCTGCTGTTGAGCTCGTCCTGGGCATTGCTGCTGTTGAGCTCGTCCTGGGAATTGCTGCTGTTGAGCTCGTCCTAGGCATTGCTCCTGTTGAGCTCGCCCTGTTCCTCCCTGCTCCTCCGGTCGAGCCCGTCCGGTTGGGCATCCCGCTCGCCGTCCCGTTGGGCGTCGGTCCGCCCCCTCCGGCCGGCTTCTTCACCTTGACCAGGATCTTGCGCCGCAGCTCTTCGAGCGTGGGCAGCCGCAGCCGTGGATCGGTGCCGTCGAGGGCCTGGTCCAGTAGCAGGTCGCCCCACTCCTCGCGCATGATCTTGACCATCTGGCGCTGCTGCACCGCGTTGGTGTGCACCTCCAGGCTGACAATCAGCGGCAGGTCGTTGTCGGCAAACGCGGCGCTGCGCACTGCCCGACACACGTCGCGGAACGGCACCTGCGTGCCCAGCGTCCAGTCGCTCTTGGCCAGCGTGTGAGCGTGCATCACCACCGGCTCGTCTGGCTCGTGTACCTCGACCGGCGTGTTGGCGTCAGGGGCCGTCACGGAGATTTTGGTATTGGTCGTGGTCATGTTGGTGGTTGTGGTGTGGGTTGTGGTATTGGTGTTGGCAGAGCTGGTGATTGTGGTATTGGTAGTGTTGGTGCTGGTGCTCGTAGTATTGCTGCTCGTCGTACTATTTCCCACGTCTGTCGTCGCCGTCCGGACGGTGCTGGCCGTCCGCGACATGGTGATGCCGCTGTCGCCGCCGCCGTCGTCGTCCTCGACGGCCGTCGACGCCATGGACTGCTGCAGTAGCTCTGGCGCGTCTGGCTCGGCCATGGCCGTCCGGCTCGTGCTGGAGTGCCGGCTGCGGCTGCGGCTGTGCGTCGGCCGGCCGGTGATCAGGCTCGCCATGGCGTCAAAGCCCTCCTGGATCGACGTGGCGACCGAGTTGGACGGCGTGTGCCGGCCGCGCGGCTGCTTGCCGGGCGACTTGCTGCGGTCGGCCGGCGGCGCCGTCGTCCGGCCGCTGCGCCCCGGTCGTGCCGGTCTCGCCGGCGGATTCCACACGTCAATCTCGATGCAGCGGCAGCTGCGCTCCAGCACCTGGCGGTACACGTCGACCGACGCGTCCGACGACAGCTGGTTGCCCACCAGGTACGTGTTGTGGCTGCTGCTGACGTAATAGTGCGAGATCGGGTGCGACGTGTCGAGGTCGCCCGGCTGGGCCGCCCGCCGCGCCTCCCAGCCGGCCGACAGCGTCAGCAGCTCGAGAAAGTCCTCAAACGTGTAGCGGTCCAGCGTCAGGGCCGGCGGTTGCGTCTCCTCCTGCACGTCGCGCAGGAACCGCACCAGCCGCGCCGGCGAGAGCGTGTGGCCCGGCGCCAGGGCCGGCGCCAGCGGCAGCGGCATCCGCGCGATCGAGAGCGTGCGCCGGCACTGGTCCTGGAACACGCCCTGCAGCCGCGCCAGCGTGCTCTCGCCCAGCACGATCACCGGCACGTCGGCCGGCCCGCTGGGCCCCCTCGCATGCCGGTCCACTGCCGTCGTCACGTGCAGCCGCTTCGGGGGGGCGTGGTTGGCTGGAGGTGAGATGAGCGTCGATGTCTCGACAAAGCGGCGCAGCGCGTTGCGGATGCCGTGTAGGCTCTCGTCGGCCGTTAGCCGGGGCACCGGCCGCGGTCCCGATCGTCGGTTCTGTGCGCGCAGCTGTCAGCAGGACTCGTCCGAGCCACGAGCGAGGGCCGGACACCCACAAAGAACCCCATCGTCGCCAAGAGGCGCCAGACCCGCCAACGGTCGTCACTCGTCACAGAAACGTGGCCTCGTCGGCAGACCGCGTTATAAAAAGACCGCCGCGCTCAGCTGGTCATGACCTCGAGACAGGCCCGGGAAGATGGAGCAGAAGAATGCCAGCTGGGCCGAGATGGACTGTCAGACTGGCAGCGTAAGCAGATGCAGCCGCCCAGGAAGACCACAGACAAGAGAGACAGCAAGGAAGCCAAAGGAGAGAGAGCCACTTGCCCAGAGTTGGGACAGCCGTGCTTTTCTGGTAAGCCGTGACCGAGCCCAAGAAAACAGACAGACGGCACCGTGCCAGAGAGGGTGAGAAAAAAAAGGACCGCCTCAGGTCTGCAGTGCTCCATACGTCGATACAGCCTCAATGGCTGCTCGGTCGCCAAGACAAAGGCACGAATCACAGGCCGTTACGTCGCGGCTGCCGTCAGCAAATGGAGTCGACTAGTCCAGGCGCTGCTAGTAAGGCGCATCGAGGCCTGGACAGAGTCAGGAAATAACCTGTGAGACACAGCTGCGCCACACTGCTGGCAGCCTACGCCACTCTGTCGCTCCTGCTGGATTTGTCCGATCGCACGCTTTCTTTGAGCCTCAACTTGCATTTCTTGCAGCGACGCCCCACAATCACATTCCCCGGAGGCGCGACATGCAAGCTTGGGGCTTCGGCTTCCATCACGCCTTCGACTGCGCAGATCGTCCGCAAGTGTGTTCTTCGATCCGTCCGTGCCCATTTGGGCTCTGCCGTCGCGAATCGGCCGACAGACACGCCTGGCCTGACCAGCCCGTGACGTCTCCGGACATCACGACGACATCACGCCGACATCGATGACAGCGAGGTCCGGTCAAAACGACGTGCCGCGCTGGCGACCGGCTGCATGAGTCCGCCGGCACGCCCCACGGGGCCGATTAAACGTGAAACGGCGGCCCGGCTAAGTTACAGGCTACCATAGTGCTCCCAGACTTGGTTGGGCCCGTTGGTGGATATCTTAAGGGAAAAATAAATCGGCCGCAGGAACAAAGGACGTATCGAGGCTACTCTGTGACGGACGTCTGAAGAGCACGTCGCTGAGAATAACCTGCTTGAAAACGATACGAGACCAACCGATGTTGCTTATTCCATGTCGTCATGTTCACTATCGCTCTGCACAAAGGACGCGCGTATGGCCGCCAGTCATGTTCCCTTTTCTCTCCGGTCCTTCTGCTTCTGGTTGAATAGTCCTCTCGACAAGCTCGAGCGGTGGCAGGTTTCACATGGCCTTCAGCACGGAGGAATGGAGCAACACCACAGCCAAGCTGCAAGCCTTCTGCCGGCTATCGCAGTCGGGTGTAACTTCTCCGGCATTTGTCCCAACAGCAGGAATAAAAAAGACAAAAAGACACGACAAAAAGACAGCGAGAAAAAAAAAAAAAAACGCCACATAATAGCGCAATGCATCAACCCCACTGCGGACAAGAAGCGGCCAACAGAATCAGGGTGGCTGGTCGTGTTGGCTGTTGCCGGACACGATGGCACGCTGGCCAGACCGTCACTCTCCCGCGTTCGTGCGAGCCCTCAGTTCGACCTCCGTCCGCCCTCCTGGTCGCCCTGCTGGCTGAGCCGAGAACACGTAGCATCGGCTCGGCCATGCATCCACATGATAGGACCGGAGACGCCTCTCCGCCCTACTACATAGTATGTAGGCGAGGCTGCGCCACGGCTTTAGCCATGGCCGCCGGTGGACCCTTGGCCATCTGCTCGCCCTCGAGTAGTTCGATCTCCTGGCCCTTAGCCCCAGATCCGATTGGCTCTCGCCAAGTGGCCACACCAGCTGAGAGCTCAGTCTAGCGTCCGGCTTTTCGTCCTTGGCCTCTTGGGCTCTGGGACTTTCTCTCCCGCACCCTCATCCGGCCTGGCCTGCCAACAGCTGTCTCCCCCAATTTAACCCCTCCTCGTCTCGTCATCCTGCCCCGCCGTCGTACGTGGTAGCTGCTGGGTGACACAGCCGGCTGTCTGGGAATGCTCGAGGGCCGAGCGGCCTCGAAATTAAGGCTGCGGAGGCGCTCTCGAAGCTGTGGGCTGACCTCCGCCCGCAAACCCCTGTCGGCCGTGGCAGGGCCGGCCTCTGCGCATCGACGCATCGACGAATCGACAGCCTCCAGAGATCGCCCCCCGTTTGCGTCATAATGCGACATGGCTCGGCCAGTCCTGCCCAGACAGCTCTGCACGGCCATGCTCGGGCACCGAAGCCCGCAGATGGCAACAGCCGCCGAGGCCGCTGTCCGTTTGTCCTTTTGTCTTTTCAATAGTGTTCGTCCCGTAAGCAGCATAGTCATGGCTGCCCTTGCATGGCTCCTACGTGTGTGGATGTGTGGATGTGCGTATCTGGCTATGTATGTGTAATCGGAATGGGTGGCAGGAAAGTCCACACGTTCGATCTGCACGTCCAGATGGCCTGTCTAGTCTCTCTTGCCCATTCTCCGCCTTCTCGTGTCCCGAGTCGTCCCCTCTTTTCTCCTTCGCGCACTCGTCTGTCTTGCCCACGGCCGCTTGTTTACATCGCGCGCCCAGAGCCTTCTCGTGCACACATGCTCCGTACGGCGTAGTCGGCCGCCACAGTCCTTTGTATCCGCACAATCCGCAAAAGTGCTCGGCTGAAACGCGCCCGGCTGCTGCCCATCCGCCGCGGCCTCTCCTTCAGTCTGGCCCACCGCCTGCTCCGGTCCCCTTTGGTTCCGCCTTTTCTGCCCACTCTAAGCAGAGGCCGTAGTGCGAAAACTCTTACTCAAATGAGCCCGCTCTGGCACATCGGGAAGCCGTGACCGGGGTCGTCTGGAGGGGGTCTTGCCAACTTGATGAGCAGCCCCTGGAACCCCTGCCAAACAGCAGAGCTCCACTTTCAAGATCACAACCTTCTCCCCTCATCTCTTCCTCTTCTCTCGCTCGCCCTCTCACTCTCTCGTCCGTCTCACCACCCCCGTCACCCTGTCCCCTCTTCTTTCCTTCTTCGATGGCCGTCCCCTCCACATTCCGGAACTCACACATCTCGTGGTGGCAGGGACTGCTCCAGTAATGCGCCTCGCCCTTCCTCCGTCTCCTCCTCACCGTCTTCGTCCTCACATACACGCCTCCTCCTGCACACCCGCTCCTGCACGCCTCCTCCTGCACCTCTCCTCCCTCTTGCTCTCATCTCTCCCGTCGGCCCGCCCGTGAGCCATCGGCGTGTCCAGACTGCGAACCTGTCGCCGTGCAATTGGCCCTCCGAAGCTCCCCAGCAACCAGCCACCCCTACCGAATACACTTCACCCGACCTCTCGCCTCAGCTGATTCCTCTCTTTGTCGACTCGTTGCTAATTAGGCTGCCTGTTCTGCAGCTCTGCTGACTGCCTGCGAATCGTCCCCATACCATCTGCTCCTGACCTGTTGAGAAAGACATCCGTTGTAATCGTGATCTGCGCTGCCAGCGAAATTTCTTTCTCGTATACTCGTGTCTCCTCTCATACCCCCTGCTTTGCCTCACCGTTGCTATTTGAACCCAAGTGGCACCCCGTCTCTGCCCTGGGCCCGGCCCTTTATACACTCCCCTCTACCGCTTGTTTCCAACCTGTCCCGCTGCGGCGTCTCACCTCGTCCGATTGTCGTCTTCGCTCCATCCAACCTATATAGATGAAGTCGTGTATCCATTGAACCGCCGTCGTGCTGCTGCTGCTCTTTTGCCGTGTCAACGTGCGCGGACCAGCTGGTCGGATTGACGGCATGGCATCGGCAATATCTGCATAGCCAATCTCGATCCATCTTGTTGGCCCATCTCAACTCTGTTTCCCGTCTACAGCTTCAATCATGGGGAACACGCCTTCCACCGAGGCAAACCGCAAGTCGCTCCCCTCCCGTCCGTCCTTCCAGCCAGAAAAACCGCTTCCGATCGTTCCGTCTTCTGCCTCTCCTCTCTACCCTAATAGGCTGTCAAAGCCCCGTACACGTCGTCGGTCAACAGTCAGTCGGGTACGGAATTCCGATGATCTTGCGAGTAGTGTCGGCTCCAATCATGCACGCTTTCCGACCTCGGGGCCCGGCCTCGTCTCTTCCTTCTCTTCTTCCCAGCCCCCGTCATCCCTGCAACTGGACCGCTCTCGACCGCCCCATCACCCCGTATCGCCAGCCTCACCGCCGGCTATCGGCTCATCTGCGTTTCCTTTCGAGCAAGCCCTTGCACCCGCGGTCAGTCGACGGGCCTCTGGCTATTGGCAGGCCATGTCATCGGTATATTCAACTCCCGATGCAGAGCTTGACATTGAATATTTCCAGGAGCATCAGCCCCGGCAGCAGGATCTCCAGCAGTGGCAGTGGAAGCATCAGTTCGACCCCCAACACCACGAACAGCCCTACCCAGACGACGAGGAACCGTTTTCGCGGAAGCCAAGACTTAAGCACAGATCACGCAAGCGAAGCAGCTTGTTTCGATCCCGGTCCCTACGCCGACCGGACGAGCCGCAGGACGAGCAACATTCTCGCCGACGGAACAGCATCAGCCAGGAAAACCCATCTACCGGTGATTGGCGCCATTCCTGGAACGGTGGTCCTATGACATACGACCAGGCCCTGAGCCAGTATTATGGTGGAAGAATCCCCGACAAGTCAGTTTCTCCAAGCGCCTTCACTTGCCCTGTCCCTGCCACTGACTTGTTCTCCTATAGCTGGCCACTCCCGGTCAATCCACGAGCCTCGTGGAATTACGACCTCTCGTCTTATGAAGCCAAGCGGCTACTTCACATTGTGGATGGCGACTTTGCCTTCGACCACGGGCTTGAGCAGACCACAGCTGCCCCTTTACGCAGGGAGCGGGCTGTGTCGGAGGTGACTTGGAAGAGCTCTCATCCCGTCCAGGATGGAAACCATGGTCTTAGCCGAGCCAACTCGGATCTTTCCATGTATGCCCCAGTTCGCCGCCGTTCTGTCATACAGGTTCCTGGTGTTGCTACTCGCAGAAACAGCAGCAGCAGCGTTGTCGCTGGCGGTATCACAATGACCCAACAGAAATATCGGCACAGTGTTCCGGTCACGCCCAGTCTCTCCCGTCAGGCATCCTTCGAGTCTACAGCCAACCGCGTGCTGTCTATGCCACCAATGTCGACGCTACCGGCAATGCCAATACACTTCCATCCTGGCCCGAACGGAGACGCCGATCCTATACCTCGAGTGTCGACACCTTGCGACAAGGACTACCAGGCTATAGGTGCCTTCAAACTGGGCTCTTTGCGAATCACCAACGGCACTGTCAGCCCTGTGCCCTCTCCGGAGCGATCAAGGACACGCGAGGTAGACACGAGCAAGGACGAGCCTACCAGCCGTACTCTCACATTCGATAAGAAGCCCATCGAAAGCCAGATTCGCCCAGACAACAAGACAGAGAACAGAAACAACGACCTCCAGCCATTTCCCCTGTACGCAGAGAACGCGTCAAGTCCTCTGGCTGAAGCAGACGGCGGCCTATTCGGAGAAAAAGCTGCCACGAATGTCCCTGGTGTCCAATTACCGCAATTCGCACTTTCCGACGAAGTTTTTTCTGGATTCGAGTTTAGCTTGTTTTCGCTGGATGCTCCGTCTCATCTCGGATTACAGACAACATCGAAGAATACAGCCATGGAAGACGATCTCTTTGGAGACGAGAGCGATGGGCCTGAATACCTACCTGACGAAATCCTTGACGTGCGCCTTGACCCCAATGCGAAGTCCGCCGGCAGCAGCAGCTCCGCCGTGGCCATCCTCGCTGACGGCAAGACCGCTCACGGCGTTCAGGTCGTCTCCCGGTCAGACAGTGGCTTTGTTTTGAGCCCGGCATTGGAAGCAGCGAGCAAGCCACTCTGCAAGGCCGATTCGGGCTACAGCTCCAACGTGTCGATGCGGTCCTTCAAGCAAGCGGCCTCAAAGTTCATGAGTCCTGTGGCAGCCAAAGCAGCGATGCGGGCCTCAGAGAGAAAGTCCTCTACAGCGATCCACAGTCCTCGTCCGAATTCCTTTTACATTGCCGAGCCAAAGCTACCAGATCTGAACTCTGATGCATCTCCGACGATCTCCTCTCCCACTGCCAACCATGTCACCATTACCCTCCCGAACGTTGTTGTCTCCCCGTCGCCGACGCGCTCGTTTCCCTCTGTGCTGTCAAACGACACGCCGCTGGTCTCACCGGTTAGCACAGCAGATTCAAGCTCATTCTCTACTGGAGCCACGGTTGCACTTCTGGCCGTTTCTGACTCAACTGGCACCACATCTGCTGAGCTAGATAGTCCGCTTACTCTGAACTTCAGACTCACAAGCCCGCAGACTGGCCTTTCCGAAAAACGGCACACTGGCCCAATCTCTCTAGAGGTACTCCCGTCTCCAGCACGCGCAGACAGCTATCCGATCCTAGGCACCAGTCCTTTTCCAGATACACCGCTCAGCGCCAACTCTGTTGGCTCGAAATCCGCCTCGAGTAATGGAAGTGGTACCCAACGGTCTAACAAACTACGCCGGTTGTTTCACCTCGGAGCAGTAGCCTACAAGGGCACACAAACTGGGGCCGACGCTCCGTCCGTTTCCCAGGATACGCAGCCCAAGCTGTCTGATTCCGCAGACTCGGCTCCGCTGGCAAGGAAACGGGTTATGAAGACGAAAGTGAGCAAAGACACACTAAAGACAATCTTCAGTGTGGGCAGTCTCGAAGCGTGCAGCGCCCTCGAAGTCCAGGCAAACGGACCTGTGAGGTCGTCTACTACATCCAAACTGCCAAGCGTCACTAGAGAGAACGGAGACCAACCTAAACGGCGACCTTTGGGCCGGCGCCATACGTTTCAAAGTGTTCCATCCTCACTGGCTCACGCGGCGGCGTCAGTCATGTCCCCGCGGAAAGCTGCACATAGGAAATCCCCACTAGGACAGTCAATTTATGAGCCGATCACGGATACAGAAAGCGATCGAACCGAAATGAGCAGAAAGAGCCGAGAAAATGGGAGGGGTCCGAAAGCAAGGCAGACGGGAAAGCTGAGGGAGAAGACATCGCGTGGTTTCCAGCGGCCGACGGAAATGCCTCCGCTGACAAAGGCTTTTGGGGCTGAAGCAAATCTGGCGGATCCAAACATGTCCTACAGACGAGGAGCGAACGGACACAACACCACCTTCACGGCCTTGGACGAGGCACAACATGATCCTCCGTCGTCTCCGTCTCGCCTTCGAAGCCGAACGATGAGCCTGACGGCCCAGCTTGAGCGCAGCCTCAACATGAAATTACACTTTTCCCGGTCTTCGAGGCCGACTACTGCAGACGCAGAAGACAAGGAACAACAGGCTAGAGCCAAGCTTCCGATAACTATATCGGAACCTCTTCCGTTGCCGTCGGCCCCCGAAGCATCCACACGAGCCTCTGTAAGACTCGTGCAAGCCGAGCATGACTACAGCGACCTGCCGAGTTGCGAAGGACAGTCGGCTCACGTGCATCGGCATTGCAAATCAAAGTTCTCGTCTCAAAACCTCGCCAACCCGGGTCACAAGGCTTCTTCTAGTGCTCTCTCGCGAGCAGCCGCACAGCCGCCGTCCCCGTCTCTCATAAATGCCACATCACCGTCCAGCCTGCGGCACCGAGCTAGCTACGACGACCACAGCAATGTGCCGACTAGCAGGGGTCACTGGCGTAGCGGAAGTGACGGTACCGACGACAACGCTTTCCAGCAGCAGCAGCAGCACCACCAGAGGGCCTGGGACCACTACTACCGGCAACACAGCAGTCAGTTGCCTCCAACCACACCTCGTGGCTATCACAATCGCAACCAAAGCTCAGGTTCACGCAGCGGCACTCAGGCGCCGTATCGCATTCTACACAGCTATAATTCTCCGGCCTATCGAAATGCGCCCATCTGGGGCTGATCAACTCCTACGCGAGTTCCCTTTGGCCAATATGATCTTGGTTATTTTCTTCTTTCTTATTTTCTTCTGGTTATTCACGGCAACGCAACACAATGCATCACTCGGCTCCTTAGACATATTACTTCTTGGCATTGGATCTTTTGGCTACCAATTTTGGTTATCATTGTTTAGCGGGTTCTTTGGGCATTGAGCCATTCGCCTCGATTTGGTTACGATGGAAACAGGCACTGCTGATTGACGGCCGGTTATGAAACGCACACGCATGGGATATTTGAAGAAGTATTAAGAGAGTGGAAGTCGTATCTTTTGCTATATACCCCAATATAACCTGGCTGGAGCCTTGCCGTTTTCATTTTGACGTTGCGCTGCGAGACACGTGACCTGGTTGACTAACACCACGGCCAAATGATCCATAAATTTTGGAGGCAAAAAGCTGGACTGCAAAGCAAAACCCGATTTCGGTACACATACACATACGCTACTACTGTCGACGACGATGCTGCTCTGTGCGTAGTGCCGGCTGTCTGCGCCTGTCCGGTCGTTTGTTTTCTCTCGCGCGCTCTGATGCTAACGGGCCTCTTCCTCTCGCAGTCTGTCCCTGCTGTGCCAACGTGCTGACGGTGTCGGCACACCCCGACACGGGGCGCAACCGGCTCGAGTGCCGGACCTGTCCGTACGAGTACGCCATCACGACGCCGCTCTTCAGCCGGCGCGACTTTGTCCGCAAGGAGAAGGAGGACGTGTTTGGCGGCGAGGGCGCGTGGGACAATGCACAAAAGACAAAGGTGCAGTGTCCGACGGACCGGTGCGACGGCGACGAAGCGGCCTTTTTCCAAGTGCAGATCCGGTCGGCGGACGAGCCGATGACGAGCTTCTTCAAGGTGCGTTGGGCGGCATGGCTGTGTGGTCGTGTTTTTTGTGTTTTTGTGTTTTTCTGTCTTTGTGGTTTTTTCGTCTTCTCGCGGCTGACTTTTTCCTCCGTAGTGCATGACGTGTGGCCATGGCTGGCGGGAGAACTAGGGCAGGCTGCTGCGCGGAGGCAGAGCGCCGGGCGATCATGATACCCATGGACATTGCGAATCATCAATGCTTACTCGTATTCTTTGTGGCTGTCGTCTCTGTCGTCTGTGTCGCTTGTATTCTGGAGTCGTATCGTACATAGTAGATCCCGCCCACCCCCGCCGACGCGGTCGCGTCACGGCTGCTGCTGCCAGCGAAAGGCCGCCTGGATGTCCTCGCGCTCCATCCGGGCGACGACCTCGGGGCTGATGATGGCCTGCCGGAACGCCGCCGTCTGCAGCAGCTCGAGATGGCGCAGCGTCGGCCCCGGCCAGCTGAGGTACTGCAGGTACGGCGGCTCGCGCCAGTACAGCAGGTACCGCAGGTACCGCACGAACCGCGGGTCGTCAAAGTACTTTTCCGCCGCCAGGTACTGCAGGTAGTAGGGGTTCGCCAGGCAGGACACAAACTCGCACTCGATCTCGAAGCGCGTGTGGAAGAGGTCGGCCGTCGGCGGCGGTGGCGGCGGTCCGGCGGCCATGATGCGAGGCGGCCGTCGGCGGGCGTGGAGCGCGGAGCTGGGGCTGAAACTGGAGCTGGCCCGGAGACGAGAGCGATGGCGGCGCGAGGCGGCGTCTATCCAGGCAGGCACCGTTGCTTGCGCGAGATGCGTTTCCGACTTGCGATTTGAGGGATCCGCTGTTTTGGCCCGGGCTGCCTCGCCGCCAATCAGGAACCGGCCCTCTGTGCCACGTCGATGACTAAGCACAAGCTCAGCTTCGTCGTCACAGTGGCCTCAGAACACTTTACGCACACACTTTACACGTCTCTCGTCTTGGAAATGAGTCCTGTTGTTTTGCGCAATAGTAAAAAGTCCTCCTCTTGCCAATACCAGGGGCCACTCCCTCGGGCCCGCCTGGCTTCATCTTCTCTCGCTTTCGTACTTTTTCTTCTTCCTCTTCTTCTTCTTCTATCCATGCTGACGGCTAATATCATGCACCCTTCTCTTGTCAATCCACAGACCCCATGCCGCGAACGTGATATAATGATTACAGAAATAGGAGCTGAAACGGCCAAGCTGCTAGCTGTGCTTGCAGTCGGCGCCGGGGTATCGAGCAAAAAAGAGAAAGCGTTGTCGCCGTCTCTGAGCAAACGCGGCATCGCATCGCGGTTGGTGCTAAACCTTGCCATGGCCAGATGAGGCGCGGCAGGACAGGCAAGCTTCCGGCTTCTTCGTGCCTCGGATGAATCCGCAGACGATCCTTTAACGGCGCAATAAGGACAAGAATGGGGAATAGAAAAAGGAAAAGCCGCAATGGGGAAACGCTCAAGGAGCCAATGCAGAACGACAAAGGGGGGCTATGGAAAACGAGACAAAGGGAAACAGCAGAAAACTGAATATGCCAACACGGTTAGAAATGCTGCCGGCTGTTTGGGCTGCCGTGATCCGGGACAGCGCAGCGCAACGAAGGATCATGGCGAGCGTCTTTTACTGGGAACGTCCACCCTCTCGGTCCTCTCGGCTCTCCCTCTCCTACTTCAGCGTGCATCCTCTGTGCACATTCACATACCGCAGCTGTCATCAGATCGTGACGTCCTCGAGGTGGGACACCACCTTGGACTCATCACCCAGGAACTGGCGCCGGAAGCCAATAATCTCGTACGCAATCGTGTCAAAGTCGCACACCTTGGCATCGCGGAATAGCTTCAACACGTCTCTCAGGCCCATGACAAACTTGGCTTTCTGGTCGCCGGTAAAATCGTCCGACCGGCCGAGCTCAACGAGGATTTGATCATCTAGATATTCCAAACAAGAAGCGACAAGGAAAAGAAAAGCAAGGTACGTCAGCGGTCACAGGGGGGGATGGAGGCCAGGAATCCAGACGGGCAGCAGGAACGACGGCACTGGGACGGAAGGAAGGTCACTCACCCTTGGGAACGATGGACGACAGGTGCTGAAACTGGCAGTCTGGAGCCGCCGCGCAGGCCTGGCCGCTGAGCTCGTAGGGGCACAGCTCGACGTCGGGATCAATCCTACTACTGTAGGTTAATGATTTCAGGCCGCCCTTCACGTCGGATTTGTACCGCGGATGAAATCGGTACGATCGGAAGCACTTCAGCGGGCTCTCGTACGGTTCGAGGGTCGGCATTGCTGGCGGTGGTGCCTTTGCGCTTCCAATGTCGGGAAGCTGCTTATTCTTCCGTTGCTGTTGTGGCCGAAGCTCGTCGCCAAACGGGATTTCGTCCAGAGGCTGCGACATAGACAAAGCAGGCACATCCAAAGGCATTGCCTCGACTGTTGGCTCGGTGGATGCTTCGTCCACATCATCCTCCATCTCGACATCGCCATCCTCGTCGGCCTCATCCACCTCGTCCGCATCATCCGCATCATTCGCCTCGTCAGCCATCGGCTCGTAAGATGAGCCTTCAGACACGAGGTCCTGCTCAGGCGCTGTGTCTGACTGCAGCTGGTCCTCGGCTGCCGACTCTTCCTCGCCGGCACCGGTCTCTTCAGTCTTTGCACGTGCTTTGGCCTCCTGTTCGGCTCTGTTCTCGACAGCTGTCGTCTCGGTCGGCTCATCCGCGGCTACCAACGGACTCTCGACAGTCGCGGCCGCGCTCTCTTCCGGCAGCAGCTGCATCTGCACATCTGCAGCCAGAGACTCGGCCACGGTGTTGGCTTCGGCATCGACGGTCGTCGGCTGTGGCTGGACAGAAATAGCGGGAACGACCTCCTGGTCGAGTTCGACCATGGTCTTTGCCAGCCGCATCTTCTCGGCCATGCCTGCGTCGATCTCCTTCTGCAGCACTGCTACCTTATCTTGCAGCAACTTCAGCTTGAACATCTTCTCTTTCAGCGTGGCCTCCACTCGTGGCAGCTGCTGGCTGGCGATACGCGTCCTAAGTGCACGTCTGGCCGCGTCTGCCGCCGCAAGCATGTTGTCCGATGGCTTCGGCAGCCGTGCAGACACGGCCTCGACGAGTCCGGGCGCTGCACTCTGCGGGATCCCGCTGGCGGACACCACCCGGCGAATGGGAGGCTTGGCAGCCAGAGCATCAGCCTCTGGCGGTGTGCTGTCGCCTGTCTTCGGCGTCTGCGATCCGCTCGGCGAGCCTCTGGCCTTCTTGGCTTCAGCCTCGGCAATCTTCCGCTTCATTTCCTCGATCTGCCTCATCTTCCGCGCGTACTCGTCGTCCTTGGCCCTTGTTGCTGCAGGTCCGCTCGGGGGAGTCCGCATGGCCGTAGGCAAACGTCCAAACTGCCGCGGTTGGAATGGCGTCTCTGAGAGGGGTGGGAAGTCGCGGACATTGTTTCCAGCACGGGCTCGGCCCCCGTGGAGCGCCTTTGGCGTGTGTTCGTCCGTGGGGGAGTCCATCTCCATCTCGACGTCTGAATCAGAGTCAGAGTCGTCGCTAACATCGATAATCAACGATGAATCCTGCCGCATCTGACCGAATGGCCGCTTCAGCGGATTTGAAGGCAACGTCGAAAAGTCGTTGAAGTCGGCAGCCACCGGCCGCTTGCGAGATCCGCCTGCAGTCTGAGACGTGCCTGACCCGGAGGCCACAAGGCTGGGGACTGTCGACGCAGGCAGGACCACAGAAAGCTGGGGCACTGCCGGGGATGCTTGCGTGTTTGGTCCCGGCCGTTGTGGCAATGCCGACGATGGAGCCGTGGCCAGGACGCTGTCGTTCGGTGGCAGCTCGGACAATGTCGAAGGCTGAGCGTGAGATGCAGCCTGTGCCCTCTTAAGAGCATCCAGTTTTTGCTGCAAAAGCCGTGACTTATCCGACCTCGTCTTGTCCAGCTTCGGCTTCTCGACAGGTGGCGCCGCTATTTCGTTCGATGCTGAGACAGCTGGCGGCGTAACTGCGCTAGGCTTTGAGGCTCTGAGAGCCAGGAGACGGGCAATACGATCCTTTCTCTCTTCCGGCTTCGGACCGTTCGTGTCGCTGTTGCTTCGCTGGCTTTCTGCTACCGACGCCGGCTTGGGCGACGGCTGTTGTGTTTCTGCTTCGGGCGTTTGCGTATATTTCAGGCCCAACTCTGCAAACAGCGACTTGATTGTCTTTTCGTCGAAACCCTCGTCGATAAACGTCTGGTAGTTGACGCCGTACGGTATCAGGCGCAGAATCGCCCTCTGTGCCTCCTTCTTGGCGTCGTCAATGGAAGCAAAAGCGGCAGTGTTGGCAGGGCTCGCGCGTTCCACCGCCGGCTTCTGGCTGCCTTCTTTTGCCAGACCGTCCGCCTCTGGGCCTGAGACTCCGACATCAGCGTCAATGGTCTTCTCGTCCAAAGTCTTCAACGAAACAATTTCCGTCTCTTCGCCGTCCTTCAGCGGTGCCGGTCGGCCCGAACGTGTTTCCTGGGGCGAGAGATGCGGAGAATATGATTGGGCGCGTTGTTGGTCTTGGGCAGGCGATCTCTGGTCCGAATCGGAAAATCCCATGTATTCATCGTCGGCGTCTGCTGCATCTGAGGCGGGCGGGGCGTGGCCGTTTACAACAGCCCCCCCACGCTCCTCGTCTTCATCTTCGTCGTAGAATGCGTCTTCCTGCGGATCAATGACGCTGGCATCACGGCTCGGTGGCTCTCCCGTGACGCCGGCATATATTGCCACAGGTGGCTCCAGAGATGGGCGTTGCAAGTCTTCTTCTGCCTCGTCGTTTTGCTGTGCCGTATTTGAGATCGAATCTTCTCTCAGCACGGCAGAGCTGGTGACCGTCTGGGGATCATACATGTCCGTACCCTCGCTCAGCTCGCCCTCCTCCAGCTCGCCTTCCTCGGCATGGTTGCTGTGTGTATCCTTGCTGGGCACCAGCGCAGACGCGGCCGACACGTTCTGCAAGGGCGGGGCAGTTGGGAGCGGGTAGGTCTGCTCGTGTTGCATGGGTGTGCGGTGTGGTTGAAACAGCTCCTGGAAACTGCCCGAAGCAGGGATGTCCTGATTCTTCGCCGGGAGCTGCGGAGGAAACGAGCCAGCTGATGTAGCGTCGAATGGGGTACTCTGCATCCAGGCAGCACCACCAGGAGGCCCCTGCCCACGCGACTGTCCGTGCGGTATCCCACTTATCCCCAGACCAGATGTCTTGTTTGCGTTGTACACATATGCCGTTTGCGACTGGGCATAATAGTCAGGGGTAGGGGGGATGTGGGGAGGGAGATGAGAATGAAGCTGTGCAGGCGCGGACGGTGGTGGTATATGTGCAGGATAATGAGGAGTTGCCTGGTATGGATTGTTGCTGTATGTTGGCGGCGTGTTGCCCAGTGGCTGGTAGTCGAACTGGGCGTATTGTTGGACCTGTTGCGGCGGCTGGTGTTGTGGCGGCTGAGGCTGAGGCTGCGGTGGCGGCCACTGGCCGTACGTGTAAGCGTATCCCGACATTGCGAATCGATCAGCAGGGCAGATATCGTGAGAAGCTAGGCCTGTAATCTGGTTTGCCTTTGTAAGATGCAGCGTCCAAGTACGTGTTGCCGATTTCTGAGCCGAAGCATGAGGACAGGCTCCGACAGAAAGCCAGAGAGTGACGTCTGTGTGAGCACCCGGATGAAGCTGGTGATGGAGGGCAGGATGGGCCGGGTGACAAAGAACGTAGGGTGACCAATGTATCGCACTCGTTTGACAATGTCGAACGCGTCCACGAGTTGGTCAGGGCAGGTTTTCTGCGTGCCGGCTGCGTTTGTGATATGAGACAGAACGCAGAGATGGATGGCCGGTCGTTAAAAGGAGAGAAACGCGAGATAGGTCGACGAGATTCCGTTCGTCAGGTGTGGTTGTGATATCTTGGATAGTCGTGTCCAGGTGATTTTCCACGCTCGATTTATCAAAAGTCTTTTTGGGCAGCATGACGTCGGGACGGCGCACCGTTAATCCGAGCTGGGCGCACGGGCCAGTTGGTTGCGTAAGATACCCAGCAAGGCGATAATGCACGTGACGTGGCGTTGTTGTCGTGGCAACGGGCTGAAGCGATAATGCGGGTTACTTCGGCCACGGTTAGCAGCTCTAGGCCAACACACACGTGCAGGTGAGCCAATGACAAGACACGACAGGACAATAAACCCTGGGGCGTCGAGAGAAGGACCGATGGGTTGATGGGCAGACTAAAACCTGTCGTCTTCCAATTCCAATCCTTTTCTTATTTCCCGACACGACTGCACTTGTTGCACCGTCGATTTCTTCATTTTCAGGCACACCATACTTTCCATCTTCTGCTGGCGGATGTTGGCTCGTGCAGAGTAGAGCGGGCAGACGCTGAGACGCACACTCCCCATACCAACAACGCCACCGCTGCCCTGACACGGCAACCCCTACACCCACAATGGTGGCCGGCACGCCGGGCTTCTCGGCGCAGACGCGCGGGAATCCGTTTGCGAGAAACGGCCAGGCCGGCTCGCCCGGCCAGAACGGCGTCTCGGCGAGACCAAAGTCGGTCCTCTTCAACACATTGCCGGCCACACCGGCGCACGGCAGCACTCCACCGCCTGCTCCACCACACAACCGGTCCCAGTCCCTCGCCTCGCTATCCGGCCTATCAGGGCTGCCAGGGCTGGCTGGGCTCAACGGGCTCGTGCGGGCCGGCAGCGTGTCGCGACATGGCTACAGCCAGTCCCGCGAGAGCACGCCGGCATCCAGCACGTTCGCGCCGTCGTTTATCAAGACGGAGGAGATGAAGCAGCGGAGCATCGACGTGGTGCGCGGCATCGAGGGCGAAAACGACTTCTCGGGCAAGCGCTACGTCTGGCTCAAGGACCCCCAGGTGGCCTTTGTCAAGGGCTGGGTGGTCGAGGAGCTGGAGGACCACCGGATCCTGGTCCAGTGCGAAGACGGCACGGTACGTTTTGGTGGGAGGTAGAAGAGGAAGAGGAAGAACAAGAAGAAGAAGCAGAAGAGATAAGAAAACAAAACAAGAACTAACACTCCCAGCAACGAGAGGTCGATGCCGAGAGCGTTGACCGGGTCAACCCGGCGAAATTCGATAAGGCGAACGACATGGCAGAGCTGACACACCTCAACGAGGCGTCAGTGGTGCACAACCTGCACATGCGGTACCAGGCCGACCTCATCTACACATATTCGGGGCTCTTCCTGGTGACGGTCAACCCGTACTGCCCGCTGCCGATCTACACCAACGAGTACGTTAACATGTACAAGGGCCGCAACCGGGACGACACCAAGCCGCACATCTTCGCCATGGCGGACGAGGCGTTCCGCAACCTCGTGGACGAGGGCGAGAACCAGAGCATCCTGGTGACGGGCGAGTCTGGTGCGGGAAAGACGGAAAACACGAAAAAGGTGATCCAGTATCTGGCTGCGGTGGCCCACACGGACCAGGCGGCAGCAAAGAGCCGCGGCAACACGCAGCACGCACACCTCTCGGCGCAGATCCTTCGTGCCAACCCGATCCTCGAGGCGTTTGGCAACGCGCAGACGGTTCGGAACAACAACTCGTCGCGGTTCGGCAAGTTCATCCGGATCGAGTTCACGCCCAACGGGTCGATTGCCGGGGCGTTTATCGACTGGTATCTGCTGGAAAAGTCGCGCGTGGTGCGGATCAGCGGCCACGAGCGCAACTACCACATCTTTTACCAGCTGCTCAAGGGCGCCGACAGCCGGCTGCGTCGCGAGCTCCTGCTAGACGACATGGGGGTGGAGGACTTTGCGTACACACGTGACGGTAATGACGTCATCACCGGAGTCTCGGACGTGCACGAGTGGGAGTCGCTGATGGAGGCATTTGCCGTCATGGGCTTCACGGACGAGGACCAGACGGCGATCCTGCGGACGGTGGCGGCGGTGCTGCACCTGGGCAACATTTCGGTGGTCAAGGAGAGCCGGGCAGCGGACCAGGCGCGGCTGGCCGGCGACTCGATCGCCCAGGCCGAGCGTCTCTGCCGGCTGCTGGGCGTGCCGGTCGAGCCGTTCCTCAAGGGCCTGCTGCACCCGCGGGTCAAGGCGGGCCGCGAATGGGTCGAGAAGGTGCAGACGCCGGACCAGGTGCGGCTGGCCATCAACGCGCTGGCCAAGGGCATCTACGAGCGCGGGTTCGGCGACCTGGTGTCGCGCATCAACCAGCAGCTCGACCGGGCCGGGCTGATGGGCATGGACGACGCGCACTTTATCGGGGTGCTGGACATTGCAGGGTTCGAGATCTTTGAGGAGAACAGCTTCGAGCAGCTGTGCATCAACTACACAAACGAGAAGCTGCAGCAGTTCTTCAACCACCACATGTTTGTGCTCGAGCAGGAAGAGTATGCGCGCGAGCAGATTGAGTGGCAGTTTATCGACTTTGGCCGCGACCTGCAGCCGACGATTGACCTGATTGAGCTGCCGAACCCGATTGGCATCTTCTCGTGCCTGGACGAGGACTGCGTGATGCCCAAGGCGTCGGACAAGTCGTTTACCGAGAAGCTGCACTCGCTCTGGGACAAGAAGTCGGCCAAGTACCGGCCGGCGCGGCTGCGGTCGGGCTTCATCCTGACGCACTACGCGGCCGAGGTGGAATACTCGACGGACGACTGGCTGGAGAAGAACAAGGACCCGCTCAACGACAACGTGACGCGGCTGCTGGCAACGTCGACAGACCGGCACGTGGCGCGGCTGTTTGCCGACTGCGCGGCCGACCAGGACGACGACCACTCGGCGGCCGGCCGCAGCAGCCGGGTCAAGAAGGGCCTCTTCCGGACGGTGGCCCAGCGCCACAAGGAGCAGCTGTCGAAGCTGATGGCCCAGCTGCACTCGACGCATCCGCACTTTGTGCGGTGCATCCTGCCGAACCACAAGAAGCGGGCCAAGCAGTTCAACAGCCTGCTGGTGCTGGACCAGCTGCGGTGCAACGGCGTGCTCGAGGGCATCCGGATTGCGCGCACCGGCTTCCCCAACCGGCTGTCGTTTGCCGAGTTCCGGCAGCGCTACGAGGTGCTCTGCCGCGACATGCCCAAGGGCTGTTACCTCGAGGGCCAGGCGGCGGCAAGCATGATCCTGGACCGGCTCGGGCTCGACCGCGCGCTCTTCCGCGTCGGCCTGACCAAGGTGTTCTTCCGGGCTGGCGTGCTAGCCGAGCTGGAAGAGCAGCGCGACGCGCTCATCAACGAGATCATGTCGCGGTTCCAGGCGGTGGCACGTGGTTTTAGTCAGCGGCGGATCGCTTACAAGCGGCTGTACCGGGCGGAGGCGACGCACGTGATCCAGCGCAACTTCCACGCGTACCTGGACCTGTCGGGCAACCCGTGGTGGCAGCTGCTGGTGAAGATGCGGCCGCTGCTGGGCGACTCGCGCACGGCGACGGAGGTGCGGCGGCGCGACGACGCGATCCGGCAGCTGCAGGGCCAGGTGCAGCAGCACGAGACGAAGCAGCAGAAGCTGGAGGACGAGCGGCGCAACGCGCTGTCGGAGATGGCGCGGATCCAGCAGACGCTCGAGAGCGAGCGGGCGCTAGCGCTGGACAAGGACGAGATCTTCAAGCGGCTGCAGCTGCGGGAGGCCGAGCTAGCGGACAAGCTTGCGGGCGCGATCGAGGACCAGGAGCGGCTCGAGGACCAGCTGGACGACCTGCTCGAGGTCAAGAAGCGGGCCGAAGAGGACGTGGACCGGCTGCGGGCACAGCTGGAGCAGGCGGCCGGCCTGATCGGGCGGCTCGAGGAGGAGAAGACGCGGCTGGCGCAGCGGGTGGCCGAGCTGGAGAGCAGCCTGGCCGAGGTGTCGCGCCGACAGTCGGAGCGCAGCGCCCAGGAGGTGGCGCTGGCCGAGGAGATCCACATGCTGCAGAGCCAGCTGTCGATCAAGGAGCGCAAGGCACGTGACCTGGAGGCGCGCATGCTGCAGGTGGACCAGGACGCGGCCGTCAAGTTGGCGACGGCCGAGAAGGAGGTGCACGCAGCGCGGACAAAGGAGCAGCGACTTGCGGCCGACCACGAGGACGCGCAGAAGCGGCTGGCCCAGCTGTCGCAGACGTCGACGGACTACGAGGACCTGATGCGGCAAAAGGAGAGCGAGCTGGCGCTGCTGCGGAGCGACAAGAAGCAGCACGAGGCCGAGCGGCGCTCGCTCGAGGAGCAGCGGCAGATGCTGGGCAGCGAGAAGGAAAAGGCGACCGCTCGACTGCACGAGGTGCAGGCCGAGATGGAGGCGATGCGGTCGCAGGAGGAGCAGCTGCGGCGCGAGGCGGGCGACGCCAAGGCACTGCTGGAGGCGCGGCTGTCGGAGGACGCGCAGGCGGACCAGAACCGGCGGGTGCTCGAGGCACAGATCGAGGACCTCAAGACGTCGCTGTTTGCGACGCAAAAGGAGCTGAGCCGCGAGCGACAGTCACGTGACGACGTGCAGCTCATTGGCGAGCACAAGTACCAGGCGCTCAAGGACGAGTACGACCACCTGAACGAGTCCAAGATTATCATTGAGAAGGAGCTGTACGCACAGCAGGACACGCTGCGGCGGACGATGGAGGCGCGCAAGGTGATTGAGAAGGAGCGCGACGACGCACGCCAGGAGGTGCGGCGGCTGCGCGAGGCCAAGGTGGAGGCGGAAGAGGCGCGGATCGAGGCCGAGTCGTCGGGCGAGCGGGCAGCGCTGCGGCTGGCACGCGAGCGCGAGGAGAGCCTGGTGCGCGACCTGGACGCGGCCTCGGCGCGGCTGCAGTGGTTCGAGGCGGAGCGCGACCGGCTCGGCAAGGAGGTGGACGAGCTCAACAAACTGATCGTCTCCTCGGGCGAGTTTGGGCTGAAGAACGACCAGGCCAAGGAGCGGATGGAGCGCGAGCTGAACACGATCAAGAGCCGGCTGGCGGCGTCGGAGAACGACAACCGGGCGCTGCTCAACAAGCTGCAGCAGAAGAGCCTGGACATTGCGCGGTCGAGCTCGCGGGCGACGGAGGCGTCGCGCGGCCAGATCCAGGTGCTGCAGCGCGAAAAGGCCCGGCTGGACGAGCAGGGCACGAAGCTGAACAAGCAGCTGGGCGAGGCGCAGATGGCGGCGGCGGCGCTCGAGAAGAAGGTCGAGAAGCTCAACCTGACGCTCGAGGACATGAACCACGAGCTGGCCCGCGAGGTCAAGGCCGGCCGGACGGCCGAGAAGGTATCGGCCAACGCGACGTCGCAGCTAGCCGAGGTCAACCGGGCCGTCGAGTCGGAGCGCCACCTGCGCGGCCAGGCCCAGAGCACGCTGCGCACCGTCCAGGCCACGCTCGAGGCCCGCGACCGGGAGCTGTCGGACCTGCGGTCGCAGATCCTCACCATCCTCAAGACGGTCGACCCGGCAGCCGCAGCCTCGGCCACGGCCACGCCGGGCACGACCACCGACAAGGACCGGTCGCTCACGAGCAAGGACTTTCTCGATCTCGGCCGCAAGATTGAGGAGCTGCAGCAGGACCTGCGCGTGCAAAAGGCCGGCCGCAGCAATGCCGAGAGCCAGCTGGCCGAGCTGCGCGCACAGCAGCAGTCGCCGGCGATGCAGCGGTCGCGGCTGGAGGAGGTGGACCCCAACGAGATGCCCGACAGCTCGCCGACGCGGACGAAAAAGGGCCGAGGCGGTCGTCGGTTTTCAAACGGGAACGGAAACGGCAACAACAACGGCAACAGCAACGGCAACAGCAACGGCAACGGCAACGGCAACAGCAACGGCAACAGCAACAACTACAACGCCAACAACGCCACCGGCATGGCCACACCCCCCCGCCAGATGACCGTGATGCCCGACTCGGCGCGCTCGGACCGCACGGTCGACATGCTGACGATGAACAGCCGGATGGACCTCAAGGCAGAGCTGGAAGAGGTGCAGAACCAGCTGCAGCTGGCGCAGATGCAGAACCGCCACCTCCAGAGCCAGCTGGAGCGGACGGGCGGCAGCAACGACAGCACGACGGCAGAGGAAAAGGCCGACCTGACCAACAACAGCGGCGGCAACGGGCGGATGCAGAAGCTCGAAAAGGCCAACAGCCGGCTGCACGACCTGCTGGACGACTCGTCCAAGAAGGTGTCGGCGCTCGAAAAGGCGCTCCGGTCGGGCGAGCTGTCGCTGCACGACATCCAGACGCGGTCGCACGAGGAGATCCTGGACCTGCTCAACGGCCAGGAAGAGTCGCGGCGGTCGCTGCTGCACAGCCACAACGACGTGGTGGCGGAGCTGACGGACATCAAGGAGCACTACGACCGGCTGCGGTACGACCGGGCGCAGATGGAGGTGGACCTGCGCGACGCCCGGTCGGAGCTGGAGGAGCTCGAGCAGGCGCGCGAGCAGGACGCCGAGAGCCGCAGCCAGCTGCTGCAAGAGTTCTCGGACATGCAGATCCGGCTCGATGCCGAGACGTCCAAGCTGACGGATGTGACGTCGAGCCTGGGCCTGTACAAGAGCCGGGCGGACGAGTACTTTGGCAAGCTGGAGCAGGCGGAGATGGCGGTGATCAAGGCGTCGCGGGCGGAGCAGTTTGCGCGGACGCAGGCGCGCGAGGCCGAGGAGACGTATGCCGAGGTGATGGCGGAGCGGAAGCAGATGGACAACATGGTGGAGGACCTGCAGCGGCAGAACCAGCGGCTGGAGGAGCGACTCGAGGACGTGTCGACGGACCTGGAGGCGGCCACACAGGCCCGCAAGCGGCTGCAGCACGAGCTCGAAGACTACCGCAGCCAGCGGGCGATGGACATTGAGGACACGGAGACGAGCCTCGAGCAGACGCGGCGCAAGTACCAGGCCGAGTTTGCCACGCTGACCAAGGAGCTGGACCTGGCGCGCGAGGAGAAGCTGTTCAAGCAGGCCGAGATTGGGCGCCTGCGCGAGGAGCTCGACGAGCTGCGGTCCAAGTGGGACGACGAGGTGCTCAACAGCTCGACGTGGGCCAAGGAGAAGACGCGGCTGGAGAGCACGCTGTCGGACGTGGCGGCGTCACGTGACGAGGCTGTGCAGGCCCACAACGAGGCGCAGGGCCGCATCGTCAGCCTGCTGTCGCAGGTGCACACACTGCGCACGGCCGTGGACGAGACGACGTCGGAGCGCGACGCGCTGGTGCGCGAGAAGCGCAGCGTCGAGGCGCGGCTGAACGAGGCCAAGTCGGGCCTGGAGGAGCTGGCCGCCCGGGGGGCCAACCCGTCGCTGCGCAGCGCCGCCCACGCCGACAAGGAGATGCTGGAGCTGCGGTCGAGCCTGGCCCAGCAGGAGGACGTGGCGGCCGCGGCGGTCGAGAAGATGCGGCGGGCCGAGGCCCTGGCCGCTGAGGTCCAGAAGGACATGGCCACGGAGCGCGAGGCCAACAAGAAGCTGCAGGCCGACAATGCGGTGCTGGAAAAGTCGCTGAGCGAGGTGCAGGTCAAGATTGTCGACCTGGAGACCAAGGGCTTCTCGAGCGCGAGCCAGGACATCAAGTTTTTGAACAAGCGGATTCAAGAGGTGCGTTTTTGTGTGTGTGTTTGGGGTGTTTTTACACATGTACAGCCGCTAACCGCCGCCAACCCCAGCTCGAATCTCAGCTCGAAACTCACGAGAAAGAACAGGCACAGTCACAGCGGTCGGTCCGTAACGTCGACCGGGCCGTCAAGGACCTGCAGGGCCAGCTGGACCGCAAGGAGAAGCAGAACCAGCAGCTGCAGGACGACGTGGTGCGGATGCGCGACAAGGCCGACAAGCTGCTCAAGACGATTGACGAGCTGCAGTCGTCCGAGTCCAACATCCAGCTGGCGGCGCGGCGGGCCGAGCGCGAGCTGCGCGAGGAGCGCGAGAAGAATCTCCGCATGGAGCGCGAGCTCGAGAGCTGGAAGGGCAGCAGCGGCAGCAGCGCCGGCAGCAGCGCCGGCAGCATGCGGCGCACCGGCGCCCAGGGCGCCTTCCGGGCCTCCGTGCTCGGCCACACCGCCTCCACCGCCACCATGCGCACCACCGTCTCGACCGTGGCCTCGTCCATCGACGGCGCCTCCGAGGCCGGCAGCGTCGACCTGCCCAAGCGCAAGGGCAGCATCGGCCGGCCGCGGGCTCCCAGCCTGACAAAGGGGTTTTTGTGAAGGGGGAGGGGAGGCTAATGACCGGACTTGTATGACTACACGTTCATGCTGGCTTTGGCGTTATTGTTTGCGTGTTTCGGGTCTGGGTAGGGTGATGATCGGATGGAGATGTTTCAAGTGTACTGGTTCTTTACTCTGGCCAACCTCTAGGCCGCGTGGCGTTGGTAACAAAGAAAGCGGAGCGTGTGTAAGCGTGTGTAAGCGTGTGACCAATATAGGTTTGTTACGGAGTACATGCTTCATGTCTCGGGGATTTATGTCTTGGCCGTCGGAGGAATTTCCACTCGGGTATGATGTGTCGTGTTTTTTATTTTGTGATTTTATGTTTTTGGGTTGTGATTTTATGTTCTTATTTTGTCTATATTATGTCGAATAAACGTCATGTGCTTTAAACTTTCTTATTGCCCTCTGACGATATCAGCCTCAGTATCACAGCCATCAAAAGACGTCTCGTCGCATCCCCCCAACGGCATATCTGTCCCTGTATTGTTTTTGGCGAAACGTTGCTTCTGCACAAAAGCCATGACGCATGCACACACTGCAATGCTGTCTCGACGGCCACCTGTCACCAGTGCCGGTGCAACCCGCCGGCAGCTCGGCAGAGCTCTCGCAACGGTGCCGTAGGTGTTTGTGACAAACCTAGCACAAAGAACGAAGCGCTCCACATCCTGGCCTCACGAGGGCGCGCAAGAGGATTTTAGTGAATGGGCATACGCAATCTCGTGCGTATAAAAGATCTGGCACTGTCTTTTGTTTTGTGTCTGTCGTTTTCTTGACTGACATGCAGCAGAGCAGACCATGCACCATCGTCTGTCCTTTTCCATCCTATTCATCACCCCAAAGTCGTCCTTATGGCAGAACAGTCCGACCGGCAGCCTGGCCCAGATCCCGGCCAACAAGCCGACCGACAGCCCGATCGACAGCCCGATCGACAGCCCGGCCAACAGCCCGGCCCGCAGCCACGCCCACAGGGAGGAATACGGCAGGCCATCCACCATGCAGTGCAAGAAGCGGTGCAGCGGGCCGTACAATGCGCAGTCGAAGAAGCCGTGCAATCTCTTGGACAGGAAGGTGTGGGGGGTCAGCAGCTTGGATACGACAGCTACGCCGACTGGTACTACAACAACCAGCAGTATGCTGGGGGGCAGTGTGCCGATGGAGGGGCGGCCGAAGAGGCCGTGACAGACTCCAGCATCCAAGGGCCCGCTCGAAAGAACAGGAAGACGTGTGACCGCCGCGGCTGCCAGGGCTGCAACGGTGCCGACTGCAAGAGGCGCTCGCTCCGATGGCACAAGCCAGGACCACACTGGTGCGACGGCAAGGGCTGGGGTGGGAAGATCTGGGGAGTGACGCGCAAGCCAAGTGATGTGAGCACCATCTGTCTCCCGGCCCTCTCAGTGTCTGCTAACAGTTTCCCCAGAGAGACGTCCGAAACTGGGACATGGTCTTTGACCCTAAGCTCACGAGGGAGGAGACAAAGGCAATCTGCAACCAGAGATGTGCGCCGCCATGGCGATGCATACGATATGCTTACAGTGACAGCGACTTTAGCAGCGACTTTAGCGATTACAACGGCGAATACAACGTCTACAACGAAAACTACAATGGAAACGATGGAAACGATGGACATTATGGAAACTATGGAAACTATGGCAGTTATGGCAACTACAACAGCGTTTACACTGGTCGAGGCCCAGACGTTCTACCACCTGCAGGCATAGCCGAACATTTCCGCATACCGGACAACGCCAGCAGTGGAGGCGGAGGCAAAGGCTCGGCGGGGGGAAGCAGTTCCGGAGCCAGCAAAGGTAAGGCTGCGTCTGGAGGCAGGCCTGGATCCCGGCCGTCCGAGTCCAGTGACAAGTGGCGACGGCGAGACGACAACGGCATCCTCCGGTCGGGCTCGTGGGAGCGCATCTCGCCGGCAGAGGCAGCCAGGCGTGACCACATGCATGCTAACGTGCAGATGTCAGGAGCAGCGGCGCCGGGATCTGATGGCAGCCGGCCCAGATCGGCTGCAGCCACGCCGGCCGATCTCCGCTCGACAGTAGAGGACGTGGCCGCCCATTTCGACGACTCCTACTATCTCGACTGGCTGGCCATGCGCCGGAACATCTCCAACCCGCCATCAGCTCGAGGCCACGCGAAAGCTGCTGACACAGCGCCCGACCTGAAGGACAGCAGGAAACACCACGACGGCAAAGGCCGCCACAGCTGTCGCCACGGCAGACGTCACAGCTAGTGGTCGCAACAGGTGGCAGGGATGGCCCATCGTCTCTGTGGGAATCCTTTTCCATCGGATGCGCCCTCCCCTGCCATCACGCGCAGGTTCTTCCACTGAAATAGGGAATTGCCTCTTGGAATTCTCCGTTGGACGACACCTCACCGTGATAAAAACATGGAAATGAAATTAAACTCGAGCTACGCGTATAGTGAAGAGCCGATCCCGTTCAGCTCATTGCAGATTCTTGCCTGACTGTGATTAGTCTCTGGCAAAGTCCTTTGGGGATGCGGGGTGAGCTACTCCGTACAGACGCAGGAACACGCACGCTCGTACTCGTTAAGAGATACGAGTATGCACATGTTCGCGGCCCCTGCATGATGCCCCTTCGCATGTGGACGGGACGGGGCCAAAGTGCTGCGGAGAACTTGCCGTGCGGGCAGACCCTAGAAGACACACGGAGGCGGAGTATTATTTATTTTTCCCAATTCACTCCTGGGCGTTCTTTTCCATTCTACGCGTACGCTCGAAGCCAGCTACCGAAATTGCGAGGCGATAACATGCATCGAGCACATCGACTTGTGGGGCCAACTATTGGCTCTAGGGCTATAAGTGGTGTTTTAAGCACTTACTACTCGTAGACCGTTCTCGGATAGACAATCTGTCCTGCATCCACTCCATATCATGCACTGTTATTACGATCCTTGATTTTGCTGTGCATATGGTAGCACCTCCCTCACTGAGAAGCCGTTAACCCTTCTGTTATGGGAAGGTACGCGAAATGAAAAAGTGCTCGCGAGCATACGCGACGTGTTTATTTTGGCACTGGGCACATGGCCTTGGCCACAGCGAATAGATCGGTCCTTTTCCCGTCTGAATCAACGGTAAGATCCATCGCCTCAGCCAGGCACGCCCATCAGACCTTTCCTAGACCGCCATGGCTGTTCGGTGCCTTGTCTTGGCGCGCTTCCGCGGTCGCTACTACACCAGATATGGTGTGTACAACTTCCGGTCGCTGATTATCGGTCTGATCCTGGGATACATTCCCGAAGGCCCCGACAGGTACCAAGGTAGGAGACGCCTCTGGAAGAAGACTTCGCCCGGAGAGGGTGACAAGAAGCTGATAGCTCTGTAGCTTGGCTCCAGTGTCATAGACGATATTTTTCCGAGATGGAATATGCTTATGACAAGAATATATTTGAATTTCGAAAAGGGTACGGACCGTACTATTCCAATGTACCCGACTTCGAGGAGCTGCCATCGCAGGTGCCGCGACTGGCATTCCACGACATCGACTGCTACATCACCCTCAACCTGGACCGCGAGGTTGTCAGCATAAATCACAGAGTCCACTGGAGACTGGATCATATTCCACGCAGTCACTGCTTAGAGGCTGTGACGGACAGGGACGAGACTGCGGGCCTGGCTCCCCTAGCCTTTCTTGAAGCCTGTCCGGACGAGTACCGTACCTCTTTGGCACTAGAACTTCGCGAGCCGAATCAGACCCTGCCATTCGCCTGCAGAACAGTCGCCACCCGGATGTATATGAATGGATGGAAGACCTTTCTGACACACGTCATGGCTACAGTGCTCATGCAATACAAAAGTCACATTGCTCGACATGGGAGGGAGTGGGCCGCGGATGCGTTTCCATATCGCGAGCTGGTCTTCGCCCTCGTCTCTATTGCTTCTGGCCAGAGCAGCTTTCACTCGCCCAGGTATGGGATGCAGCCCCTTGACAGCGTCCGTTCCCCGACGAGGCCCAAGTCCAGGCAACCCATGGTGGTATTTGACGAGTCAGCCGTCGGCCGGCAGGCTCCCTTGTTCGAATTCCTATCCGAGGCCCACCACCCAGGTGCAAGGCCAGGAGTGTCTCCTGCAGAGACAATGTACTGGCTTAGTAACGTTGTCGTCAGCATCACACTGGTGGTTAATAAGCAGGCCGTTGGCGAGGCCGTTACCTGGGGCAGGGCGCAGGGACGCACCAGCTTTCAGACCATCGTCATGTCACTCTTTCAAGTAATTCTGGCCAAAGTATTCCCTGGTGACGATGGCAAGCCGTTTGTCAGGACCACCAACCCGATGTACCTCTCCCCTCTGCGCATAGAACACTGCTTGAGCACGGAATGGTCGGTGCAGCTGACCGGAGGCCCAGCCGAATACCATGGCACAGCAATAATAAAGCCAGACTACACCGGATGCTTGGGGAAGCTATAGCATCACTTCCCCGGCCTCTTGGCGCTCGTGCACTTCTTTGACGTGGCCGAAAGCCGCCGGCTGGCAGCTGATTCCGCTGGCAGACTTCCACAGTGCATGTACGGCAGAATCTTGGACCATGCAGACTACGATACGTGGAAGACGTGCCTGAAATCAGCATGCGTGTTCCGTCGCAACGGCACGAGCAGGTATAGGTTTGACGACTCGACAAGTCTTGTGGGTGCCTGCTACTCAGGCATGAGCCTCGGCGTCGGAAGAGAGCACGAGGTGCTGTGCTTTGGATTTCGCTCTCACAGCAAGAACGTGGTGCGTAATCTGTTACAGGTGACCAGCAACGATCCGACAACGCGCTACAACTGGCTGCCGATCATTGGCAGCGACCCAAAGGCACTGGTTCTGGAGGGTCTCGTGCAATTCCAAGACGTGAAGAATCCTCGTATACGGTTTACTTTCTGACTGTCGGGATGATATGCAGGATAAGATTCGTAGCATACTACTCCATAGGACTAACACACCCTGTAAAAAACCCCTGAGCAACAACGGCTCTGGTGCATAGTCTAATTTAGTTATAGTTAGCCTACTCCGTACGTGTCGTTGGCCTGGGTACTAAGTTGGGGGGATCACATGGCTTCACCTGTAAGGCCGAGTGTACGGAGTATAGTTACCAACTAAATTGTACGGAGTATTTGTATTTTTCAATCTCTTTCACGCGACGAAGCGTGTCTTACGAGGAGGTGCAACGTACTCCGTACTCTCTCATCGGTATGTTTTGTAAACAGGCAATGGGGAGCCCCTGACCAGGAAGCTGTAACAAAAAAGGCTTTACATGCAGCCGAGCCTCATACGGAGTTGGAGGCTAGAACACCATTATCGACTGTTTTCCACTGCGGAGAGTGCAATTGCCGAGAGGCATATTTCCGGCAAGCCAGCGAATATGTAATAATGAGCGAGATGGGGTGTGCTTTCTCAGCAGCGTAGCATCACGAGGTCCCAGCACAGGCCCTCTGAGAGGAGGTCCGCTCTCGTCTTAGCGAACACGGAGTGCGAGGAGAGGAATATGTCGTATGTACAGATTACGATACGATACGTACATAAATCCAAAATTACTGCGACCCTAGGGTTCGCCATTGCGCACATAAGTACGATGCATGATTCGGCCCACGATTTGTGCGTCATTTGGAATGTGCCATCTGGTTCCCAGGTTCCTGTCCACTTGGCCAGCTGGGCAGCCTTTCCGATGGCCAGCGTGCTTTGCCTAGAGCTGGCTGAATGCCCCGTGCGACGGCCAAGCCACCCCAACCTGTTTCGTAATACGAGAAAGAGAGAGAGGCCAACAGGACGCTCAGCACGCGTGATGGAAACAACAGTGCTTGGGCCCCTGATTATGGACCGACCAGCGGCTCTGCGGTGCATCCTTCCCATCCGACTGCTCCTCGGCCTGAGAGGTGTTTACATCCGTACATCCATACGAGCATCTAACTCGTACGGGCATGGAGCACGGGGACAAAGTCTACTTGCACAGGAGACCGCACGGGGAACAGGCCATGATGACGATGTTACTATGCAGCAGAGAGAGTGCATTTGGAAATTACACGTCTGATGTGTGCCGTTGCGGAAGACCATGCTCTCGTGACTGGCCTTTTCTCGATTGGGAAAATGGAGACAAAGAGAAGGCGTGGGCTTAGCCTTAAGAGGAAGAAGCTCGCCCTGGTGTATTGGTGGGTATGGGCGTTGCGTTATGTAGAGAGGGGCCAAAGCGACCGGCGAAGACCGTCGCGGATGGCGCGAGGGCATGAGGGCGAGAGGGGTCGACAGCCAATACTGTGTAGGCAGTGGATCGGGGCGATACACAATCTGTACGAGTATGCTTGTCCGACAACCTTTTCGCAGGAGTCGGTAATGAGACGAAAAGAAGCATAGTGCGGAAAAGTGGGTAAACAAGAGAAGAGCGCGAAAAGGGACGCCGAGGTGGTGTCCAAACACTGCAGATTTCTATTTTTGTTTCCCTGTTGGCCGGCACAGGTCGAAACATGAAACGGCTTATTTCTGTGGCGTCCGGCTCTTCCACACCAGCGGAGGTTTTTTCTTGTGAGCGGGCGGATGCCCATGAAACAGGACGGGCTGTCGAGAAAGAGGCGACGCCCGCAAGCTGGTTCGATATCGCGGCGTAGCATTGGGAGAAGCGCAGTCCTGGGCAATTTCGCACCCTGGGGTTTGTGGCTATTCTGGGACTGCCTTTTGGGCTCTCTCTCAGGCCCTGTCTCCCGATCGGCTGGCGCACAGATACAGTAGTCGTAGTCGCTTTTGACGGAATGCGATTATCTTTGAGGCCCGCATGACGGAACGGCGTGACATCTTGGCCGTCTCTCTAGACCGGTCTGGCTCTGGTGTGTCTTATTTACAGGGCTCTCTTCAGCCGGGCCTTTGGGCTTTCCGGACCGGATTGCTGCGACAAGATCCTCCTGGCCGGTGTTTTACTGTTTTGCTAGGCGCCAATAGTGATGTCGATCAGCTGAGAAGGCGGCACCGCGGGGATTGAATCCTTCTCGTACGAGTGTGCCTGCGCATCATTCTCACAGCCCGGATGGTTCTGCTCGTAGACACGGGCCACGACGGCTCCTTCATCGGTAGAGAACACGGCTCGGCCGACTTCTGCGGTTGCATTCTCCCCTTTCTCATGGCGAGCCATACACACATTACCATGTAGGATTCCGCAAGATATTACGACGTACGTTTGTACCTCATAAGGGAGCCTGTCACCACGGGCGAGAATGGTTCCTGCATTAGTCCCGGGTCTGGTCTCCACCCGCGTGGCTGAGCAGCGATTGAGAGTTGGTGCCATGTTTCAGGACCGTTGTCTTTGTCGCCCAAATTCTCCGCCAGATCGCAGCTGCTTCTTCGCCATGCCCGGCAGAGGCCATCCGGCCAAAGAGGCCCAAACGTGTGGTAGCATTGTGCCTTGCAACGGTCTCGCCTCCTTTTGTCCATCAGTCCGCACGGCCGAGACGGCAGCGAGAACACGAGATTTCGGCTGCGCATCTCGTGAGGAGAGGAAGGGGCGCCGGCGCCGGCGTCTTCCAGGCTCTTCTAGAGGCCGTTTGTCCGCTCTCAGGGAAGGCTCAAGGCGGATTTCGTAGCGCACAAAGAGCACGAAGAAAAGGGCAAGGCGTGGCGGGCGCGAATTGATTGGCTGGCAGGCGTCATCTGAGGCCCAAGCGAACCCTGGTTCCTGGGCGGAGAAAGAACGACCCGCCCATGTGGGGTGCAGGCAGGCACGATGACTGGCTCGGCGGGCTCGACGGCCAAACGAACACAACGGAGGCGATCAGCCAGAGAAGGAACAAAAGGGGAACCGCGCGCTCTGTCCACCCATCCAACCGTTCCGGGCAAGTGGAGCGGCTGCATGACAACCTGTAAGATACTTTGCACATGCTCCGTACTATTGAGCACTTTATTTTTATGCTCTTATTTCCTTATTTCCAATACGAACAACGGCGACGTAACCACGATTCCCCGCTTGCAGCACGACTTTCGCACGAGGCTAGCCAAGGAGAATATCGAAAGTCTGGCTGGCCGTCCGGCAGCCGTCCGGCAGCCGTCTGGCAGCCGTCTGGCTGGCCTTTGTCTGATAAATGGCCGCCTGAATAAGAATGGGCTTGAATCTTGCTGTCTCGGACCGACGTCGACGCAGAGATGTTGGCCATGGGGGCTGAGTGCCAAAGACTCTCCAAACGACGGAATCGTACGCGAGCGTTCCTTTCATGGCTTCCGCATACCCCTAGGGGGTAAGCTTTGTCCTCTTTGAACCAGGATCAGGACCGAAGAAGGCAAAGACGCAAAAGCAAAAAAACCAACATCCAAAAAAAGCCTTTGACCCCTGGTCGCATCTGTGGGCCAGCCCCTACCCCTGTTGTCCAATGGATATGCAGACCCCCCTGTCGCTTTCACTTACACCAAACGACGGAGTATCGGCCTCACAACCGAAGCAGACACGGCCATGCTCGTCTTTGTCGACGCACAGCCCGCGTTCGACAGACGGCTATATAGAAGGACGCGTGCCCGGCCTCGTTTCCTGTTTTCTTCTCTCTCCTCATCCCAGCTTCGACAGACAGTCTTGTTTCTGCAACATCACTCGTGTCTCTTTCTTTCTTTCGTTTCTAAGAGTGTCAAAGTCATTCGCTTCCTTTGCACTCGGTCCCTCACTCGGCTATTCAAGCTATTTGTTCTTCATACATTCACTCGCTCGAATAGCAGCGCTATCTTCAGCTGAACAGAACATCCACATTGTTTATTATCACCTTTGCTTTCCAGCAACGCAACATCTTCACCATGAAGACTGTCACCGTTCTCTCCCTCGCGGCCAGTGCCACTGCCTTTGTGAGTATATGTGCGACGGACACAGCCGACAGACATGAAGACGTGTACTGACAATGGAACTCCCAGGGCTTTGGCGGCAGCGGCTCTTTCACGTGCCCCAGCAACCCCAAGGACAAGTGCTCGACCAGCCAGGCCAGCGGCTGGACCTTTGACGATCTCAACCTGGGCGGCTTCTCCAGCTTCAACGACTTCAAGTGGTCCGGCTTCAACTGCGAGGCGCACGCCGGCAAGCGTTCGCGCGTCGATCGCCGTGGCGGCAGCCGCTATGTCGGCGGCTCCTGCAGCTCCGAGATCTCGTCGTGCCCGTCGTTTGGCAGCGGCAGCTCGGCACAGTCGAGCAAGTTCTCGGTGAGCGAGATCCACATGTCGACCGAGTTTGACTGCGACCTCGACTTCCACTACGGCATGGCCGACGGGTCCACCTGCAAGCAGCGCAGCAGCTGCTCCAGCGGCGGTTCCGTCATCAAGAACAGCCAGTGTGGTGGTGCCACGGCCGTCACGGTCGTCTACCCGTCGCAGACCGGCAAGCCCAAGCCGACCTGCAGCATCAGCGTGTCGACCATCTCGTTTGCCTGCAGCTCCACCACCACGCCGTCGACCAAGACGTCCACCACCCCCATTGTCATCAGCACGAGCAAGGTCAGCACCACGTCCAAGGAGCACAGCTCTTCTGTCAAGACCACGTCGACCTGGACCATCCCGACGTCCTCGTCCAAGAGCAGCATCTCCACGTCTGCATCTTCGCCGTCCGTGTCTACGTCTACACCGGCTGTTTCCACCTCGACCTCTGTGTCTTCGCCGTCTGTCTCCTCGCCGGCCGGCTCCACCTCGACCAGCTCTTCCCCGGCTGTCTCCTCGCCGGCCGGCTCCACCTCGACCAGCTCTTCCCCGGCTGTCTCCTCGCCGGCTGGCTCCACCTCGACCAGCTCTTCCCCGGCTGTGTCTTCGCCTGCCGTCTCGACTTCGACCCCCGCCGAGTCTACCACGACTTGGGCGACCACTTCCCCGTCGGTTTCATCGCCTGCCGTCTCGACTTCGACCCCCGATGAGTCTACCACGACTTGGGCGAACACTTCCCCGTCGGTTTCGTCGCCTGCCGTCTCTTCCTCGGTCCCCGCTGAGTCTACCACGACTTGGGCGATCACTTCCCCGTCGGTTTCCTCGCCTGTTGGCTGGACCTCGGCCACTGAGGTGACCTCTTCGCCTGCCGTTTCCTCGACCGCTGTTGAGTCGTCGCCTGCCGGCTCTTCCCCTGCTGTGGGCACGTCCAGCACCATTCCGGTTGTGTCTTCGGTGCCGTCCTACACCACGTCGACCATCTTCACGACGTCGACGTCGACCATCACCAGCTGCGCGTCGACCATTACCAACTGCCCGGCTGAGTCGTACAAGACGACGGTGGTGACGATTGCGGTGTCGACGACGGTCTGCCCCGTGACTGCGACTGAGACGGCTGCCGTTTCTGTCTCGACCACGGCGCCGGTTGTTGTTGGCTCGGCCACGGAGACTGCTCCTATTGCCACGGCCACTGTGTCTGTCCCGTCTGTTGTGCCCCAGTGCCTGAACACGTGGATGTTCTCGACCGGCTGCTCTGACAACACGGACTCTGCCTGCTACTGCCCCGACGAGGTGTTTGTGCAGAACATCTTTTCTTGCGTGTCTGCTCACGGTACGACGGACGAAGTGATCTCGGAGGCGGTTGTCTTCTTCCAGGGCGTGTGCGCTGGCTACGCTGGCGGCAACCCGGCCATTGTGACGGGTGCGGCGTCTGTGACGAGCACTCTGACGGCCACTGCCACTGCGTACGTGACTGGCGCGACGTACACGACGGTGTTTGTGACGGCCACGACGGTTGTGCCGTGCACCAACTCTGTCGGCTCGACGATCGTCGGCTCCAGCACGACGTCTGTGGTCAGCACTGCGGCGACGCTGCCGCAGGTTGGCTTCTCGACGGGTGCGACTGGCTCTGTGGCGGTTGTGCCGGTCACCAGCGTTGCTACGTGGGTGGCGCCCAACGCGATCACCGGCACGGTCACGGCTGTGGCGACTGCGGCGACGGGCGTGACCTACACGACGACGACTGCCGTGGTGCCGGGTGCGGCCAAGGGCACCGGCGCGGTTTCTCCTTCGGGGGCTGCCTCGGGCACTGCTTCTTACACGGTTCCCAAGCCGTCCAGCACGTTTGTGTCGATCAGCGGTGCCGGGCGCACGCAAGTGTTTGGCCTGGCCGGCGCTGCCGTGATGGCTGTTCTGGCTCTCCTGTAAGGGGAGTGAGCGACGGTGTTGCTTTTCTGTTTGAGCTATCGGGCCTCTCGAGGCGATGTGTACGCATAATAATTGTGTCTGAAAATTTCCTTGTTCATGTTTGTCTTTGGCCTGTCCCACACGGCACTACTGGTGCCTCTCGCAGTGGTCGGACGGCGGTGCGCCCGAGGACGTTGACAGTCTTTGGGTGTCTGCCTGTCTGATCATGCTTTGAAAAAGCAAAAATTTTCTTTCTTACGATCCTTACGAACGGCAGTTACACACAAACAGGTGGTCTTGGACTGATTGTACTACTTACAAGACAATCATTTATCTCTTAGCATGTAGATACTCTATACCCTGGCGGACTTCGTTTCCGATTTAATAGTAATTAGGCAAAGACCACTTTTGACCAAGATTGAGTTTCCTAGGGAAGAGCAGAGAAATATTTACCTTTTTAAAGTATCTTATCTTACATATAAATGTGTGGTCCGTGCGTAATTGCTAGTGTGGTTTTGAATTTTGTTCTGTTAATGTTTTGTACTTTTAATTCTGGCTGTCCACTCCAACACGATCGACGTCGAGGAATTGCAGCTGGTCAAGTGAGCTGTATTTCGGTACACAGAGACGACCATTCTTGCCAGCAGTGCGGAGCTGAACGGCAGACAGGACTGCGTGGCGCAGGATGTCTTGAAGGGCCGAGCGACTGCGAGGAACTGCATACGCGCGATGACGGGGCCAGTGCGAGCGGCGATGGCGGGCGTGGTGGGACGGCGGGCGGCGGTGGTGGCGATGCGTCGGTGTCTGAGCACGGCGGCGACACCGTTGACGGAGACGGCAGCCATGGCAGCAGAGACGCCTCGGGGCGACGGAGGGCGGCAGCCGCGGGCGACGGCGGCGGCTTTGCGGTGGCCCGACTTTGCGGCGCGGACGACGTACGAGCCGTCGACGGGGGTGCCGCGGTCGTACTTTCTGGGGCACCACCGGGCAGCGCTGGACCACATGCGGCGGGTGCTGGCGACGGTCGGGCTGGTGATTGAGTGCCGGGACCTGCGGGTGCCGCTGACGGCGTGGAACCCGCTGCTGGAGACGTCGCTGTCGTCGGGGGTGGCGACGGAGGGGGGGGAGAGCGGGGGGGGGAGCCGAGAGGGGAGCCGGGGGAGCAGCCGGGGGGGAAGCCGGGGGGACAACCGGGGGGACCTAAAGACGGGCGGCAGCCGAGACCACGCCAATACCGGCGGCGTGGCCGGCCTGGCGCATCTGACCGGCCCGGCCTCGTTCCTGCCGTCGGCCCAGACCGACCGCATGCGCATCATCGTGTACACGAAGCGCGACCTGGTCGTGGACGAGTCGCTGGGGCGGGCGCGGCGCAGCAGCCCGGCGGCCTCGTCGCCCTCGGCTGCCGACCTCCGCCGGCTGGCCGGCTTCCACCGCCACGAGGCCGACGCGGTCCTCTTCATGGGCGGCGGCGACGACAAGACGTCCTCCGGCGCCGTGGCCCGCCGCGAGGCCGCCCGGCTCGTCGCTGCCGTGCGCGCGGCCGCCCAGCGCCACGGCCAGCAGTCGCTCACCGGCCTGCGGGCGCTCGTGGTCGGCATGCCCAACGCCGGCAAGTCGACGCTGCTCAACCGGCTGCGGGCCCACGGCATGGCCGACCCGGCGCGGCGGGCGCGCGCCGCCAAGACGGGCTCGCAGCCGGGCGTGACCCGGAAGCTGGGGACGCCCGTTCGGGTGTTGGGCGGGAGGCCAGGATCGCCAGGATCGCCAGGATCGCCAGGATCTCCACCCGGGGGCTCTCCATCGCCACCCTCCGACACCCTCCTCCTCATGGACACCCCCGGCGTCTTCGTCCCCTACGTCGACGACCCCGAGAGCATGCTGAAGCTCGCCCTCGTCGGCTGCGTCCGCGAGGGCCTCGTCCCCCCCGTCGCCCTGGCCGACTACCTCCTCTTCCAGCTCAACCGCCGCGATCCGGCCGCCTACGTCGACGCCTTTGGCCTCGACCGCCCCACCACCGACGTCCACGCCCTCCTCGACACCGTCGCC